>CM062805.1:620237362-620733203 GCA_031772625.1 Pinus tabuliformis
TAGAGTGGTCATAGGCTCGCAAATCTCACTATGAACCAACTCAAGAGCGCAAGAGGCTTGTCTGCTATACTTTTTGGAAAGGACTCATGAAGGCAAGCATGAATGCAAAGGTTCCTTCTCAATAGAAATTGAACACATGGGATATGAGGCCACATAATTTACCCATGGCGGGGTAGTGTCCACCCAAATACTAGGAACATATAAAGGGATCACATGGTCTAAAGTCGAACGAGGATGGGAATCACTGAATATGAGCTGACCAATACTGAAAATGCTTATGTTTTAAAGAAAATGCATCACACGAAAGGGCGTAGACATCACAATATTCATGGCATAGCCTCAATGTCTCTTGTTTGAATAAAAGTCTCTCAATATCCCAGAAATACAAAATCATAGGACTAGTCTTTGAGACAGAAACCAATACCTTATAGAGCGATCGCATAAGTAATTTGTCATCAAATGATCAAGAATTTGCACATTTTAATGAAGCTTGATTTGTGGTGTTCATCACAAATGATAGTCGTGTATTATCTTTGAGAGTGAGGAGATGACATTGTCTACCCAGGAAGACACCTATGATGGCTCGAACTCCACGGGCTGCCCGTGTATGGAGTCCCCGCCTATGCTGAGGGTGACCTTCACATTTGTGTTGGGCCTTTATGGCCTGCACGTCCTGGGGGTAAGATTTCTGATGTCCTAGTAGATGATGAAGTTTCTGTTTGTGGGAATAGGAGACTCGAAACCCGTGGTGTAGTCGAAGACGAAAAATGAAATGAAAGCCCACGGCGGAATTTATGGGCACATCTGAGAATGTCACATTTTTTAACAGCATATGAACATCATCAATAGGAGGGGAAGGGTAAGGACTGAATGTCAAACTCAGTCCTATTCCTCCATTGTACTTGAGAAATTTACTGAGGGGAAATGCTCGAACTCATCAAATTGAAATGAAAGCAAATCTAAATCATTATTCAAGCATGTCCTGAAGTGATGTAATTCTTCCGAGGAACGGAATTGTACCATCCTTCCTCATATCAATAAAATATATATCAAATTCAAGAATCCAATCGAATTCTATCCATCAAATGCAAATGAAAGTGATAAATTACAATTTATGTTTAAATGAAAATCAAGTGAAGATTGGTACTCATTTCAAGTTCATCACCATCAGGTTCAAAGGTCGAAGTGGTAGCACGAATTCAGCCTTTTGTGAGGCATTTCGCTGGTGCTACTTTCGGGCCCTTTGAAGCTGTAGCGAGCATATCTAATCCATTGAGTCTTGACAATGCGCTAATGTGATTTCTGAATAGATGGTCATTTGCACTGGCTTTCACAAAATTGACAAGATCATTTTTCCAAGTGAGCTACTGAGTCATCAATCGCTTGTATATTTTCTTGGATTTGATCTTTTGGTAATCATGACAGACTTTGCTTCTTCCTTGGCATGCATTTGGTCTCAGTATTTTCATTTGATTCTCTTTCTCCTTCATTTTCCATGGCATGTATAACCAATAATAATGAAAAATAATCATTTATATGATTGAACATTAAAAGGTGCTAAAATAAATGGAAAACACAACCACTTTGATTCGAACAAATAAGATGAATTGCTGAGCTGATAAGAGAACGTGAACCCGGGAATGCTTATATAGAATTTGATGGGCCCCCTGCCTGTTTGTTTGAGGCTAAGGTCACCCAGCCCAAACTGAGAGGGAGTGAACATCTCTGACATGATGGATGGAATCAGGCCTGAGAGAGGGGGGGAACCACCTTACTGGATAATAGTAGATTGCCCGAGTGTTAATGGTAGGGTAGGCGTGGAGAGCTTTTTGCTTGGAAACTTGCAAGTACAGTTTGGGGGGAGGCGGATGTACCCGAACAAGGGTTGGGCGTCGACCCAACCTTATGAGTATTCAAACTATAACAGTTCCGATGAACAGTCACCAACTTTTGACAGTTATACGATTCCAGAGGATGATTTAGAATTGGGTCAATCACGTTTGTGAATGGAAAATTTGGTGGCGTGATTTGTGCTAGGAACCATGTCAAGTATTAATTACACTCACTACATACAATTCTTCCTCCTCATGTAGCTTTCCATAGACTTTCCTTAACATGACTTCCAATTATCCATTCAGTTTTTCTATCTAGTGGTAGACTCAGTTTCACAATTGATTGAAGCACAGGTTCATGCATTTCACACGAGCATCCATCGTATTAGGTGTATATAATTGCACAATCTAAATATTTTTCAGTGAATCCATACTCCTAATGCTAACAAGGCAACACTCTGTCACTTCGAACATTACATGCGCTTGGTAAAATACTTTGAACTCAGCCCTGTATGTACATTTGTGGCTTGATTATAATTGCAAACAATTGAACGATGAGCGATAGATAAAGGAACGATTTACCATTGAAAACCAACAATCTCAGAGGTCCAAACAAAGGTGTAGCATCCGTAAATCCGATCCAGTAGTTGACAAGAATGCCAGAAACACAGATGCGCATAGCCACGATCAATGCAGTTGAAACGTGAAGGGATTCCTGCACTGTGTATCCAAAACTCAGAAAATCAAGCAGAATCTTAGAAAATCAAAACTCCCAAGCAAAATCTCAGAAAATTAAAACTGCCAGAAAATCAAGCAGAATCTCGGCTTGCTTCACCACGCTCCACCAGTGATCTCATTCGAAGTATTCTGCTACCAATTGATGGCGCCCTGGACTATAGGTTGGGATTGCAGCGGGGAGAAGCCCTTCTAGGAAGTGGCTCAATGTAGCGAAATCGGGATTCCCTCTTCGAAATCGATGGAGAATATCTTGACATGATTTATGAAACTTGATATCTATCCCCATTTTCATGGAATTTGAATATTAATAGCAAGGATCAAGATCATCCATGAAAGCATCATTCCCTGCAAATTATTAGAAAATGGGGTGGCTCTTACAACACCACCGAAAACTAAAAAAAAATTGAAAACTTAAAAAAAAGAACTTGTCAACGTTGATTTTTATTCTATCCTATCTAATTAATTTTATTTTTTTAAGTTAGACATATATATTCGGAATCTAGTAAACTAATTAGAATTCTATGGCGCCAAAATGATTTCTATGAAAAATTAGAAAATGAAATTTCATTCTGCAAAAATGAAAACTAAAAAAATATGAAAAATGAAATTAAAAAAAAAAAAAAATGAAAAACTTGAAGCAAATCAGAAATTAAAAATATTGAAATTAAAGGTTGATCTCTATGTGTGCCTCCCCAGCAATGGTGCCAAAATGTAGAGGTAATTTAATTTCTTAAATTCCTTAACATAAATTATCAACCCGGGGATCTGTGGACTTGCGAGGCACACGTGCACCATATGTGCTAAAGATCGGTTTCCAATTTCGAAAGAGAAATCTTAATCTATTAAATGAAAAATGACAATTGACATAGAAATAAATCTATTCTAGAAAGCAATAAATCACACTACATACTTCCGGAAGTAAAAATCATTTGCAAGAATTGAAAGCACACATTTGCATCAATGAAATAACTAATCTAAGAACTCTTGCATGAAAATGAAATTATTAATCTAAGCACACTCTATTGAAAATGAAAGGAACATGATAAATTCACAAATTACATAAAATATATATATATATATATATATATATATATATATATATATATATATATATATATATATATATATATATATATATATATATATATATATCGATATAGATATATATATATATATATATATATATATATCTACAATTATCAATTCAAAATCTATGCTACAAACTTACTATTAACTTGTCGTATTACATCCTCATGTTACATCTGCTTCCATGATTCCAAACCTCTCCAATATTACAAGTTTACACATTAAGCAACTCTTTATCCTCTACTACCCTCCTCTCTTATGAAAGGAGAATGCTCTATTATTTATACAAAAATCAAACCAACTACCTCATTAATGGAGATCCACCATTCTCTCCTTAGATCCCTAAAAATCTCAACCAATTATACACATATCCTTTTACCCATGATTTTCTCCTATGAGATATGTTTGACTCCTATCCCAAATCTCCTTCCAATCTTGAAGAGAATTCGAAATTGATCCTTGGAGGCCACATAAGAGTGTCTTGGAAGCTTCCAAATCACCTACACATGTCACCAAACTCATTCCTCCTTTAGGTATAAGTAAATACATGTTATTTTTCTAACTTTTAATCATAAATTCACTCTAAATACTTGAAACTAATAACTTTGGAAAATACAAAATATGAACCCATATGGTAATGAAAGTGTAGGGTTATGTAATGACAAGGTGATGAAATGAGGCAATAAAAGTGAGAATGAAGGTGAAATTGTATGACATTTTGAAGACATCTTGGAGACCCAACAAGTATCTCTTGTGACTAAATGATTTGATCATTATTTACTTTACAACTTCTTATTTCTACCTTCAAACTTATCAAAGTGTCTGATATGTCAGGAGAGTACCCATCACCGTGCTACTCATGTGATCTATAGGGAGAGTCTCATTAACTGTAGTCTACCATTTTGCTATTCATCTTTGATCTTCTGCCTGCAATGGTATCATGTCATATAAACCAAACATAAACATACCACATACCTCAGTGTAGTTCAGGGGAGGATATCTCATCTGCGATATCAACCTGATTATCTATATATATATATATATATATATATCACCTAATAAATCTCAATCATTATCCCAGTTACCATGCATGTTGTCACAACTATAACACCGACTAGACACAATGCATGCATGACAAGACAACATGCATGCATAAACAATACATATACAACCAACATGTATTCATGACAACACACCTCAACAACAATGTCATCAACTTCTATAAAAAAGCACAACTACAATAATGACCAATACCACACATACATAACAAACACATAGACCCCAAGCGTAAAGAACACATATACAACCGACATGCATGCACGACAAACACATTCTACCCATCCAATCCAAGGGTTGAATCATGGTCTAATACCACTCTATAACACTATCCTTTCATACTTACCCAAGTTAACCGGTCTACCAAGGTAAATATGTGACGAAGAGTTACTATGATATGATTTAACTTCCCAAGTATAGTTAAGGAAGTGGGATCAACAAACCAAAACCAAACTGACCTTCCTCGGGAGCTACAAGACCCCTAAGGGCTAACCAACCACTCCAGGTGCCCAACCATTGAGTTAACTTTCTTTTTCACTGAGCTAAACCCCTAGCCTCTCCCATGAAAATCCCTCCATGCGTCTATAACCCCCCATTCACTCCCACAACAAGGCTTCCATGCGACTGCAGAATTTTTCACCCAATTTTGTGCCAGCGACTATGAGATTTAAGCCACTTTTTCATGCTAGTCTCCAAACCACTGCCCAGAACTTCATAAAACTTCCCAGAACAATGAATGACACCATGACAAATACTTTCACACAAAACTTAGATAATAACTTGACCTAACAATGCCTATCCATGACATACATTTCATCAAACACATCACGAACATGTAATCTACAGGTCTTAATTACACATCTGAGCATAGGGTCTCATACTTATTTGATAATTGTCAATAAGGTCTGATGCCCTCTCACAATAACTGCATTATCAACTATTAGGTCATTCATTCATTAAAATTTCATCTACTAACCAAAACATGATGAGAGCCATAACTCAATTTTGTCATTAACCGTGATTGTAACCAACATATAACCAAATAAACAACAATAATAGAATAGACATCATAGCCACATAATAGCAAGTAAATTTACACATATAACACAAGAGGAAAATAGATCTTATTAACATATGCAAATCCAACCAAGTCAAGGACTTCCACATACCACCCGACCATAGACTATGTTGAACCAAATCTTTCTTTCAACCAATCACCCTCATGCCATATTCCAAGCATGAATGAGGTATCTCATGGAATAATCCAAGAAAACCAAACCAAGGCTTCCAGAGGCCAAACCACCTCAACCCTAAACTAGTGATTCCACCTCATGGTTAGACATCACTAACCATCACCATATCAGTCTCTACCCAAGTTGTCCAGAGCTCTAGAACGTTTGTTCCAACTCGGCTTCCAGGATTAGTAACTCAACCCACCAAGGGCTCCAAAGGGTTTGTCCAACCAAGGCTAACTCAACCCAAGTTGTTATAGGGCTTCTAGAGCGTTTGTCCAACCAAGGATCCAGGAACTAATAACTCAACCCACAACCATAAGGAACATGAGCACCAACCAGAAAATAAAAACTAAAACCAACAACACCATGGTTATCTAGGAAATGGAAAGGCTAAGAAAAACCACATTCAATCCAGGAAATCCTCTATGCCAATGATAGATCATAACCAAATAACCACATGCATATTCCATGCATGTCAAAACTAGCAAGGAAATTATACATGCAACTTTGTACCTACAAGAAAAACTCGTTGTAGCAGCTAATCCCGATGTTCCCTTGCACTTTCTTGCTCTTCCTTTTCTTTCTTGCTCCAATTCCAAAGTATGCCACAATGCTCCAAGAGTGCTCCAAGAAAACTCTAAGTGTGAAATAGTGTTAAAGAGAGCGTAGAGAGAGAGCTCCAAGCTAAGACTGAGAAAAATATATGAACTGATCCTCATAAGCCTTTTTATCATTGAGGTCTCTATTTTCTTCATTTTCCATTATTTTCCTTCATTTTCCTCCTCACATGTAACCTGTGACCTTTCACCTTCCTTTTCACCTATTTTCCATTATTTCATAAATAAAATGCCAATAAATGCCTCATGCATTTCCAAAGCCTTTGCCATTGCTTTTTCCAATTTCCATATGATATATCCATTAATTAATCACAAGTGATCGCCATCACTATGTTTTTTCCCAACATTCAGCTTGGTATACATGTCCCATGACCTTGGTCTTATTTTTCCTTTATTAACTTTATTTCATGTATTTTTAACTTGGGGTTGTTACAAGAGTGATAGGTATCAAGTTTGAAACTCACCTGGCTTGCATTGTGGGGGAGATTGTTGGACATTGGGTTTATTCCTCCCCATGTGCTTCATGACATGGACTAGTTACCTGTCGTGGAAATTGTAGTGGATACTAATGCTTGTAAGTTTTGGTATAACAACAATCATGAGTCCAACAAGTGGTATGAGAGTAGTTTTGGATTCAAGGGGGAATATTTGTCTCTAAGGAGTTTGGATCAAGCCTGTGGTGGACCCTGTTACAATGGGATATATGCTAAAGTAATTCTTTTGGTGAAAAGGAAATGGTAAGTAGTTCGAAGATAGAGATTGAAAAATTAAATGGGAAAAGTTTTGAGTTGCGGAAGATCAAAATGGAAGATTTGTTAGTGGATAGAGATCAATGGATCATCGTGGACCTAGGTACTACACCAACAAGGATATCAACAAAAGACTTGACCAAGTTGGATTGAAAAGGAAAAAGCATGATATGATTATTTATCTTAGATTCAATATTATTGAATGTTTCAGGAGGAGCTATAGCGAAGGCTTTGTGGGAAAAGTTAGGGTCTTTGTATCAATCTAAGACCTTAGTGAATAAATTGTTTTTGTGAAAGAAGTTGTATAACCTAAGGATGAAGGATGGAGATTTAGTGATGGAGCATTTGAATGCCTTCAATATTGTGGTAAGTCAGTTATTATTTGTTTATATTAATATTTTAAATGAGATAAGTGCATTTGTTTGTTATGTTCTCTACTAGACTCATGGGATAGTCTAGTTGTTGCCATAGGTAGTAATGCAACTACTTTAAAGTTTTATGAAATTTTCTCATCCTTGTTCTCGGAGGAGATGAGATGGAAAAACATGGAAAGCTAGAACATAGATGCCTTATCTGTAAGAGGACACTCCCAAAGTAGAGATAAAATAATTCCTCAAGTAGAATATCTAAATCTAGAAGAATGCCTAAGTCTCTAGGAAAGTTCGTGAAGGGATGGAATTACAAGAAATATTATATATCTAAAAATCCTGAGAAAGAGAAGGTATCTAAAGATGCTCCTTCTACAGAAGAAGGAGGGGATGTGTACTTGGCTTCTTCAAGTACACATGTATATCATGAGGCATGGCTAGTCAACAAAGGTGCATCCTTTCATATGGCTCCTCATAGGTAGTGGTTTTGCGAGTATGTAATATTCAATGGTGGTGATGTTTTCTTAGGAGATGACTAGACAACGGGAATCATATGATGAGGAAAATTCAAGTTTAATATCATGAGTGGAAGGATTAGAACACTCTCTGGTGTTCTACACATCCTAGGATTTGCTAGAAATTTGGTTTATGTAAGAAAGAAGAGTGGTGCAGGTGTAATAATAGTGTTTGAAAAGGATAAATGTGGGATGGTTCAAGGAGAAATGGTATTATCAAGGGGGGTTATGATTGGTACAATGTATAAGCTATTGGGAAGCATTATTAGTGATGGGTGGAACATTTCTATTGTTCTCAAGATTGGAGTAGAAGAAGGAAAATCGCCTACATATAATGGAGAAAAGACTATGTTATGGCATCAAAGCTTGGGACATATAAGAGAGAAGGGCCTTTGAGTACAAAAACACTGTGTTATGCCATCAAAGTTTGGGACATATCATAGAGAAGGGCCTTTGAGTACTACACAGTAATGGTATGGTAGAAGGTATGTATAATTGCTCTCTAGATTTTGATTTTTCTAAACATTGTTTATATGGGAAGCAAAATCGAGTAAGATTCTCCTCTAATTCAATGAGGTTGGGAGGAATATTAAAATTGGTGCACAGTGAAGCGTTTGGACTTGTGTTGGTCCATCACTGGCTAAATATGTGTTTTATGTCTCATTTATAAATGAATTCTCAAGGAATACATAGATTCATTTCCCGAGGAAGAAATAGGAAGTATGTGACAGGTTCAAAGAGTTTAAGGCTCTTGTGGAAATTAGTTAGAGAATAAAATTAAGGTGTTGAGGATAGATAATGGTGGAGAATTTTGTGGCAATGAATTCGAATAATTATGTAAGAAGTGCAATATAGCAAGGAAGAAGTCTACTCCCTACACACCTTAGCAAAATGGAGTTATAGAAAGGGTGAACAGGACACTGATAGAGAAAGCAAGGAGCATGCTCAGTGGTGTCAAGTTAGTACATGAATTTTGGGCAAAGGAAGTGGACACTATGTGTTATTTTATAAATATATCGCCCTCATCAAAATTGAATGACAAGACTCCACATGAGTTATGGACCAGTAAGAAACCTTCCCTTAAAACTCTTCAAGCATTTGGCTAGATGTTTATGTACATGTTGCAAAGGAGAATAGGAATAAGTCGGATAATAAAGTTGAAAATTTTATCTTTATTGGATATAAATATGGTTTGAAAGGTTATAATCTTTGGAAACCATTGTAACCATTGAGACAATTTCTAGGATGTAGAGAAATTATTCCTAAGGACATTAAAACTTTACGAATTTATTTAAAATTATTGACTGGGAAAATTGTGTTTATTCCCTCTTTCTATGAAAAATTATCCTTTAACAATTCACCAAGGCCAATTCATCAACATTGCAACTTCAAATTTTAATAAAAATGACAGAAGATAAAGGAAGACAAAGTTCAACTATCTAATAATTTTAATAGAATTCACATTGCCATAACTTTGAGATGAATATGCCCTAAGAGGTGAAGAATCGAGGGATCACCAATATAATATCCTTCTCAATGTCCAAACTTATTTTGCGTCAATATCAATAAAACTTTGAAGTGTGTTAAAAAAAATATTCTTTACACTATTTTCTTCATCTTAAATTAACAAAGAAAATTCCTTTATTAGGGATGGCTTATACATTTTCCTTATTGCACTAATTTAATTCAAACACCAAAAATATATAAGAAGAAAATGATTGCAGAATGTATAAAAATTACACTATAAAGAAAAGCATTCCATAATTTGTTGAAAATGGGAATCTTCATATACAAGTCTCCAGAGATTTATTCTTTTTTCCTTTTGAATAAATGACAATTTTCTTTCCAGTCTCTCCCCCATTTCATTTCCTTTTTTCGTCTCTCATTCTATCACTGCTGGAAACATAACTTCTAGTCAGTTGTGGAATTGTTCTTTAAATTATTTTAGGTTAAAATTAGTTAACCTTTAGTCTTTTACAAACTTTGTTAAATAAAATCCCCTTTTCTATCCAATAATAAAACAAAAACTAAATTTTTCTACAAGAGCTTCAAACCTTGTGCACCAAAAAAAAAGTGTCATATGACAATCCTAGTCATATGGCATAAGGAAATTCAAGTGGAAGACTAACCTTAGACTTGCAAATTGCAATCATGATTCATAAAATATAATAAATGAGTGAAAGAGATCAATGACCTATTTGTCATCATCCAGAGTCGGCGCCATACACAATCCTTCCCACTCTATTATTACCTTCAACACACCAACAAAATTACCAAATCCTATCCACATGCAATTCCCCATTAACTTATAGTGTTCCTTTTCCCTCTCTTTACAACTAGTCATAAGCCCAATCTCCCCAATCCTTTACACTCACATTACTAAATATATAGCATAGGCCCTATAAATGTAAGGACTAGCTAATAGATAATAAAGGATGTATGCTCCTTTATAGGCACTAATCTACTACAAACCCTGCTTTGTGTTCAATCGTTGGCTTTCAGAAGTAGGATTTGTTCTTTAAATAACACTTTATTATGAAACTAGGTTTCCTTTAGGCTTGCTGGGTTAGTTGCTTGCGTGAACTATATGGATTCTATTGTAATCCTCTAGCATCACATCAACAAAAGCACTCATTTGAAAATAATAGAATGTGTACCCCCACTTTTGTGGTTTTGAGATGAGAAGGTGGGAGGGGGGTGCGCAGTCCATCTCAACCGTCAATATCGAAAGGTGGCATGGGCTCAAATCCCTAAGGCGAACACCTCGCCCCCCTTTGTTAAATGTTGGTAAATTGGGGGGATCCACAATTCATATCGACCATCAAATCCATATTTTTCCAACCCATCAACATATTCAACACTTAATACTTAGCGAAATTGAATGATGAAAACTTCTTCCACGTGAACTAGTGGAGGACACATAGTGTCAACCACTTCATTTTTCTTGTGAAGCCAATGAACTCAAACTTTCTTCCAAGCCTTCATGTCTTCATACATGTCTTTGAAACATGTTGTATGATGATTTTTCTCTTCAACTGATGGCTCTCTGACTGGATATCCAATTGATTGTTCATCTACAAAACCAAACTTGTAGTTCTATAGTTTCTTTACATAGAGTTGTCTGATTTCAAAAGCTTGTGTGTTATATCCTTTACACAATCTACACAAAGTTAACAAAAAATAATACCTCTTATTAGGTTGAACTCATTTATTACTTTAACTAATGATAAGGGGTGGATAGTGTTGTAAAATGTAACTATGTTCGGTCTTCATAATGATATGTAATTGTGACTATTGTAAATGATGTAATGAAGAAAATAAAACTATTATTTTAAGCCTTGCTTTATGGGTTTCATGAGAAAGTGATTTTTATTTGTTATTGGCTCCCATTGAGAGCCTTAGGATTTATTATTGATTCAAAGAGTCAATGTTATGTATGAAGAGCTCTTCTTGAGCATATATAAAATGTATATGAGTCAACCCGATGTCTAGAAAATCCCTTCAAAAAGACAAGCACAATTCTCTCTTGAAGTTGGCCTGCAAATTGTATGGAACATTCATGTCAGATCACCTCAAATAGACACACCTATTCGGTTGGACATGTCAGCTCATTTATGGGGGACAAACTACTATAAATACCCAACTAAGATTTTCACATAAGGACAGTTCAGGATTCAATACCTCTGCAATTTCGGATTGGTAATCACAAAGAATGAACTTCGCATATCTAGGTCTTTCGTTGGAGAAGACAGGTTCAGATTTTCTTCTGAAGTACCAATGATAAGGTATGGAGAACAGTTCGGTGATATCTTTGTATGGGTATAACAAAGATAAAAATCGGATCTATGGCACAGTAAGAGATCTCAGATTCCTCTAGTATTTTCGGAGGATGATCACTGTTAACAACTTAGATATCCATTTGGATGGGGAACAGTGATAGGCTCGGACCTTTAGCACAGTCATCAAGCAATTTGGCTCTCTAGCTTTGGTATCATTGCAGTAAGTAACTCGGAAGCCTCTCTATGGTTTCTTAAGAACAATAGCTATGAAGATTTTGTCGTTCAACCTCTATTACAGTCATCAAAAAAAAGAGACTCGATGATGGAACAGTGAAGTATTCTCTTTGTCTCGGTGCAGTAAGGCCTCATTGATAACACAACAATTCGTTGCAACTACAATTTTATTATATGTGGTGAAGATCTCAATGTCAAGGCAACAATGAATATCTCAGTGTCAAGGCAACAATGATGATCTCATAGTCAAGAATAAAGATCTCAGTGTAAAGGAAGATCTCAGTATCCAAACAATGATGAAGATTTCAAAGAAGATTGTCAAGAGAACACGTGCCTTGATCTTGGAGTGGCTACTAGGTAGAGGGTCTTGGTCTTGGTATTCGTTAATTGGAATCTCTATAAGAATAATTTGTGCAGGTTTTCCTCTCAAAGAGTGAGAGGTTTTGGCCTTGGTAGAAAGCCAACATCTTGTGTTATTGTCTCTTTTGTTTTGGTAACTATTTGATGAAGTAAGAAAACACATACTAATAATAACAAGAGAATATTCTGCTAATAAGAAAAAGTAAAAAGTACCTCACAAATAGTTATCATCGTCAGAAGAATCTTATTAACCTAATTGCCCTAGATTTTTCAACAGATGGGTACTCTATATCCTTCTTACAACCCAATACAAATCAAAGGATTCAATACTCTCGTTTCTCAATGGATTACACAAATATGTAAAATTTAAATTGAGATGTTACCAGCAATAGAAAATCACATTTCTCATGGTAGTTGTATTGATCCTTCTACAATTGTATTGCAAGTAAAAATAGAATTGGACCCCATGATTGCAGTTCTATTTCAGGTACCTTTCCAATGCTATGACACTCCACTAAGTATATTGATTCCATTTTTAAACCTGAACACAGATTTGTACACAAACCATCCTCTAATTTCTTTAGTTGCTAGACTGTGATGAGCCATAGGAAGAAATTGAACTCAATACTGGAAGTATCAATACAAATTTTTTTGGATTGATATAGTGTAGGAAAGCTAATAAAAGAAAGGACTATTAAGTGATGGTTTAAATGTGAGACAACTATGTAATTTCTTTTCAACTAAGATATGAATAGTAATGGTCATCCAAGGCTTAGCACAACCTATATTGAAACAAAGTATGGATTCCCTCTATAGAGGAAACAAAATCCAAAATATTAATTCCACAATGATTTCTTCAGAAACTGTTATTAATACCCCATAAGTGTGCATCTATTATTGTATTTTATAGGCTACATATCAATGCCTTCATTAATCCCTTCATCAGTGCATTTGTTGATCCTTTTTCTCACTATCTACAAACATTTCCCTTCATCTTGCTCAAATTCATTTGATCACATCCATTCATGAATTCACTATTATTTCACTGATCTCGTGATCCATTGAAATATTCGTTGCTCACAACATTATTTGTATGGAATATTTGGCAGTTTACTCAAAGTAACTCCCACTAGAATAATTGATATTAAATTAGACAACGATCACTTGTAAATCCTGTGATCTCAAACCATCAAACTTAACTACCAATATCATAATTAATAACTAGAGTTTACAACCATCGCATTTCAAGGGAGAATAACTAACACATGATCAATTACAAATAAACCCATTTAATTCTCTCTATCTTAGACCAATCTAATCCATATTAAACTACGATTTTTTCATCTCACTCCTGCAAAAACCATACTCATGTGGATATATTTATGCAATTACAAGAGGATATGATTCTAAATCTTGGAAATAGAATGAATCCCTTATTATGTGGAAAATCCATACTAACTCTATCCAATCTAAACCATATGCTTAAATAAGACAATTATATAATAATTTAAGGAAAACTAAAACCCTTTATTTTTGTAACCCCTTTATCCTTCTAGAATCTATTTACAACTTAGAAAATACATTTAAATTAATTAAAACTCCACTTCCTTCAGTAAATTGCCAAGGCCTTCTAAAAGTTGAAATAGAACATTTTGATCTACGTAAAATGCTCCATCATCATGAACCTTGACATGGACATAATCATTAACTGAAATAGTAATGCCACTTTGGGGAAAAGAGTCATAATGCCTCAAGCACTTATGTTAAGTGAAAGAATAACCTAACCATGCAATACCATTGCGGTAGGTTTACTCTTCCTTGAAAATTTACCCTTGTAATTATCAAGACAGTTATCTCATTTGTTCATATCTTCCCCATTTGAAAAATCAATGTCTAAAATTCAAGATGAGTCATGCTTGAAAATTTTGTAATATGGTCACATAAAGATGTTATTGAGGATAACAACTTCGACAATAGAGATGTAAGTCATTCAACAATTTATTTTCTTAATCTCCACTTAAACAAAGGGTTTGATGGTCTTGGCATGGCTTGAAAGATGCATAAATTCCTTGGTTACAACATATTTCATGTGCCACAGAGTCCTCTTGGTGTTAGCAACAACCATAATCACATTTTAGTGTCAATATTTAAGATAATAGTGCATGTTATGATTGTTGTGGTTACTTTACATGATTGACCTCAATTTTGTGTTGCAATATCTGGTTCCATGGGGCATAGTGTCTCCTAGTGGGATGCTAAGAAATATAGACCACATGTCTTATTTGTTGGGCTATGGAATCAATTCTGCAATTATTTTAAACCATCCCTAAGAACTTGTAAAATCTAAAGATTAAACACTGAGAAATGCCTTCCTGAAACTAAATCTAAATGCTTTGAAACTGAGGTTATTTAAGTAGAATAATCCCTACTCTAAACAACTCAACCTATTCTTGTCAAGTGAATTCAAAATTCCAATGGTACCAAGATAACTCTTGCTTGTTGGACTTGAACCATGCTTCCTTTGAACCTTGAAAAGAAAAATAAGCAAGACTAAGAGAAATTCATAATGAAGCTTTGATACATACCTACAAAATGATGTTAGTTGAATACTATTTTACATTTTCATACACTCTGTCGCCTAGTATTTAAAAACACGAGAGGGGATTGTATTCCTTTCATGTTGTTAGTCTGAAATAGTTACATTCTTAGAAATAACTTTTATATCTTCAAGAAAATGTAGAAAGTCCTCTTTCTATATGGCTGTTAGAAACACTTTGAGACTTTATGTTGTTAATGCTTCATCATTTTCTTTTGTTTGATCAGTTAAATCACCACAATATTTTAAATTATTTTCTACCTCGACAAAATTAGAAAACATATGTTCCAAATAAGAAGGCTTCATTTTTTGAGATAGAAAGCAATATCATTTTCAAGAGAAGCCAGATAATGCAACTTAGCAGTTATTTTAGAAGGTCTTATTTCTATAGGTAAATCATTATAGTTCCTTTCCATTATCATGTTAAATCTAATAATAGATCTATCTTTCTTTCTTTTAATTCCCTAGAATTCAGTAAGATATTGATCATATGCTTTTGCTTCACCCCATTTTTTTAAGGAAAGACCATGAAAATCACTCCAAGAACCTATTGAATCAACTATCAAATTTCTAATCTATCTCCTTACCTCTGCATCCAGATACTAAATGAACAATCTCATGAATACATCGTCATGTTAAATTTCAATTGAATCTATGAAGTACTTAAAAGCTTGCATGTGTTGCTCTGTTGAAATATTATCCTCTTCGTTAAACCTAGGAAGATAGTAGAGATAGTTCAAGGGAAAATCACGAAGAACAAACGGAATTTTTAAATGTCCATATCATTTTAAAATCTACGTATGTAAACTTGCAGACTGGTTATTAACTATTAGAGTAGAAATAGTAGTCTTTTGTTTAAGACGACTCATAGAAAGATCATCATTATTTCCAGAATACGAAGAAAATTTTGTTGACTAAAGAACATGGGAAGAAGTGGAATTTCTCTTTTTTGGTAGACGAAATAATTTTCTAAATATGTTATTTGTTATTTGTACAAGATAGAAGAAAATTATTATTGACTGCATAAGAAGAATCAACAATGAGCTAAGTAACAAAAACAAAATTTTCTTAAATAATAGACACTATCTGTACCTGTTGTTTATGGAAACAAAACTACAGTTTTATCAACATAATTTATTGTCCAAAGCAGTCTTGAAATCCAGTGGTCACAAGGTGAAAATTTCAATGGCCTGTACCTGATTCTTGTTCACCTCAAAAATCAGATCTAATTTTTTTTCCAAATAACCCGAGTAAAATATTGAACTTTCGCTCCCCAACAATGGTGCCAATTTAATTTTGTAACCCTTGAGACAATTTCAAGGTTGTAGATGAAATAGTGCCAAGGACACTAAAACTTCACAAATTTATTTAAAATATTATTTTATGGGAAAATTGTGTTTATTCCCTCTTGCTATGTATATCTCTCCTTTAACCATTCACCAAGGCAAAGTCATCAAAATTGTAGCTTAAAAACTTAATAAGAATGGCATTAGATAAAGGAAGACAACCTTCAATTATATGATCATTTTAATAAATGAATTCACATAGCCATAACTCTAAGATGAAGAGACCCTAAGCAATGAAGAATCTAGGGATCACCAATATAACATCCTTCTCAATGTCCAAGTTTATACTACATTGATATCAATAAAAGTTTGAAGTGTGTTCAAAACAAATTATTTTTTACACTAATTTCTTCATCTTAAATTAGCTGAGCATATTCCTTTTATCACTTATGGCTTGTACATTTTCGTGATTGTACTAATTTAATTCAAACATCATAAAGATATAAGAAGAAAAATATTTCAAAATGTAAGAAGAACATGCTACAATTTACTGAAAATTGGAATATTCATAGAAAGCTCTCCAACTCTTTATTAGTTTTTCCTTTTCAATAAATTACAATTTTCCTTCCAGTCTCTCCCCCCATTCATTTTCTTTCACATCTCTCATTTTATCACTGCTGGAAACATAACTTCCAGTGATTTATGGAACTCTTCTTTAAATGATTTTAAGTTAAAATTAGTTAACCTTTAGCCTTTTATAAACTTTTAAAAGTAAAATCCCCTTTTTTATCCAATAATAAAACAAGAACTAAATTTTCTACCAAAGCTTCAAATCTTGTGCAACAAAAAGCAAAGTATCAAATGGCAGTCCTAGTCATATGGCAAAAGGAAATTCACGTGAAAGACCAATATTAGACTTGCAAGCTACAATCATGATTCATACAATACAATAAATGAGAAAAAGATATCAACGATATATTTGTCATCATCCTAAGCCAACGCCATACACAACCCTCCTCACTCAATTGTTACCTTTAACACGCCAACATGGTTGCCAATTTCTATCCACATACAATTCCCCATTAACCTATATTGTTCCTTTTCCCTCTCCTTACAACTTTTCGTTAGCTTAATCTCCCCAATCCTTGGCACTTACATCATTATAAATATAACACATGCCCTATAAATGTAAGTACCAACTAATAGATAATAGAGGATGCTTGCTCCATTATAGGCACTAATCTCCTAAAAACTCCATTGTGTATTTTATTTCTAGCTTTAAGAATCATGACTTGTGCTTTAAATAACACTTGATTACGCAAAACAAGTTTCCTTCAAGTTTGTAGGGTTAGTTTCTTGCATGAACTCTATGGATTATGTTGTAATCTTCTCGCATCACATCAACAAAACCACTCATTTGAAAACAACATAATGTGGGCCCTCCCTTTGGTGGTTTTGAAATGAAAATATTGGGGGCGGGGGGAAATCAATCTATGTCATTAATATTGAAAGATGGTATGGGCTTAGATCTCCACCATGGAACCCCCCCGAGTTAAATGTTGAACAGCTAGGGGGATCCACAATTGATATAGACCATTGGTTCTTTAATTGTCTAGTCCGTAAGGACATTTAACACTGAAGTCTTGAAAAAAATGGAATAATGAAAACTTTTTCCACATGAATTAGTAGAGGAGGCATACTATTAACCACTTCAATTGTCTTATGAAACCAATGAACTTAAACCTTCTTCTAAGCCTTCATGTCTCCATACATGTCTTCTAAACATGTTGAATAATGATTTTTCTCTTCAACCAATGGCTCTTTGATTGGACATCCAATTGATTTTTCATATGTCAAACTAAACCTTGTCGCTCTATAATTTATTTGCACAAAGTTGCCCAATTTCACAAGCTCGTGTGTTATATCTTTTACACAACTTATGCAAAGTTTAACAAAAACTAATTCCTCTACTCATGCTAAACTCATTTAGTACTTGACTATTCCTAAGAGGTGGATGGGTGCTTTGTATCCCTCTTATAATCCAATCTAAATCAAAGGATTCAATTCTCATGTTTCTCAATGGATTACACAAATATGTAAAATAAAATTAAGGTATTACTAGCAATGAAAAATCAAATTTCTCATGACGGTCGTATTGGTCTTTATTCAACTGTATTACAGGTCAAAATAGAATTAGACCCCATGATTGTAGTTTGATTTTAGATTCCTTTTTGGCTATGACACTCCACAGAATATATAAATTCCAATTTAAACCTCAACATAGAGTTGTGCGTGACCCCTCTTCTAATTTCTTCAATTGTTGGAATATGGTGAGTCACAGGTGAAAACTGAACTCAATGTTGGCAATATCAATACAATTTGTTTTGGTTAATCTAGTGTAGGAAATCCAATAAGGGAAAGGACTATTAAGCGATGGTTTCAACGTGCGACCACTATGTAATTTCTTTTCAACTCAGATATGATTAGATATGGTTGTCCAAGACTTAGAACAACTTGTAATGAAAAAAAATATGGATTCTTGTTACAGAGGAAACAAAATCCACATGATCAATTGCACAATGATTTCTTCAATAACTGTTATTAATACCCAATATGCTTGCATCTATTATTGTATTATACATGCTACATAACAATGCCTTCATTAATCCCTTCACTAGTGCATTTGTTGATCGTTTTTCACACTATCTACAAAATTTGCACTCCATCTTGGTCAAATACATTCGATTGCATCCATTCATGAATTCACTATTATTCCATTGATCTTGTGATCCACTAAATAGTTCCTTTGTCATAACATATTTGCTTGGAATATTTGGCCTTTTTTACTCAAAGTAACTCCCACTAGAATAATTGATATTAAATTAGGCATCGACCACTTGTAAATTCAACAATCTAAAACCATCAACCTTAACTACTAGTATCATAATTAATAGTTGGAGTTTACAACGACTACATTTCAAAGGAGATTAAAGAACACATGATCAACTACAAACAAACCCATTTAATTCTTTCTCTCTTAGACCAATCCAATCCATATTTACATAGTATTTTGGCATCTTCCACCCCCAAAAACCATACTCATGTGGATATATTTATACAATTACAATAGGATATTACTTTCAATCATGGAAATAGGATTAATACCCTAATTTGAGGAAAATCCATACTAACTTTATCCAATCTCAACCATATGCTTAAATAAGACAATTATACAATGATTTGAGGAAAACTAAAACTGTTTGTTTTGTAACCCTCTTATCCTTCTAAAATTTATTTACAACTTAGAAAATACATTTAATTTAATTAAAACTCCACTTACTTTAGTAAATTACCAAGACCTCTTAGAAGTTGAAATAAAACATGTTGATCTGGATAAAATCCTCCTGCATCATCAACCCTGACATGGACATAATCATTAACTGAAATAGTAATGCCCCTTCAGGGAAAATACTCATAACACATGAAGTTCTTTCAACAAGTAAAAGAAGAACCTAACCTTTATTGATTTCGTGGATATGGATTATGACATCATTTCATATTCAGATCAAATGTTGGGTTAGTTTATTACTAGGTTTCCATACTTTGGGAATTTATGTTCCCCGGAGAATCTTTTATCATTGTTTCTAACAGGAATAGTTCTTCTATTTTCGACTTTTTCAATAATAGACTCAAGACCTACATATTTAATGAATAAATATCCCAACTCTAATTTGATTAAGGAGTAGGTTGGGCACGAGTGATTCTGAAGACGCTCAGAACGGAGCTCTGGAGATCACGGCTAGGGTTCTGCATTGTGCTCAGACGGCTCAGACGGCGCAGACCGCTCTGCGCAGACAACCAGCAAGGACCTGACTATCCGAGCAGGCTTTTCAAAACATAGGAGTAAGAGGGCGCAGGACACATGGGCGACCCCCAGGGGGGGGCTTCTGCAACCTCCCCCAGCGTACACGAAGTACCGCACCACAGTGAAAGATCAATCCGGTTTGGAACAATCCATGAGAACGTCATCAATCCAGAAATCCTACGCCAGAATGAACGCAAAGGAAAAGAGCATCAGAAAGATAAGGTAAATGGAGAGAATGGGAAGCCAACCCCAACAGAAGGCGCCCAGAGGGTCTCTTCATCAACATGCAAACCAATCGCTACAGATCGTCCCAGAATCGAACTGCCGGGGGAAAAAATAGAAGCAAGAATCCAATACATGATGGATCATGCACTCATTGGGAAGTTCATAGGGTTTTGGCCGACGGAGAAAGCCCTCTACAGTTGGATCGCAGCGAAATGGAAACCTAAGGGAGATGTGACTTTGCAGTTAGGCCCAAAAGGATTCTTCACAGCAATCTTTTTCTGCCTGGAAGATAAATACACAATCCTGGTTGAGGGTCCTTATTTCTTCAACTCAGCTGGCCTATACTTGAGGGATTGGGGTCCCAGATTCAACCCGGATCAGGAGGATCTTACATGGGCACCAGTCTGGATAAGACTTTACGGATTACCAGATGAATACTGGGATGAGGACATTTTGAAAAATATAGGAAATGGCTTAGGGGAATATATAAGGACTGCTGAAGAAACGAAGCTACGAAGATATACATCCTACGCCCGCATATGCGTCTTCATGCGCCTAGACAAAGCCCTGCCGGAATCGGTAAGTCTCTCCCACCGTGACTATGAGTGGATCCAGCCTTTAGACTATGAACATGTTCCGTTTCACTGTCGTAAATGCCATGCCATAGGGCATCTATTTAGAGATTGCCCCCTGAATGCTCATGATAAAGCCCCCTCACCCTCTGATCCGCAGTCCAATGACGGCTTCACCAAAGCCCCCACCCGCAAGAGAGCGCATAAAAAACCACCCACAGGGAAGAAACCCAAACAGAACACGGCCTCTAACCATGCAGTCAGGAACAACTTTGGAATCCTGGCTAACATCCCAGATGAGCCTACTACTTCCTCTCCTCTAAGTTCTGATCACCCCACTTCTTCTTCATAGCCACCTCCCGAGGCCCCTCCATCCAAATCCCCTCCCTCTAAAGATCCCCCAGCCCACAACTTGGAGAACAAAGAGAAGCAGCGGGACAAAGATAACGAAATGGAGGTTGATGGATCCTCAGGCCCTGTCCAAGATCCAGAGATTCCCACGGAAGAAGACAATCAGGTGCAACAAATGGAGGAAGAT
Organism: Pinus tabuliformis; assembly: GCA_031772625.1. Taxonomy (NCBI): domain Eukaryota; kingdom Viridiplantae; phylum Streptophyta; class Pinopsida; order Pinales; family Pinaceae; genus Pinus; species Pinus tabuliformis. Next base: position 620,259,014 of record CM062805.1, read on the forward strand.
CCGGAAAGTATAGATCTACATGGACTAGACATACTCGAACTAGAAGCAGCATGCAAAAAGAAAGCCTATGAAAGCATCCCAGAACTACAGCTTGACAAACTGGAAATGGTCATTTCCAGGGCCTATTATCAAAATCAGCTTGGCATCCAGCCAGGAAGTCACTGGGATCTTAGCCAAACCCCAAAAGATTCCAAAAAGAGGGGAAGAAGAACAGATCTCCAAAGAACAATAGCGCTTGGAAAGATTCTAGTAGACTCCGGTAGGTATGCTAAGCTTACGAAGTACTACAAGCCCTCCCCCAATAGTGAATCATGAAGCTCATTTCATGGAACCTTAGGGGGCTCAACGGCCCAGGAAAACTCAGAATGCTTAAAAATATGGTAAAAATGGAAAAGCCACAAATTTGTTTTTTCCAAGAAACAAAGTGTAATAGCACAACTCTAGAAAGAATCCTCTCCAAAGCCTGGCCAGGATGTCAATCAGTTGTTGTAGATGCATCTGGCGCTTCAGGGGGATTGGCCATTGTATGGAACCCTCATGCACTCACTCTGTCTGACTTCCATGCTTCACACAATCTCATGCAGGCTACCTTCCACATGGTCGGCACAAATATTCATGGACATCTCTCGAATGTTTACTTCCCTCAGGAAGCAAAGGAAAAGATTGCTCTCCTCCACACCTTAGAAGTCCTCAACGCCAATCGCAGGCACCCACTGTGGATCGCGGGAGGGGACTATAACATGATCACAAAATTAGAGGAGAAGATTGGCGATAGAAACAAGATGGAACAGGAAAACATCCACTTCAAAAACTTTATTCAGAATGCATCCTTGATCGACTTACAGTTTTGCAATGGCACTTTTACGTGGAGTAATCGCAGAGCAGGCCTTCATCAAATAGCCTCCAAGCTGGATCGCTTTCTCATATCAGATAACTCGATCCACTTGGGAGGGGATTTCTCGGCGGCCATTCTACCACACTCTGGCTCTGACCATTGGCCGGTTGCCCTTCAATGGCAACATCCAGGCAATAACACACGAAGACCTTTCCGCTTTGAGGAGTTTTGGTTCACTCATCCCTCTCTCAGAGACTTCGTCAACTCCTCATGGACCTCCTTCCGCCCTCAAGAAGGTTCCAAGATGTTCCAGTTTCAACAGAAACTCAAACATCTAAAGCTCTGTCTCAAGAGATGGAATAGAGAGACCTTTGGAAACATATTCAAGGCGCAAAAAGATCTTCAAAAGGCTCCGGAGGAACTACAAAGAGAAATAATGCGGGCACACAGAGAGAACCCTCGAACAGGAGCAGAGCATCCACAATCAGCTTGAAGAAAGAAGAAAGCAGGAGGAGATATACTGGAAACAAAAATCAAGAATCAGATGGCTCAAAGAGGGAGAAAGAAACACCAAATTTTTCCACAAAACAACCGTGCAATGCAGAATGGGCAACAATATCCCTTACATTCAAAACTCAGGAGGAGAAAAGGTGGAGCAACATGAGGAAATTGAGAAGATACTCCTCGAACACTTTAAGCAGGTCCACCAAGAACCTGACATCAACAGACAACAGGCAATTGAGAGAATTACCAGCAATATACCAAAATTAATCACAACAGAGCATAATGAACTCCTCCTTAGCCCAATTCAAATGCAGGAAGTGGACAACGCAATGCATCAGCTTAAAGATGGAAAAGCTCCCGGCCCGGATGGTTTTACCACCACTTTCTTTCACAAGTTCTGGGATTTGATAAAGCAGGAAGTTTGGGAGGTGGTGGAGGAGTCGAGAGTAACTCATTGGCTACTTCCCACGCTCAACACCACCTTCATAGCCCTGATACCAAAAGAAGAGGACGCGCTCAAACCGGACAAATTCCGGCCAATAGCACTTTGCAATGTTATATACAAAGTCATCTCTAAAGTCATTGCAAACAGGCTAAAGCCCCTCCTGCCCATGCTCATCTCACCGGAACAATCAGGTTATGTGGAGGGAAGACAGATTTTGGACGGAATCATCCACATGCATGAGATCACCCACACTCTCAAGCATTCAAAGCAGGCAGGTATGCTCCTTAAACTGGATCTTTCCAAGGCTTTTGACAAACTTAGTTGGAACTATATTCAGCAAATGTTATCTTCTTTTGGATTCAGCCCCACTTGGATTCGATGGGTTATGAGCCTTATCTCCTCCACTAGCTTCTCCATCCTAGTTAATGGGATCCCCTCTCGCCCTTTCACCCCCTCCCGGGGTATCAGGCAAGGTGACCCACTCTCCCCCTTCCTCTTTTTTTTGATGGCTGAGGGCCTAGGACGTCACATTAAGAATGCCCTCCACACCCACCAGCTTAAGGGTATCTCCATTCACCACCTGCCAGCTACTTCCCATCAGCAATTTGTTGATGACACGATGCTGTTTGGGTACCCATCTGTTCAAGAAGCCTCAATTTTCAAAGCAGTCCTAACTGATTTTTCAGAAGCCTCAGGGACCAGCATCAACTGCTCCAAGTCGCAGATTTTCTTCTTCAACACACCCCCGGTAGTCAAGTCGGCCATAATCCGCATTCTGGGATTCCCCATGGCCACCCTCCCCTCTAAGTATCTTGGGGCTCCCCTCACTACCTCTGCCATCAATCACTCCTCTTGGCGCAATTTAATTGAAAAACTTGAATCTCGTCTCAATCAATGGACTCACAGAACTTTGAACCTAGTCAGCAGGGTGGTACTTATTAAAGCCATTCTTCAAGCTATGCCGCTGTACCTTTTCTCTATCCTGGCAGCGCCAAAATGGGTCCTAAAAAGACTAAGGAAAATTCAGAGAGACTTCCTTTGGGGGAGCAATGCAACCAATCACAAATGGGCTCTGGTAAAATGGAGCACAGTATGCAAGCCAAAGGAAAAGGGGGGAATTGGTCTAAGGGATCCGGAGCACAGCAACGCCATCATGGGAGCCAAGATCTAGTGGCAGTGGCTCACCAATGCAGGCAAGCCATGGGTCACTTTATGGACAGCAAAGTATGCCAACCAGCGACCCCAGGAAGAGCTTATTAGATTGGAGCCCAGTGACAAAGGTTCGTTAATATGGAATGCTGCCAAGGAACATTATAAGATGATCCAGCAGCACAGTTTCTGGGAGGTAAGAAATGGAAATAATGCTAGATTCTGGACGGACGCATGGAATCAAATGCCCACCCTCAGTCATGCTCTGAACCAGCCCCTACACAACATGGAGGAGGAAACATAGCAAGACAAAATCAGGCAATTTTGGACCCAGGAAATGGAGAAAGGCTACCGAACCTGGAAACCAGGCAACCAAATCCTCACAAATGATAACCGCCAGACTTCCACAGCTCTGGAAACGGAGCTCAGCAAAAGGAAAATCAGGTGTGACGAAAGGGAGGATATCCTAAGGTGGGGATATCTACCAAAAGGAGCGTTCACTACGTCTGAGGCATACAAAATAATCTGCAAAGACTCTGCTCCTCAGGATCCGATTTGGGGCCAAATATGGAACTCTGGCTCTTGGCCTAAGATCTGTCACTTTCTCTGGTTGGTAGGGCATCAGAGAATCCTTACATGGGACAAGCTCCGAAGAAGAAATTTCCATGGACCCTCCATCTGCTTCAACTGCTGTGCCCATGAAGAAACGCTCCAACACTTGTTGGACTCTTGCCCCCTCGCCAACCAGATATGGGAGAAAGCAAGCTTTCGATGTCAAAGAAGATGCAGGCTTGAAGATGAAATCATGAATTCCATACGACAGTGGCAAAAGGACTCGTATAAGAGCAACTTCCTCAATCATCTTTGGCGATTGATACCTGGGCTAATCCTATGGAGTATATGGAAGGAGCGAAACAAACGCATTTTCAAAAACCAACGCTCTTCAATGGACAATATTTGGCATAGGCTTTGCAAAAATATCCAAGAAACTATGATGCTAAGACCCTGGAAGGAGGAGGATTGGCCTTCCCTAGCCAACGAGAAAGCTATCATGGAAAATTGGTAGATCAGATGTACCAAAAGCATGTACCAACAGAATCCCCCTGCAGCCAGCACTGAAACACAAGTCGAATGGAAGCCTCCGCCAAAGCACACTTTCAAACTCAACTTTGATGGAGCCTCTAAGGGGAATCCTGGGTCAGCAGGCTTTGGTGGAATAATCAGAAATCATGAAGGGGCTCCCATGGCACTCTACTATGGTAATATTGGATGGGACACCAACAACTCAGCTGAACTGGAAGGGTTATGGTAGGGTCTCCAACTTGCTGGGGGGCTCAACCTCCACCCTCTGGAGGTCGAAGGAGACTCCCAAATCCTCATCAATATAGCCAAAAAACTCCTAAATGGATCTCAGGCCAAAAAAATAGCCACCAGTTGGAGGTTAGAAGCACGATTGGAGGCAATAGAACAGAAGCTTCACAGCAACAGAGCTATCACCTTCACCCATACAAAGAGGGAGGGCAACAAGATAGCGGACTTCATGGCCAATTTTGGAGTGGGGAGTAATCACTCTCTAATCACAGGCCAGCTGAATGCTATATTACCGCATGAGGAAGCCCAAGAATGCTCTCGACTGGTCCAAAAGGAGGAAACTCCCCCGGATGCGGGTGTTTAAGACGATGGGACGGGAGTCGGGGGCTGGCCACATGCCGCCCCTCAGCCATCACGTGGCATCCCAAGCGCGAAGCTGGACAGGACGGAGAAGATTAAAGGCGAAGGGACCTGGGGCAGTTAATGCCCGGAGAGTGCACTCGATCCAGAGCAAGGCAGCAGTAATGGAGGAGGAGATCCCAAGCAGAGTAGGTGAGGATGAGAGGAATAAAACTGGGCTGGAGCATGGAATGTTGGTTGTGTTGCATTCGGTCGGCCTCTCTGTCGTTGAAGCGGTCACTGCTCAGACGGACGGGTCCATCGAGGGGCTGGCTCTCGTAGTTGATAGTCTGGTTCACCTGGTTGTTTGTTGGAAGGCTCATCCCACTATGGTGAGACCCCGACAGCGGTTGTTAAGCCGCCGAGGCTCATCCAGAGGAGGGGGCTCGCGCAGACCTGAAAGGGATAGTGTTGGGCATTGTTGCCACTGCAATCTTGCAAGCTCCATGAGAGCTGCCCCCCACACTCAGGTCAACACATGGATGCAAGAGCTTCAGGCTCGGCCACCTTGCCAGCTTTTGGATCCACCATATTCAATTTCACCAGCTCAACAATAAACCCACGCATCAGCGCGCATGTTTCCATTCTGTTCATTGAGAATCCTCCAGAGGCTGATGACCCCATAGATGCTCGGGAGCAAGGGATGCAAGACTACCCAGGGGAAGCAGAGCAGGCTCCGACAGCTGAGGCGGAGCAGGAAGCTCAGGGCCGGGTTACTGACAAGGAAAAAGCCAAGCATACCCAGAATGCTCCAAGCGTGGAAATTGGGGAAGAGGCAGCGACCTCTCCTACTGAAGCTGAGCCGGACTACTATGGGTGGTGCACAATTGTGGAAGAGCAACCGGACGAACCGAACGAATGACGACGCCAGTGCTCATGCTTCACCAGGTCGCTCAAGGTCCAGTTATCGTTTGCTGTTTTGATATCTGTTCAATTAGTGTTTTCTGGGGTGTTATAGCTGTTGGGTATTTTGTCTCCCCTGCGCGGGAGGATTTGGTCGGCATCTTTTGTCTAAGGCCCCTGCGAGGGCCTTCGTCTATGGGCAGTCTTGGTATCTCAGTTTACAACCCCTGCGCGGGCTTGCTGTGGGGGACTATGTCTTGGTTTTTATCAGTCTTAGTTTCTGTCTCTGTCTGATGCCCCTGTAAGGGCAAGAGCTCACTGGTTTCACCTGATGTAATTTTGAACTCTGTACATATTTAATAGATTAGCCTTTTTACCGAGAAAAAAAAAAAAGGAGTAGGTTTATTTCCATGGATTAAATTAGTTTTCATGTAACACCCTTGCTGGTAGGTTTGATCTTCCTTAAAGTAATTATCAAGACAATTGTGTCATTCATTCATATATTCCCCATTTGAAAAACTTGTGTTCGAAATTTGAGACGAGTCATGCATGGAATTTTGTAGTATGGTTTCTTGAATATGTTATTGAGGATCACGACTTCAACAAAATAGACATAAGTCATTCACCATCTTATTTTCTTTATTTACACTTAAACGTGTGGTTCAATGGCCTTGGCATGGCCAAGAAGATGCAAAACTTGTTGGCTACAACATATTTCATGTGTTTCAGGCTCCTCTTGGTGCCAACAATGGAATAATTTCATTTTAGTGCCGATATTTAAGGTAATAGTGCACATTATGGTTGTCATAGTTGTTGGACATGAATTGACCTAAATTTTGTGTTGCAACAAAACCCATAAAATAAGAATATTGCATATTATCGAGATGTTGTATTTAGAGAAGTCAAAGTTTCTATCAAATAGGGAGTCCTACAAAGGGAGAAAGAACAAAAAAATATAGAGTTTGAAATGAATAATGATGAATCAGAATCTACAAAAGAACATGAATCAAAAGGTGAAGAACAACATACTTTGATATTGAGGAGATTGGTTTGGGAGAGAAGGAAACCAAAAAGTTATATTCCACTTGATTTCCATTCAATTTTTTCTTAGTTTATTACTAATGATGATCCAAAGCTTTTAGGGAGGTTGTGGATTCAAAGGATGGAAAACTCTAGAAAAAGGTCATGGTTGAATAAATGGCAACATCAGACAAGAACGAGGCATGGGATCTAGTGGAGATTTTGGCTGTAAGAAATCCCATTGGTAGAAAATGGGTGTTTATAAAGAAGTTGAATACAAAAGGCATAGTGGAGAAATACAAAGCTTGGTTAGTAGCAAAGAGTTATTCCCGGGTAGAGGGAATTGACTTTGATGATACATTTTCTCTTGTTTCCAAGTTAACTTCTATTAGAGTTCTTTATATATTGCTACTAGTTTTGATTTTGAAGTAGAACAGATGGACATGAAGATAACATTCCTACATGGGGATTTGGAAGAAGAAATCTACATGAAGTGATTAGAATAATTAACTGTGAAAGGAAAGAAAGAGTTGGTATGCAAGCTAAAAATATCCTGTATTGGTTAAAGAATTACCAGGGATGTGGTATAAAAATTTTGATAGTTATATATTAGGACTTGGCTTCATGAGTAAAGAAGACCATTTCCTATATTTCAAATTAGTTGGGGATTGTGTTATTTATGTGGTCATGTATGTGGATGATATGTTGTTGACTAGAAATGAGATCCAAGAAGTGAAAACTCAATTGTCCTCTAAATTTGACTTGAAGGATCTTGGTGTTGAAAATTTTATCTTGGGTATGGAAATTAAAAGAGATTGGAAAACATGAAATGATGGTTAAGTCAGGGGAAGTATGTAGAGACAATACTACAAAGGTTTAGTATGCAAGCATGTAAATTGGTAAATATGTCTATATCTATACGCGTAAAGTTATTTGTAGATAAATTTTCCAAGACACGGGAATAGGAAGAGGACATGTGATCCAGGTGGATATTGGTGGCCACCCACCTATTCCACTTGGACCTCCACCATTGTTTCTTTCATTTTTTCAATTTCCTTATTTGTAGCACAATTTACTATTTTTGGCAGTTTTTCGGATCCTGAACTTCCAGAACCGTTTTAAGGCCCTAAACAAAGTTTTTTTGGAAACCCAAGAGCAACATGGGGCATAAGCCAATGTTTCTCACTCAAAAGTTGTAGTCCTCAGATAGATATTTCTAACGAGGTATTGTGCGCGTCAAACGGAGATCGTATGCCAAAGTTACGACCTCGGGAAGTTGATGTACCAATTTACCCAAACGGGGCCCATAGTTTGGCACTTCATCTCCTAGGGTTAGGTTTTTGGATGTTTATGGTTTTCCATTGTTTCTCAACAATAAATATGCCTTCGAGCCTCATTGTAACACAGTTCAGAGGCATGTAGCCGCCACATCTCTTCTCAGAGATAAGCTACCATCGCCTGAGCTAGTCTTATTTCCATTCTATTTGTAAGCATATTTCAGTATTTGATTTTAATGAAATGAAGTGTTATTCTTGGGTGTGGAGCTTGATTATCTTCTATATTCAAAGGTTTCAGCCGGATGTATACCCCAGGAAGATTGTACACCCCTCCACGCGAGGGGGTGCAAGGGGATAAATCCCCCCTAGTTGGGGGGTCTGGGGGCCAGCGGTCCCCCGGCGGGGGTTTGGGGGCAGTGCCCCCGAAGCTAAAAATAAATGTAAAATTACCTTGTAAAAGTCTAGTAATTTCTAGTCAATCTAGGCCATTCATTAGGCAGATGATCTGACAGTAGAATTTATGTTTAATTTAGGGTTTTTTTTGCCCTAGAAGGAAACCCCTCACTATATATGAGGGAATTGTATTGTGTCTATGCATATTTGTATTCTGAGTGAGGAAGAGAGAGGAGATTGAGAGTGAAGAGGGTGTTACAGCGGATCTGTTGTAGGTTGTATCTCTTCAGTTTGCTGGATAATATAATAAAAGAAGGACTGGCTGTTTCTCCGTGGATGTAGCCCAAACTGGGTGAACCACATATATCTGTGTCTCTCTTGTTTTATGCGTTTTCTGTGTTTATATTTCTGCAATATTTTATGTGTTCCATTGCTCTGTAATATATAATTTTCTAACAGTTATTTATACTGCATCTTTGTATTTATGGTTATATTTGTAATTTGTTGCGTTCTTGTTTAAATCTGAATCAGTGGTATCAGAGTGGTCTACTCTTTCTCTGTTTTTCTTTGCATGTCCCCAACGAGTTAGGAATATAAGGAGTTATGGCTTGAACTGGACGAACCTTTGCAAGACCAGCCTCGCAAATCCCAACGACCTCCCATGGCAGATGAAAAGAAAGACGAGGGGGCAGGAGATCCTATCAAAATCTTTCTCGAAGAAGCCCTTGAGCAACAAAGGAACGCGATGATGGACAACTTTGCCCAGATACTTCAGCAGCTACCCAAGGGTGATACATCTACTTCCGACAGCTACTCTGGAAGCGCCACACCCTTTAAGGTACAAGTTAACTTTGACATTCCCATATTTGAGGGTTAGATAGATGCAGATGATGTAGATAAATGGTTAAATATGCTAGAGGGATATTTTTTCGTTCATGAGTTTTCTAGCTTGGAAAAGATCACTTTTGCACTTCTCAAAGCAACCCCCCACGTCAAGGACTGGTGGGAAACCTACTGTGAGCAGAAGGATGAAAGTACGAACTCACTGTTTTCGGCCGCACCCACATGGAAATCATTCCAGGATGCCATCAAGGAGCAGTACTACCTTATCTGGAGCTATGAGGATAAATACATAAACTGGACAATGCTACGACAGGGAAGGGACCAAGATGTGCTAGAGTTTACCAATGTTTTCCATACCCTTCACACGAAGTTGAGTATCAAGGATTCTGAGAAGCATTTGGTTCTCAAGTACCTCGGCTACCTGCACAAGTACATCCAGGATGAGATGGAATTCCTGGACATCTCCTCGCTCGGCACGGCATACCGATATGTGATCAAGATTGAGCAAAAGTTTAAACAGAAGAAGCAAGACTTTGGATCTACGAATCTGAAGCAAGGGAAAGGTGCCCCCAAACCGCAAAACAAAGGACAAATCCAAGGTGGGGCGGCCCAGGACAACCTGCCAAATCCGCAAGCAAATAACAATGCCGCGAAGCTGAAGAAGGACATGGGAAAGTGGTGTGAGTTCCATAAGAGCTCCACTCACAACACAAGTGAGTGCCAGGCCAAGCAGTCACTAGTAGCCGAGCTAAAGGCTTCAGAATCAGATGCATGTTTCGACTCTGAGTCAAAACCCGGCAAGGGGAATGACAAAGGGAAGCAGATTATCGATGTGAAGCCCAACGCCATCGTTTCCACCACGAAGATCCAGAAGGAGGAATCGGAAGATCCAAAGGAGGAGGAGTGCCTCTTCCACTCCCAGATGTGGCTAAAGGATTCCCTGCTATAGTTCATTTTCAACAGCGGGAGCCAAAAGAACCTCATTTCGATAGAGGTCGTGAAGCGGCTAGGCTTACCGACCACAACACATCCACAACCGTACACCATCGGGTGGCTTCACCAAGGAACAGGTCTTCGCGCGAGCAAGCAATGTCACCTTCCATAAAACATCAATCCCTTCACGGATGAGGTATTATGTGACGTTGCTCCCCTTGATGTTTGTGATGTATTATAAGGCCAACCATACTTATGGAAGTGACATGTTGTGTATGAGTCAAGGCCTCGTGTTGTTATTGTTACTTTGGGAAATAAGTTGTACAGGATACCGGAGGTAGCACCACCTACCACCATCTCTTTGGTTACTGCAAAAAATGCAGTAAGCTCATTTCCAAAATTGGGAAATTTGTTTTCCTGATGATACGCCCTCATGGAAAGAAGAAGACGGTGGCCATGACCTCTAGACAACACCCCTCCACACGACAACAACAGATGGACAAGTTCGTGAAGGAGTACAAGGACATCTTCACCTCCCCCACAGGGGTGCCTCTGCACTGTTAGGTCAAGCACTCCTTCAAAATGACCCCAGGTGCGCCACTTCCCAATGGAGCAATCTATTGTTGCTCCGTTATGGAGAATGATGAAATCAAGAGGCAGATTTAGGAGCTCTTGCAGAAAGGTCACATTCGTCCGAGTTCATCGTCCTATGAGAGCCCGATCGTGTTGGTACAAAAGAAGGATGGGATTTGGAGACTCTATATTGACTACCGAGCGCTGAACAAGATCACTGTCCGGAATAGGTACCCGATCCCACGAATTAATGACCTTTTGGACCAACTGAAGGGGGAAAAATATTTCAGCAAAATCGACTTGAAGTTTGGCTATCACCAGGTACCAATCGAACCCTCCGATGTGTGGAAGACCGCCTTCAAAGCCAAGGAGGGCCTTTTCGAATGGTTGGTTATGCCTTTTGGGTTGACAAATGCTCCTACAACCTTCATGAGGCTGATGGATGACATCTTGTGGTCATTCACCAACTCATTTGTAGTGGTATACATGGATAACATCCTGATATTCAACCAAAGTTGGGAAGAGCACCTCCAACACATCTGACAGGTTCTCCAAACACTATGACAACACAAGTTGTGTGCCAATTTGGAGAAATGAACTTTTGGCATGACCATGGTTTAGTATTTGGGATACATTATTGATGAACGAGGGGTGCATGTGGTTCCAGCTAAGATCCAAGTCATTTAAGATTGGCTAGCCCCAACCACTCTGACAGAGCTCCGTAACTTTCTGGGTCTTTCCAATTTCTACCACAAGCTCGTGTTGGGATTCTCTCATATCACTTGGCCCTTGAGTCAAGTCACCAAGGGAGGAGCGAAAGAAAAATTCTTTTGGTCTGAATCTCAACAGAAGGCATTCGTAGAGTTGAAACATCACCTCTTCTCTACACCAGTGCTCACTTTTCCAGACTTGCAACAACCATTTGAGATCGAGATAGATGCCTCTGACTATGCTATTGGGGCAGTCCTTACTCAACAGGGGCATCTAGTGGCATATCACAGTGAGACACTTTCAGACACAGTCCAGAAGTATCCCACTTATGACAAAGAGATGTATTCCATTGTGCAGGCCTACCGACAATGGAAGAATTACATTTTGGGGAAGGAAACAGACATCCACACAGACCACCGACCCATGCAGTTCATACAGACGCAAGGGAAGTTGCAGAATGATCACTGTTATCACCCCAAGAAACTCTCCTAGGTTGTATCTCAGAGATGCTCGGGAACATTACAAACTCAACAAAAATGTTGGATAAATGGTGGATGAATGTAACAAATGCTGCATATTCAAGCCAGATAACCACTTCTACTATGCTTAACCCCAGACATGGGTGAACACCCCCAGACTACAAGGCTTTAGACCACCAATTACTCACAGTTCTAAGAAAATGTGATAATGGAGAATACTGATCACACCAGCAGATGCACAGGACCCTGTGATGGCCAACTGCAACCAGTTAAAAGGTCTGTAAATCTGTTTCCTAATACACAGACAGGATGACAACTCTTTGGCATTAAAATAACATAAACCTACATACAAATTCAATGATACATGCTAAATTCTAACACAGAGGTGGGATGACAACCCCTCTAATGCTAAACATCTATAGCACATGAATAAATGCACAACAGGCATAGCCTGGAACAAAGAAGAAGAAGTGGAAAGTGAGCAATTAACAACAAAAGAAGCTTGCATTAGCTGAAAATGAAGACCAGACACTGCATGTATCACAGTAGTTACAGTCTTGAAAAGTTGAAGCCTACAACAAAATAACATTCATCCCCTATCAACATTCTATCTTTTGGATATATATAAAGGTTGGTTTACAAAAACAGTTTGCTAAAATATGCATGGAGGGGTCATAATGGACCACTAACCACATCTACAATCTGAAATGGGACTCTGCTGCAATTCTAAGTGCTTTAATGAACCAAATCGACCTTTTCTGGCATTCTGTGGTCCTTCTCAGGCAGATGTAGTACCGACTGATACAAGGTTCCATAACTAATAACTGCGTTTATCTTCTCGAGCCCTGTACTTTCCTTCCTTGGCCACTCTACTATTTGAATGCAGGTAGTTGAAGCATTAATCCGCAGGGTACAGGTAGTTGTTGGCTTCGTCCTATTCCGGCAGCAGAGAGCAGGCGGGAGTGAAGACAGTATGGCGAAGGCGGGCACGGGAGGAGAACAATTAATGGCCGTCGGATCCACGGATGAACGGCGGAGATCACATCGAGAGGAGCTATCGGGAGGACATGTAGACGGAGCAACGAGGGCCGTCGGATCTGGACCTGGCAGATCCAACGGTCATCGCGCACGAAAGGTGCACGGACGATATCGGGCAGGGAAAGGCAGTTTCGGGTGGCAGGCGGTTTCCCCGCACCGCCTATTGGGGGTAGGTGGTATCCGTAAATCGCTGCGCGATCCAATTAAAACACGACGCGTGGCGGATAAAAACCATCGCCCCAGCGGGTTAACGCACGCGCAGGTCGCGGGATCGGGGGGAGCATCCACCGTTAGATCTGGCGATGGACATGATCAACGGTGGAGATAAGAACGACGATTGTTGAGTTTGTAATGTTCCCAAGCATCTCTAAGATACAACCTAGGAGAGTTTCTTGGGGTGATAACATTAAATGGCGTCGTTGCCGGGGAGAGGAAAATTGAAGCTCAGCTTCCCTGGGAAAACGACACAGCTTCAAGCTTTGATGATAGACAAGGTTTGAACACAGTTTTTTGTTGTAATCATCTATCTAGAAAATCCACTAAAGGAAGACCAACCTTTGGAGACTCCACATTGCAGTTCTGGCGCAGTTGGTGAGGCATGCTTGCAGAAATCCTTAGAAACCATCAGCTGAACCAGTGCCTGATCCTGAGAAGATCATTAAGCAGAAGAAAATATCGCAGTAAGGAGCATCAGGACCAGGTAAGCCTTAGAAATTCCATGTATCTCTGCTAGTGAAAGTCACCTTCAGAGATTCATTTAAGCTCCTTAGTCATTCATTTCCCTCTCGGACCTCAGTTGAAAGAAACATACCATGTTGTCCATCGTATTCCTCTGTTTCTGTCATTCTTTTCATTGATTTACACCGCTCAGTCTACTAGTATCCTTTCATATACCCTAGCCATGGCAAGTCAGCAAGCCCTTACAAAGATAGAAAGAATAGTTGTTGCTAGGTATGGACCTTTAGTCTTGCCTACTCCTTTGAATGCCATGTCTGCAAGAGATTATCAATAATTTATGCCTAAGTTTACTGGTACATAAGGAGTAACAGCTGAAGAGCATTTGGAGGCCTTTTATAGCTATGCTGATAACCTGGATATCAATGAAGAGGATGTTTGGATGAGGGTTTTTGTCTAAAGCCTAGATGGGGAAGCTAGAAAATGGTTTAGAGAACTATCCCCTAGGTCTATTGCAGACATTGAGGCCTTAGATGATGTGTTCCTAAAGCACTGGGGGAATAATAAAGATCTGCTCTTTTATCATTCTGAATTTGGGAATTTGCAGAGAGAAGATGGTGAGCTGCTGTCTGATTTCAACATCAGATTTAATCATATGTACAGCAGAATGCCAGTTGAAGTAAGACCCACCCCTGCTTCTGCCATGCTTACTTATGCTAATGCCTTCGATTCTCAGTTCTGCCTGTTGTTAAGGGAAAGAAGATGCACTTATTTGGCTGATATGCAAACTGCAGCCTTTGAAGTAGAGGCAAACATTATTACTACAGAAAGACTTGAATGTGATGATGAAAGGAGAAGACAAGGAGGTGAGTCCTCATCATCCTCAGAGCCTGAAATCGATGAATTAGCTCGGATGATTGAGTTTTTGGCCTCTGAAGTTTCCAAGCTAAAGGTTGAGCAGTATTCTGAGGAAGCATAATCTCATGGTTCCTTTTCTCTTCCAGCTCTAAATCCATATAAAGGAGCACATGAGAATTTGCAGATTTTGCAAACAAATAAAGTTACAAATGAAGATAAAGGGGTGAAGACCCTTTTACAGAATATAGTCATGGAAGAAGAGCATTCTGATGAAGAGGAGGAGCTCCATGGTGCGGAAGGTGCTCCTTTCTTAACTAGAGCTGCATATGAAAAAGAATTATCCAGAGGCACTGTTTACCAGTTTGTTGTAGCTGCAAAACAACAAGCTAATCAGCAGAAGCAGTCAGCAGCAGGTCCCACCATCCTCAAAGAGTCTGAGCTCTAAACTAGCCCAGTTTCCAGTGACTATGCAGATCTGCAAATTAGTCAACCTGCTTTTGTCCCCTGCCCAGTGATCAATAAGGGAGAAGAAAGCTTCCCATCATCTTTTGTCCCTCTATCTGCTCAAAAAACAATCCTTCAAAGTTGCCACTTGAACACTGAGGCAGAACAAAATTCAATGCCCAAGGTTGAGACTGATCACCTCAATCTTGATATTATGATGCCTGCCCAGGAGGTCTCCACACAGATTGAAAAGGCAGCTTGCCAGATAACAGAGGACGAGGATGTGCAGTCTTGGAACTCCTCCTTGGATGAGGATTGTTTAAACAAAGATTCAAGAGCATATAATGTTTCTGTGTCCCCTACACATGAACATATTAGTATACCATTCATATTAATTGTGCAGGCCATAGGTGACAAAGACAAGTACACAACAGCCATTTTTATTCAGCAGGTGTACAAAGGCTCCCATGAAGAGCGTCCAAGGAGGAAACACAGAAGGGAGATGAAAGTTGATCCATATCTACCTATTAAGCTCAAATGTCCTAACCTCTTTGAGGTAGATGATTAAATAAATCTTGTTTTGCAGCTCTATGATGAAGGGGCTGAGAGAAAAAGAAACAGTTTTGGTGGCCTGTTAGTTGGCCAGTTTTTGAATATTTATGTTGTTTAAGGTCCTTTGGCCTTAATGTTTGTAATCATGTTCTTTTACAGGTTTCTTTTGTAGGCTTATTTGACTCCATGCCCAATGGATACTAAGCATAGTTTTTAAAGCTACTTTTGCATGAAGGCATTGGTCTGCAGGTTCTTGAGACCTCACAGGGAGGATCTCATCCCCAAAAGGAGCCAGTGTTAGCTCTGCTACAGCTTCAGTGTTTAATGGTTAAATGCAGGTTTGGTGGTTGGTTTGTGCCGAGAAAGCAGCGCACATCAGTCTTTTCACCTTCCTCTCACTCGGTTTCCTCACACCTTTGTTGTCTCTGTTTCTCTCATAAACCTCTTCATCCCTCGACTTTCCCTTTTCCCCGCTTAATTCCTTTACCCCGCTGCCTTTGTTTTATCTGTATAAATTCTGCATAGCCCCTTTTATTTAAGCCCCGGGCGCTAAACTTATCAGCCCGCGCCCACGTGACCCACCCCTCCATAACCCTTTGTCGCCTTTTTCCCGTGCATTAAACGTCATTCTTATCTCCATCGTTGATCGCGTCCATCGCCAGATCTAACGGTGGACGCTCCCCCCGATAACGCGATCGGGGGGAGTGTCCACCGTTAGATCTGGCGATGGACGCGATCAACGGTGGAGATAAGAACGACGTTTAATGCGCGGGAAAAAGGCGGCAAAGGGTTATGAAGGAGTGGGTCATGTGGGCGCGGGTTGATAAGTTTAGCGCCCGGGGCTTAAAAAAAGGGGCTATGCAGAATTTATACAGATAAAACAAAGGCAGCGGGGTAAAGGAATTAAGCGGGGAATAGGGAAAGTCGAGGGATGAAGAGGTTTATGAGAGAAACAGAGACAGCGGAGGTGTGAGGAAACCGAGTGAGAGGAAGGTGAAAAGGTTGTTGCGCGCTGCTTTCTCGGCACAAACCAGCCACCAAACCTGCATTTAACTGTTAAACACTGAAGCTGTAGCAGAGCTAACAATCACCATCAAAAGTGGTCCACATACCTACAACAGTTCCATTTGAATATCAAGTATAAGAAGGGTAGCACCAATAATGTTGCAGAATGCCTCAATCGACCACCGATCATGGCGTTAACAAGCGTACTCAACTCTTGTGGGCACGAGACTTTTGATTGGCCACTTCTCTACAAAAGCGACCCAGAGTTTAGCCACACATACCAGATGCTCTTGGAGGGTCAACAAGTTCTAGATTTTCACCTCCATGATGCCTTGCTATGCCATTTGGGACAACTTTGTGTTCCTTCAAGTGAGCGAGCCAAGATGATTTTGGAAGCGCACTACAGTCAGGTCACTGGGCATTTCGGGGGCAAGAAAACAATGGCAGTACTGCATAAAAATTTCTACTAGCCGAATCTTCGACAGGATTTCGGGAAGTACATCAGATCTTGCACTGCCTGCGCCATTGCCAAACCAACCATCAAGAAGCAAGGCCTCTATACTCCGCTGCCTACCCCTAGTCGACCTTGGGAATCCATCTCCATGGATTACATGTCAGGCCTTCCTTCTACTAAGCATGGCAATGACTGTGTTTTTGTGGTCGTCGATAGATTCTCGAAGATGGCCATTCTGGCAGCCTAGAAGAAGAATATCACAGTAGAAGCCACTGCTAAACTCTTCTTTGAACGAGTGTGGGTACACTTTGGGATCCCACAGTTTATCGTCTTAGATCGAGACAACAACTTCCTCAGTACATTTTGGTCCAATCTCTGGGCGATGATGGACACCAAGCTCACTAAGTCCACAACTTTCCATCCCCAAGCTGATGGCCAGATAGAGGTTGTCAACAGGATGATCGTACACATTATGCGCATGTACAAATCAAATCATCCATGCACATGGGATGAGAGCCTTCCTTATGTCCAGCACAGCTATAACGGGCTCTCCACAACTCGACTGGCCACAACCCTTTTCAGGTGGGCTTGGGATTCCAGCCACTATGTCCCATTGATGTGGCCATACCATTTGCAACTACTCATGTTGATTCAGCTCATGTCCAATCGGAAGTCGATAAGACAAACAACTTCATTGAGTAGATCCAACATATCCACCAGTGGGTCCATGACATTCTAAAGAAATCAAATGCTAAGTACAAGCAGCGACATGCTCAACATCGGGTGCCACACAAGTTTTAGGTGGGCGACAAAGTCTGGTTGCATTTGCAGAAGGAACGCCTTACCGGAGCCTATCGGAAACTCAGACCACTCCAATATGGTCCTTACACCATTACCAAGGTTGTGAGTGACAATGCATTTCAGCTCAACATTCCCCCATTCCTTGGCCTGCACTCAGTGTTCAATGTGGAACACCTTCGACCATACTTCCCACCATTGCTGAACACATTAGACATTGTAGAACAACTCACACCTACATAGTTAAATCCAGATTGCATGGAGCAAGCCACAAATGATCGAATCATGGACACGCAGATCAAGAACGCTCGACAGCAAAGGATCCAACTATATCAAGTTGTCAAAGCAGGCCAACTCCTTCACTAGGGCAAGTGGCTCACTAGGGACCAAGTTTGGTAGAAGTTTCCTCATCTCATGGAGGAACTCAATGCAATGGGGACCATTGCTTCCTAAGGGGGGAGGAATGATCCAGGTGGATATTGGTGGCCACCTACCTATTCCACTTGGACCCCCACCATTGTTTCTTTCAGTTTTTTCAGTTTCCTTATTTGTAGCACAATTTACTATTTTTGGCAGTTTTTTCGGGTCCTGAACTTCCAGAGCCTTTTTTAGGCCCTAAACAACATTTTTTGGGAAAACCAGGAGAAAAATGTGTAATGTTGCTCAGTCAAAAGTTGTAGTCCTCGGATAGATATTTCTAACAAGGTATTTTGCGCGTCAAACAGAGATCGTATGCCAAAGTTATGACCCCGGGAAGTTGATGTACCAATTTACCCAAACGAGGCCCATAGTTTGGCGCTTCATCTCCTAGGGTTAGGTTTTTGGATGTTTAGGGTTTTCCATTGTTTCTCAACAATAAATAGGCCTTCGAGCCTCATTGTAACACAGTTTAGAGGCATGTAGCCACCACATCTCTTCTCAGAGATAAGCTACCATCGCCCGAGCTAGTCTTATTTTCATTTTATTTGTAAGCATATTTCAGTATTTGATATTAATGAAATGAAGTGTTATTTCTACTGCATCTTTGTATTTATGGTTATATCTGTAATTTGTTGTGTTCCTGTTTAAATCTGGATCAACATGTCTCGTATTCCATATGGCAGTGTGGTTGGTAGCTTGATGTATGCAATGGTTTGTACTAGACCATACATTGAACATCTAGTGGGTGTATTGAGTAGGTATATGTCAAAAATAGGGAGGGAGTATTGGATAGCAGTGAAGAAAGTTTTCATGTATTTGCATGGCATTGCTGGATATGGATTGTGCTACCAAAGAAGACCAAGATAGGATAGAGTGTTAGATGGCTTTATTGAAATAGATTATGATGGATATCTAGATTACAAAAGATCTACAAGTGGGTATGTGTTTAACCTATTACGAGGAGCAATCAACAGGATGAGAAAAAGACAATTTGTAGTGGCACTCTAAAATATAGAAGTTGAATACATGGAAGTTAATCACACAAGCAAGGAAGTAGTATGGTTACAAAGATTGTGTTTAGGTATTGGGTTGGTACAACAAATTGTAAGGATAGATTGTAATAGTCATTTTGAAATCTTCTTGGTAAAAAACCATGTGTATCATTTAAGTAAAAAGCATATTGATGTTCAGTATCACTTTGTGATAGATATGATTTAAGACAAGAAGTTGCTACCAAAAAAAGTGTACACTTTGAAGAATGTTACAGATTCATTAAAAAAAATTGTGAGCATTGAGAAGTTCTCTTGATGTAGAGAAACAATGGAAACTATCTCCCTATATTGTTGATCATGTACTCTTGTGATCCCCTATGTGCAAAGAAAACAACAAGTGGGAGAATGTTGGCTATGTGTTATGTTCTTCGCATGATTGGCCCCACTCGTAGTACATTGTGTCGAGCATAACAAGGGGATGATAGCCCCCCTTGAGTGTGGGGTTCACAGGGGGTGAAAGCCACCTTGCATAGTGATTCAAGGGAAATTCCCTCAAAGAAAAAAAATCGACGACTTTTTTCTTCGGTTTCTAGCAGTTTTCGACACATGGTTTTTACTAAAAGTGGTTTTGTGATCCATGGTGGGTTTTCCCATGATTTTGTAGTTTTGGATAAGGAACTACAATTGTATTCTAATATAGGGTAAATGGATTGGTAGTTTATTGATGTTGCGAGATATATATTGTATTGTAATACTATACAAAAAATATATATTGAGAAAAATGTTGCTTGTTTTATGAGTTTTGGGCTTCCAGGATAAAATATTTTTGTTAATGTGTACATTTTCCATTGCATCTTTTCTATTTTAATTAAGAATTTGTTTGTAGTAATTAATTGTATTGGGTTAAAACCTACATTAGCTAGCTCAACCCAAGTAAGTGATTTTTTATGCTTTTTCATCTTTTATGATCATTTGTCACACAATTATTTACCCATCAATAATTGTATATGTGTGAAATCACTTATTTTCTTCTTTTTTAACCAAGTGAGTGGATTTTGAGTGAAGTTTATAAATCTTTGGACTATCTTAAGCTTTTCCTATTCAATTTTTACCCTCTAATGACTTAATGTGAACTTGTACCATATTTTATAGCTCGTGGAAAGAGAGGAAACCCCTTAGCTCAACCCAATAGCAATATAAGAACCTAGTAAAGGCCATGTGATCCCACAACTAGCTACTTCACCATCTCTTCTTGCTCAACTTGACCCTAGAGCCATGCCCAAAACAACCAACAATTGCTTGTTTGCTTCTATAACATTTTTCCATGATATCAAAGCCTACCAAATATTTTGTCAAAGCCCAACAACTCTCAATTGTTGGTTCTATTCAACTACATAAGTTTTTCCATGCTATATCACCTAAGGTTTCAAGTCCAGAGCTATCCCCATGCTCTCAGCCCAACCTTTTGGTAAAAATTTCAACCAATTTTATATTCTGAAGTTGGGTACATGAGCAATTTTTTCTTTCCCTAAAAACCTCGTATATCTCCCAATACCACAATGAGTTTTTCAATGGGAAAACGCCTAGTCATACTGCTCGAGATTATGAATATGAAAGTCTTCATTTTTCCTCATCGTTAAAACCCACTACTTTGCACAGAGGCATTTAACCTTTAAAACAAAGACCTCTCAATTGTTTACATTTTGCATTGTAAGATAATCTCTATAATGGGTAACTATTTCTTTTATTGGGTTTGCAATAAAACCATGTACAAGTCAAAGAAACAAGCTTACAAATCTCTAGTGGCTAAGAAATCTGATGAAGAAGAACCTGATAATTCCTACGGGCTTGAATTTCGGGACACTCCATGTTTCATTAACAAATTCACCATGTACACATGGTCAAAGATATATAGGTTATTTCAAAG
The DNA here is from genome assembly GCA_031772625.1 of Pinus tabuliformis. Taxonomy (NCBI): domain Eukaryota; kingdom Viridiplantae; phylum Streptophyta; class Pinopsida; order Pinales; family Pinaceae; genus Pinus; species Pinus tabuliformis. The sequence continues at coordinate 620,279,892 of CM062805.1, forward strand.
AGTCAATATGCCTGCATATGACCTATATTCAAAAATATACAAGGCTTTTAAGAGATCTTGGCTAGCAAAGGTGGTTTCCCATATGTTTGTGTTCCCATGTGATAAAGTTGTAAAATGGCTTGTGAAACATGTAGACCTTGAAGAAGCCATGATCAAGGGAAATTGTGGGAATCCCATTGCTTATTTCGTTGCCTCTGACATTGAAATGTGCTACAAGCTAACCAAGGAAGAAGTGTTCTTAGATGAAGATTAGCTAATGAACCTCAAGATTTTTCCTAGAGAACTACTCAAGACATGGTGGACTAGTGGGGATATTTCCATAACATGGGAAAACAAAAAATATATAGTGGATATGTTGAAGACACATTTATTTAGTGGTTGTTTCTCATACAACCATTCCTTGAGACCTTATATGATCCACTACTTCTACTCCTTGTATATTCATTTCTTACATAGGATCTGTAATTTATTGCCTTATGACCAAAATTATTAAATGAAAAGTAATGCCCATAAAATAAATTTTGATACTTGGATGTCATGAGCCTTCTTAGTGGAGAAATTCTTCTAAATCCATTCCTAGGTCTCATTGGTATTCACTTCCTTGTCTGGTGTTGCTTTCTTTCATTTGGGGATTAAATATCTATTCAAGGTCCTTAGCTTCATTTTTACTATGTTTTCATTGTTGCTAGATCATTTTAGCATGTTGGTATAGTTCTTAGATTCTTCTTCTTCTGGTGTCTTTTAGCTTGATTCTCCTTTGAACATATCATGATCTTCATTAAAATTAAGTCCTTTTTGATGGTCGTTGATCTTTGGCAACTAAGAATGTTATCTAATGATTCGATCTTTATTCAAACTTTAAGTTCATATTCAACTGAACATTTTCCTTCTCTAGATCCTTTCTTGATCATAGAATCTCAACTTATAGTTTTTTATAGTTTCTTTCCTTTTATTCTAATTTTTCTTTTCTAAGTAATACTATTCTATTTAGAAAGGCAAAAATAAAAATACAGCGAGGCTCCAGCCTCTATGGTGCTGAACATAGTTATGTCAAAATTAATCAAAAAGACTAAACTCGACTGCCCACCGAGGGGAAACCAGTCCGAGTGAACCCATTGTAAAAAGCCCACACAAGGGTCTCAGAACTTAACTTAAAAAGGCCCACACAGGGGTCCTAAATCATTACCAATCAAAACTAGCCACATGGTTTTAAAAAAAAACAGTAGAGAAAAACTCCATGAAAACAAACCCATGAAACAACAGTCTGAATGGACACCTAGCAACTGGCTCAACAGTCTGAATGGACCCCCTAGGTGTCATCTGGTGGAGGCTCTTCCACAATGCGACATGCGTACTCATACCAGTCATCATCCTCTGCTGACATGCCGCGCGGGAGGCCACCGACTGCTTGCGTGCCTGCTGAGCTGCCCTCCACTACATGCTTGCCTGACGTGCTACCCGGGATGCCACCAACTGCTTGCGTGTCACCTGAACTGCCTTCGATTGCATGCTTGCCTCCAGCCAGCTCCCCTGCAGAATGCTATCAAGACCAGCCTTGCTCGTTTTCTTTGTCGTCTGTTGCTTGCTATTGTTTCCTTTCTCTAGTTTAGGGTCATCCTTGTTCTTCTGTTGCTTGCTACTATTCCTTTTCTCTAGTCCAAGGTCGTGGGTCTAAGCATCCTGCTCATCTTGCGGACTGATTTCCTCACTGAAGGTCACAATGACAGTGGCTATGATATCGGAGCGATGCAACGTGTTGTGGAAGTGAAATTGGGTCATGTGGTGAGAGGGGTGGGGGGGGGGGGTGGGGAGATTGGCCGTTTGGGTAGCAACGTTCAATCTTCTGGCACCATGGGCCTGTTCCCGACCTCTACCACTGCGAATGTCAAGGTATCTGCCAGAGAAATGACCTCTAGAATGAGAAGTAGAAGGGAATGAGGAAGAAGTAGCTGGTTCAGGGCTGGGCATCGAGAGGAGGCGAGTGCTTCCGCTTTAACTACCACCTCTTCTGCTACGCATTCGATGGTGAATACACATCATGGCTGAATGATGGCTGTTGAGCTGGGCCAAAATGGTAGTGTTGTGTTCAGTGATTGCAATTGGGGAGGTAAAGTTAACTCTGGAGTTGATGGAGTTATTCAGAAGAGAAATAGAGGAGTTCTAGGCGGAATTCAGTGCAGAGTGAGTTGTTTGAGAGAAATGGATGCCATTCCCCAATTCAACATAGTTGAGAATCAAACATCGCCACCCAATAATTGTGTGTGAGCTTGGCTCCGCAACTTGAGGGGGCAAGAGCAGTTTAGCGAGGAAGGGGTGACTGAATTATGTCTTGTGGAAGCCATGGCCTTATGCCTGCTGCGAACTCCTCGACTCGAGCACAAGAGTAATGGTGGTTGTAGGTCGACTGTAACTTCCCATAAATTGGCATGGAAGGGGACACAAGTGGCCATGTGGCCTATCCGCCTGCCGTCCTTCTGTCTAATCTGCATTAACTTCATAATAATCACCCGCATCTGGGTTCCTTTTATTCTAATTAACTTAACAATGAATTCTCTATTTTCTTGGCCTCTTCCAATTCTGAATTTAGGAGGATGATTGATGACTAATGCTTCATATTTCTATGATAGATCCTCTAGATATTTATTCTTTCTTATGAGTCTACCTATTTCTTTTAGAGCACAAACAAGTTTACCCTTAAGATCTTACTTACCTTCTACTTCTTCATTGTAATGATCAACAACTTAAGCATTCATTGCTTTTCCTTCTTTAGTTCCTCTTGTGATAGATTGCATTTCCTCTACATAACTCATCGTTGGAGTAATCACAATCTTTGAAATCTCCTATCCCCTTTGAATCTTTGGGGGATGCTTCTTTTGAGTTGATTTTTTTGCCTTCATTTCTTTAATGCCACTTCCTTCATAGATATTTTTCAACTCATCACACATTTCTTTTTCTGTTTCACAATAAATCACCTTAATGAACTCTAATTTTGATATGCTACTCAATATGTCTCTCATGACTTCTACATTATCCTTATCATCTTTCCTACCATCTATAACATAATTCCAAATAGTAGCACCAAGAGACCCTAAATAGGATTTCATCCTTATCTTCCAAAAATTGTTATTTGTTTCATAAAAGGAAGGGGCTCTATTATCCTTGCTAGCCATTTGTCCCTCTAAGATTTTTCATCATTATACTGAGAGGGTATGTGAATCAATTTGATGACAATTTTTACTTATTTAATTCCATTTAAACATCATACAACATCAATCTCATAAATTGAACAAGTAACGCAATATATATGTGGAAACCCTTATGGGAGAAAACTACGAAACTTCTTAATATGGAAGATCTTGTAGGCACCAACCTATAATTACATCAATTTGTAGGCACCAACCCGCAGGAGACACCAATCCTTAGCAAAAAATCTCCTTGTTTTAGTGATGGACACAATCCAACACAACAAAGGTTTGCCTTATAGATATAGCGATCAAATAACCAAATTACCTTAAGTGAAGTGCCCACCAAGATTTCTATAATGGTTTCCACCTAAGGATAAGAATAGGGAATTAAGGTTTAGGGTGGATAATAGAGTAACTTCCAAATTTGGGTTCAAAGGATACGATGGCTCAATATAGAGGCTTAAGCTGACCAATAGAGGGTCAAATAGGTTTTTCGAACACACCAAACTATCATAAACTTGCTAGACAATTAGAGATATTGCAACAATATAGTAACTTACAACACTAACAAATTTAGCCTCCAAAAGTATGATAGTAAAGTGCGAAATGAAGGCCAAATTTACAAGTAAACAAAATATCAAGTTACAATAATTTTTCAACAAATAAAATGACATATAACAACAATTAAACCCTAGACATCAACCCTACTTAATGACTGGAAATTACACATGAAATGCAAATTTTACTTATCCAATCTTCTCAAAACAATTCCTAACCCTAAGTTACATCGAGGTTTCATAAATGTTGAAAATATAAGGATTTTGTTATAATAAACCTTACTTTACCCTAAAACAAAATAAAAAATGCTTTTACGATCAAATATGAATGTTGCGCAAGAGATGACCAATGCCTTCTTAATTTAGGACTAATGGAGTCTAGGAATAAACAAATTTAGGGTTTCCTTAGACTAGAAATGCGATTTAAACAAACTAGGGAAAGTCAACTTACTTACCCTAGGGTTTAAGACCAAGGTTCCCAATTTTCAAGATAAGCCAAGAGAAGGTGATAACATGTTACTTCCTCAAATTCTTGGAAAAAGGGTTAGTTTAACAAGGATGATAGAACAAATACCATGCTAACTATCTCAATACATGAATCATCCATTCAAGAAAGCTTGAAGCTAAGATAAAACAAGTAAACCTACTCACTTCACCATGCATTCATCCAAGATTCATCATAATCATAAATGAAAAGAGTTTAGTCCAATCACAAGAGTCCCCAAGAGATGCCACTCAACTAGTGCTCCATAGTGAACTAGAGAAATATGCTAAATAAGAGATAAATGATCTTCGAGTGCGATAATGATCAAAATGAGTAACTCACTCCCCTATATATACTAAGGTAACTAGGCGATTTAACTCAATTTAGGCTAAAAACCATAACAAACATAAAATCCTTGATACAAGATGAATAGGTCATCAAGCTAGCCCCCCAAATAGACTCAATAATATAACATGAAAACTATCCTCAAACTAACCTACATGTGTGAATACAAGTGCCTTAAAGAGTGATGTCATCTTCAAATAGGGCTAAAGTACCCCAAAAGTCACATCTCACATTGAAATGGTGTATCTCCTCATTAAGGGGGCATGTCTCAAGCCAAAAGTCATCTCCAATCATCAAAAGGTGCCTTCTCAAGCTATAATGTCACCTTCTTAAGTCCACTCCATCATCAAAGGTACAACATTATCATCTAGGGGAAACATCCTAGCTCCAATGGGTAACATCCTAGGTGGTAGAGGTGTAAAAGTGTCTCTTGGAGCATGACAAGTTGTCATCGAGTCAATGCTCCTCGTCTAGGGCATATCGTCCAAGGTGCAATGGAAGCCCCTCCAAAGGGTGTATCATCAATGTCTAAGTAGTACAAGTGAATAAAAATCAACATCTTCCAAAGGACCATGATTGTGTTCAGATAATCATTAAACATGGGCTCAAATAGTTAAGTAAAATCAACTAGCATCATCACAAAATCCATCCAAGCTAAAAAGTGGACCATATTTAATGTCAAATTCAAGTAAGCATCTCACACACAATATCTTCAAATTTCACATTACTTAAAGGCATCATACAAGCTGCCAAATTTATGTACAGGGTGATCTTTGAATGTCCTCGATAGGTGCTTCCAAACATAGGGGGAGGAATAATTCCTAGGCCTACCCTTCAATCCATAAATTTAAATAATAGGTGATATCACGAGGGGTGCACTTCATGAGAGGTGTCACAGTCTTATACTAGGTTATGCAAGGTCTTCATCCATGGGTGCCTTTGTGAAGGGAGCACTTGCATCTACTTGATTTACACTTTTCTCAACACTACTTTTTCCACCCTTAGCCCTTTTCTTTGTTTGATTCGGTTTGCTTAGAAAGATTTCATTAATTTCAATTAGACCCCTTTTAGGATGAGGCTGTTTATTTCTCATTAGGTTTGAGATGTTTTCATAAGTCCCTTTTACGGTGATGGGTGTGATAAACATGGGACTAAGGTGATGGCCTCACATGAGGGCATAGAGCTCAAGTTAAGTTGGCTTTTAACATTCATCCCTTGCCATTGTTTTGCACTTTAACATTTCAACATATGATTTCATCTTTCTTTGTTTTCGTAATTGCATCAACCTCTAGGAAATTTTGCAGCCCCTCTTCTCATAGGACGAGGCAAACATGGAATGAGTATGAGTGTCCGAAAACAACCAAACATAATAAGAGACAATGGATCAAGGACAAATAACAAGTGTTAAATATGAAGGCATGTTGGCATACTAATTTTAACTAGGCCTCCTATTCATGCCCCTCCTAGATAGTGAAAGAAAAACTCCAAGCAATAACTCGACTAGGAAGAAAGTATAAACCGCCATGGTGAAATAAGTCAACAAGTACAACTTCCAAGCATCATGATCCATTTTCTAACTTCAACTTGTGATCCTTACTTAGATTCCCTAAAACATTAAATGTAAGCACTTAGTATGAAATAATGTCTAATGTAGCTCAGGGTCATTGACCTACCTTCATCTAGATAACAACCTGATCAAGTGGATGAGTTGAACAATGTGCAGGTGAGAGGCATTTGAGAGGCTGCTAGCCAAGGATCATAGGTCATCGACTAGAAATCTCCATCTTAGGAGAAAAATATCCTCCCAGGGCTACCCCTATATATACATGGGTGACATGTCTCATTATTGAACATCTTTTAGCAAAGTTTGTTGTTTTGGGAACCTCATAGACATTGTAGCATGCAAGATGACCCTCCTTATCATGACTATGCATAAAAGTGACCTTATCCAATACCGAAAAACAAAATAAGATAATGACCAACTTTTTACCTTTTTTTGATTTTCTATCTCCAAATTTTTTATTAAAAATTATACTTTAATTACAAAAACAACCTTCAACAAAACTAAAAATTATTATTACATTAAATTATACCTTTTATAAATCTAACTTGTAAAATTTCATCTTAAAAAATATCTTTCTCTCCTTATTTTCAAAACCTCTTACTTCTTCGCACATTAAGACAAAAGGAACCTCTTAATGCTTCGCACATTAAGACAAAAGGAACCTCTTAATTCTTCACACAATATGACAAAAGGTTAGGTAACATAGGTTAAAATGAATAAATATACACACTCAAACAAACAACATTTATTCACATTTTTATTTATTTTTTAACTATGGAAAATTTAAAAATACTACTTCATATTTATAAATAAATAATTAATATATTTAATGGATTAAGTCCATCCATCTAATTTTTAAAATTTAAAAAGTAAATCAACTTTTTCAATGCAACATTTGTAATTTGAAATCTTTAAATGCAATATATAAATTATTGAAAATTATAAATATTTAAAAATAGATAAATAAATAATTTATTAAGAAATTATAAATAAAATTTTAGTTTTAAAAATGGAGTAAATTTTTTGAACGATCCACCACTGTACAAAAAGCGGACTAATAAAGCACTATTATACAATCAATCAACATTAAAGTAACAAATTTTAAATATTTGTGGGTGCATGCCGCAAATTTTCCTGTAATAACAAGTGTAAATACGTTCAGGAATGGGAGGGGGTTTATCTCATACATGCACCACATATGAAATAACGAGGAGCACGCTCTTTGACGGAAAGATCTCTCACAGAACGTCAAAAGATTCATGGTATTGGTCTGTGAGGTCAATTCTCTCGTAGATTGCAAAACAATATTCAGTCGTCTTCCTAAAATATCCTGATCTGGTGGGGAGAATTTCGTTCCAAACTTTACCGGACCGAAAGCCAGGCATCCGCAGATGGCCATGGGCATACCCATTTTGCAAAGTGTAATGAACTTCTATTCATTACTACAACATATTCCCATTAGCTAAACCATTCTGAAATTGTTCCGAGGACTCTGAATTTCATAACTAACATTCTCTGCAAATTTGCAGGTTTGGTCTGAAAGTTCTTTGGTTCTCCAGAGAAATCTGCATGAACATGGCAATATGTTTTATGGAGTATTCAGAACTAAGCATTTTGCTTCCCCAGAGAGAACATTCAACTGCTCCAGAAATTCCAAGGTGAATGCAACCATGGCTAATTTTTAAGAATAATTTCCATAAAACATAATACAGATTGTGTCTTAATGTTGTTGTTGTTTTTCTTTAATTTCTTTCTTCTATGGCATATACATTTTTTGTTTCATGAAATACACATCTTCGAAAACCATCTTCGGAAACCGCAGGCATTTCTCCTCATTATCAAGATATACCCACCCACTACCCAACATAAACCCCTGGACGCTCTACCCAAGACAAACCCCCAGGATGCTCTACCCAAAATAAACCCCAGATGCTGCAAAATCTAGAGAATTTATCAGGGGTTAATACTACTACAACAATATACTTATTATTAAAATTTCAACATATCACTTGCCGAAATTGAACTGAGATGAAAATATAACACTCCTCACAACTACTTAAGCTAAACACCCCAATTGACATACCTCAATATACACTATTTATATACCATATGCAATTTTCTCTGATATGGCATTTCAAAATGCACTGCTTTTCTTAATTATTATTATCTTTCTTTTTAACAACAAACGAGACAGCTGTTAGCAATACAATTAACATGATATCTGTAATGGCATTCAAGGATCATTGGCCACTGCCCATAGGTAATAGCCTAGATTAAACAAGGTTATGACTTACGTTGATAATGGGAGGTTCTTAACAGCAGGTAACTGTATAGAAACATTTGAATGGCAAATGGACAGTTTTGGACATTGAAATTATTGTGCCCCAATTTTTCTCATGTAAACATTCTTCTATGCTACATCAAAGTGTTTTCTTGCTATGCAAACTTGAAACATATTTTACCATGCAGCTAAGCTCAGAACTGTAACGTCATGCACCCTCCCGGGACTTGGGGAGGATAGGGATAATTAGAACTCAAACTCAGGCCCAGGCTCTGTGTCAAGTGGATTATCCAAGCCCTGGAAATATGAAAACATGGCCTTGAACTCCATACACAGACAACAGAACAGCAGAAAATTAACGGAGACTCAAGGCCAACAAAAGGAACAAGAGAATTACTGTATATTAGATCTGCTGCTGAGAAATACAGGAGTAAGCTGTCTATTTATAACGAACTGGGAGGAGCCCAGCATTAAGAAGGGTAGTGGGCTGGTATATCAACTGAGCAATTAATGACTTACGTACATGAGCTTACCACTGTGTATGTACACTGATACCCTCCCTTAAGTGAAACTCAGGGAACTATAAAAGGGAGGCTAAACATCAAAAATAGGTCTTAGCTAAAAGGCCATAATACATACCCGTGTACAAAATGCTTTGTGTTACCACCCAAAATGCAGGGGCATCTTGGAAGCATTCTTTTCATCAGCGGTTACAGCATGATAATGTTGCTGGGGGTACATTCCCTTGGATGTGGACTTTGAGAGCATGATTTGAGCATCCTCTCGTTTATCACCTTTCCTTTCATATGCTTGGATGATGCTCACGTCTTTTTAAGGCATGTTGGATGGTTGAGTTCACACATTGGGAGGCTTGGTTGCAAATGTGGCAGAGATTCAATTACAGAGCCCTTGTCTACATATCTTTATGCACATTTATTCATTAGGGGTGCATCTCACATATCTTGAGACAAAGTTGCATATTTGGAGGCATTTTGGATCATCCCTTAGCACAATTCCACTATCATAAAAACACATATAAAGATTGGTGCCCGCATTATGAATATTGGAAGGTTTTTGGCATCTATTGTGTTCAAAAACTTCAAATGCTCACTTCTAGAGGAGCGCCTTCCTTTGAGGAGCATAAATTGACTTGTTGACTATCCCAAGAGGTAATTTAGGGGTTTAATGCACAAAATCGATGAGCACTCCACCCAAAGGGGCATCCAATGCATCTCTCAAAATGAAAATGGCATAGCTCCCTAGAGCTTTCCATTTAATGGGGTATGGTTAACTACTTGGCAAATTTATTGATGGATTCAATTTTGTGTTATCATATGTTATAATTAGTAAAATACTAAAATCAAGGGGAGCTCTTTACTAATAAGGTACCAAGGCAAGGAATGGCACATGTTTCAAAGGCACACTATCTTTGAGGCTTTTTGGGAGGACAATTTGATCATAATGTACTTGGATCAAGATCAAGCACATATTTCTAGGTAGAATGCCCATCATCCATGGAGGGGATATATGGTGTATTTATTGAACATAAATAGGAGAAGCTCTAGCTTTAAAAGGAGTAATAATTTCAGCCCACCTTTTGCTCATAGACCAGGGAAGGTTCTCTGCTGACTTAAGAGTTTAGAGGTAATGATCTCTTGTCTGAAAATTTAGTTTTAGTCTTCTTAATGCTCTATGGATTTAGGCTTGTTGAAAATTTCTGTTTGGGCATTTGTACCAGCTTTTTGTTTGGACCATTTTGTACTGTTGGAACTGTTCTGAAAAGACCTTTTGGAAAGGTGAATGGGAGAGTGTAATATGTAGAACTCTATTTGGACTGTTTTCTTTTGTTCGAAACTGCTTGGAAAGATCTCTTAGAAAGGACAAAGTTTGTCCATGGAAAACTATAATATATAGATGAATGATAGGGCAAACGCTTTTTGAAGTTTTGTGAACTGAAATCCCTGGGGCTTAGTCAATATATATTTTGATTTCTCAGTATAAATATAAAATAAAATGATATTTTTCTAAAAAAGTACCAAAGGAGCATTAGTATCTTTGAGGTGGAGAATTCAATTAATAACCACTTTCAGTCCCCTTTTACACATACACCAAGAAGTTGATTACAATAGAGAGAAGCACTCACCTTTCAAGGGAGGGAATGATAATTTTTTAACCAACTCTTGCACAATTATGGACACTCCCACTCTTGCACAGATTTCAAGGGCACACCCCCTCTAAATACTATATGTCACCTACTTATACTCTAGGTTTCTTATCATGAATTAAGACTATGTAGATGAAAAGTGAAGGTGAATGTTCTATGTGATAATATAATTATATTTGGGAAAAGTTAAGGATAAGCAAGGACAGGTACTTGAATCCTATCCAACATTAATAGTCCACCTAAATTTTTTCAATGAAGAGAATGTCAGATTCCTTTAAAATAATATTCTATTATCATTATTGACCTACTTAAAGAACGTCAAGTGAGAGATAGGATGAGACTTTTTTCACTATCTCTTTTCTGATTTTGAGATATTGGGGAAGGAAAGAATGGGAGAAGACACAGTTTAGGGAGCAATTGTGAGAGCCACTTCATCTAAGTTCAGGTATCCGAGTGCGGGTTCAGAGGGTTAGGGAACTGTTGAAGTTTCCTCACTTGGCAGGGAGGATTCTGTTTGGAGCCAGTTAGGAACGTTGTTTTGGGTAAGCAAGTCTTCAGTTTCAGACTTTTGACATTTTAATAATTATTCTACTGCGTGTAATGGTGAATTTATCCTTTCATACAAACCTATATGAGTTACTTTGATTCATTTAAAATATTGTTAACTATATATTGATTTATTTAATTCTGCCCATTATGAGTACTCTGTTGTTTTGTTGTGATAAACTAGCAAATCTGTGTGTGAGGTGCTCTCAATGGGAGGGGTGCTACATAAAACTATTAATGCGGAAGTCTCCCACTGACAGCATAAGGCATCTCACAGTAGTATAAACATAATACAACCGTGATCAAATATCAGATAACCATAATTCCCAGATAACTCCTTGCTCACACAAGCCACATTTTCTAAAAATACATAAGTATGCTGGTCTACCTTAGTCAAAGGTAGTTGTCTGGATTCACTCACAACAATAAGATCTAAGTCGAGATCAACCAAGGGCTCAGAATGTGGGAGCTGTTTGTTGATGTTTGTAGCTCGGGAAGCTATTTCTGCATAGGTCTAAGTGTCTAGGCTTGCCGAAGGCGCCCACAGTCTCCTTAGGACACTTGTTCAAAAGTGAGCAAGTTGCGAATGTAACTTAGCCTAAGTTTAAACATAGGAAAATCACATAATTATTGTGTTGGCTAATTAAGCTAAAGAAACTTAGGAAAAGTAAAGTATTTCCTTTAATGATTATGTTTTAATCTCAGCGGTTGATCTCAAGTAAGGTGTTAAAATTGGCAACTAGGGCCAAACTCCATGAGGATCACCTTATTCATGGTTAATAATATTTTATCTGGATTCCTCTCATCGAGAGGTGTAGGATTGATCTAAAGATCATCCAATTCCGATAAGTATTTATGGAGATATGAATTTATTTTGATTATGGACATTGTCAAAGTTGGCCAGCAACTTATGTAGGCTCAAAAGCCCAACAGACACATCTATTCATCATCAACGTTTGCATATACATACAGGATGTGTCCTCCTCATTTGGACACACTTCTCATCCACCTCTCTCTCTCTTCTGCACAGAAAATAGTTTCCCTCTCTCTCCTGTGCAGATAGGTCTCTCTTTCACATGTGGGAAGGAAGGACGCAACTTTCTAAGGGTTTACAAACTGCAGATTGGAACTTTGACCAGCGTTGACCAACATTCTCTCTCTCTTGACTGTGCAGTAGGTGAAGCTGACTCTCCTTGGAAATCCGCAATTTTTGGCACAGGAATCGAGGTGATCTGACCTCCGGTTTGGAAGATATTGACTGCCCTAGTTTAGGGCTGATGCTGATGATGTTGATGCCATTGATGCCGATGATGTTGATGTCGCTGATGCCGATGATGCTGATGTTGTTGATGCTAATGCCACTGATCTAGGGTTTGCTGCTGCTGATATAAATCAAACTTTTGTACTATTTCTCTCTGCTGAATTATTGAAGATAAAAGCAGATTTGATCAAAGGGTTTCCCCATATTGGGGTTTTTCCCTGGCTAGCCGCCAAATCTTGTGCCTCTTGTCTTGGCTTGTTTTTTGTTGATCGTTTAATGTTCTATCTGCACTTTACTTATGTACATGTGATTGCTAATCTGTGGATAATAATAAGAAAGATAAGTAAATTGCTCTAAGCATAGAACATACCATAACTTAACATGGTATCGGAGCTGAGGTGAAGACAAAGCCCAAGCAAGAGCAAGAGCAATCACTAAAGAGAAGGTTGGCAAGACTATCTAAAAAGAACTATGGGGTCCTCAACACTCTTCCCCGCCGAAGACAAGCTCCGTGAGAAGTCTGACTATCACGGATGGAAGATGTCTCTCGATCTGACTTTAGAAGATCAAGAAGTGTTGGACCATGTGAGAGGCAATATTGTTGAGCCTCCATCAAATGCATCCGCTGCTGCCAGGAACAAATGGAAATCCAGAGAAGTCAAAGCAAAGAAGATCATCCAGGACTCTATCGACAAGCGCTTGGTGGCCTATGTTTCTGAGCTGAACACCTCCAAGGAAATCTACGATAGACTGGTGAGTTTATTTAAAGTTAATGATGCAAATCAAGTTCTGTTTCTTAGAAATAAGCTGAAGGAAATTAAGAAGGGCAAAGATGAAAATATGCAAGCATATTTCTTAAGAATCACCGAGATCAAGAACGATCTCCTATCTATTGGGGAAGTAATTCCTGACAGGGAAATGGCACTCACAACTCTTGGAGGACTACCATCTGAATGGTATATATTTAGGACTACCCTTCTCAACCATAATGTAATTCCCGAATTTAAGGAATTAATGGCAAGATGCACTCAAGAAGAAGCAAGGATGGAAGAACAGGAAATGCCCACACTTAAAGGTCATCCTGCTGCCTTTTCTTCTCATGCTAAAAGAAGAAACAATTTCGAGGCTAAATCCAAGGAAAGGCTGGAATATGAAATATCCCATGAAAGGTGTAGGCAATGTCTCTCTTAAATTAAATCAAGGTAATACAATCCACCTACAGGATGTATTATATGTACCTGATCTAAAAAAGAACCTGGTGTCCATTTCGGCAATGGAAGACAAAGGCTACAAGGTGGCTTTTAGCGATGGCAAGGTACGTGTATGGAAAAACAATATTAAAGATACCTTCACTCTTGGGTTTTGAGTTGATTCACTACATCAGGTCGAAGGAAGTCCGCTAGGTGTCATGTCTTGTGTCACATCTCTTCAGTCCGAACTATGGCATCGGAGGTTTGCTTACCTTCATTATAAAGCTCTACTTGATGTAAGAAAAATGGTGACTGGGATGCCCGAGTTCAGAATAGAGCAAGAAGGTGTATGTCCCGGATGTGCCAAAGGAAAGCTAAAAAGGGGACCATTCCCCTCAAGCCAAAGCAAGACCTCCGATATATTGCAGTTAGTTCACTTAGACATATCTAGTATGATGCCTGTGAACTCCTTGGGAGGATATTCATATTACCTCACTTTTACAGATGATTATTCTCGCAAGACTTGGATATATTTCTTGAAAAAGAAGGATGAAGTGTTCTCCTGGTTTCGACACTTCAAAGCCTTGATCGAGAATCAAACCGAAAAGAAGATCAAGATCTTAAGGACTGATAATGGGACTAAATATGAATCTAATGAGTTACATGACTTTTGTAAAGAGGCTGGCATTAAGAGGGAGACTACTACACCATACACTCCTGAACAGAATGGTGTGGCAGAAAGGAAGAACCATACGATTATGGAAGTTGTCCATGCTATGCTTCATGATCAAAGACTTCCGAAGTTTCTATGGGCTGAAGCTGCAAACACCACCGTATATATACAAAACCGATGCCCCCATCAAGCATTGGGTTCCTAAACTCCTGAAGAAATGTTCACCGGTAAGAAACTTGATATATCTCATTTTAGAATTTTTGGAAGCCCTGTATATTTTCATGTGCTGAAAGAGAAAAGGAATAAATTGGGTGCATTTGGAAAGAAAGGAATCTTCGTGGGCTATAGTGAAAATACTAAGGGCTATAGAATCTATGTAGCCGATCAAAGGGAAGTCGTGATTAGTCATGATGTCACCTTTGACGAAGATATGGCTCTCAGCAAGGTGAACAATCTTCCTACAGTGAGGAGCTCTCAAGAAGCTGACACCAGGGAACCGAAAGAAAAAGAGTATGATGAGATATTTGCACCTGTTGCCAGATATACCACCATCCACTCAATCATAGCCCTTGCGGCTTCACAAGGATGGAAACTACATCAAATGGATGTTAAGACCGCGTTCTTGCATGGTTCGATCAAAGAAGAGGTCTATGTGGAGCAACCTGAAGGATTTGAGATTTATGATCGAAAATCTCATGTGTGCAGGTTGAAGAAGGCCCTCTATGGGCTGAAGCAAGCACCCTGAGCATGGTATGAGAGGATCGATAGCTACTTGATGAAGCTGGGATTCACTAGGAGTGAAGCCGATCCCAACCTTTACTTTAAGGTTGAAGATGACAAACCTCTCATACTGGTGCTGTATGTTGACGACCTCTTTCTAACAGGTGCAGACCCTCTCATTCACAAATGTAAGAGGGAGTTGGCTTCTGAATTTGAAATGAAGGACCTAGGACTGATGCACTATTTCCTAGGACTTGAAGTTTGGTAGAAGCCAGGGGAAATTTTCCTATCTCAAGGAAAATATGTGGTGATGATATTGGAAAGATTCGGTATGGTGGACTGCAAGCTCGTAACTACCCCGATGGAGCTTGACTTCAAAAAGTTAAGCAGTAGTGCATTTGGACCTGTTTTACGAAATGCCACCGAGTATTGTCAACTCATCGGAGCATTAATGTTCTTAGTGAACTCCCGTCCAGATATATGCTTTGCAGTCAACACGTTGAGTCAACATATGGTTGAACCTCACCACATACATTGGATTGGTGCCAAGAATCTGTTGAGATATCTTCGTGGCACAATTACTTATGGGTTAAGATACACTGTCGGAGATGTGAGACTACTTGGGTATACTGATGCTAATTGGGCAGGCAGTGTGGTGGATCGAAAGAGAACTTCTGGGTGCTGTTTCTCTTTGGGATCTAGTTTGATATCCTGGATGAGCAGGAAGCAGAAGTTGGTGGCTTTGAGCACCATCGAGGCAGAGTATGTTGTTGCTAGCATGGTCTCCTGTGAGGCAGTCTGGTTGCGAAAGCTCTTCAGTGAGCTATTTGGATTTACATTGGATACCACCGTGATTCTATGTGACAACCAGAGCGGGATCCGTTTATCAGAAAATCACGTATTTCATGATCACTCCAAGCATATCGATATCAGGTACCACTATATTCGAGATATGGTGCAGCAAGGAGCAATAAGGCTCCAACATATCGGTACAGATGAACAGGCTGCCGGCATTCTGACAAAGCCCCTAAGAAAGGTCAAATTCATGACTTTCCGAGAACGATTTGGTATCATTCAGAGACCCTCTGATGAGGGTCAAGTATGATGTACTGAGCTTTGGGAGCTCCAAGGGGGCACAGGGTACTTCTTGGAGCGACATATGACCACAGGGTGACTCACCATCCCCTGTTGGTGCACTTTGTACAGGGTAAAAGGTTCAACCTTCCTCTGTGACACCCCATGGCGACTATGGAATAGGATGATTAATTCTCCTGTGGGCTAGGATGATTCGTTCTTTGTGGCGACTATGGAACAGGATGATTAGTTCTCCTGTGGGCCTGGATGATGTGTTCTCCATGGCAATTGTGGACAGGATGATTTGCTCTCCTGTGGACACAATGATTCGCTCTCTTATGGACAAGATGATTCGCTCTCTTGTGGGACAGGATGATTTGCTCTCTTGTGGACAGGATGATTCGTTCTCTTGTGGACAGGATGATTCTCTCTCCTGTGGACAGGATGATTCGCTCTCCTGTGGACAAGATGATTCGCTCTCTTGTGGGACAGGATGATTCACTCTCCTGTGGACAGGATGATTCGCTGTCCTATGGACAGGATGATTAATTCTCCTGTCAAGGCATCCTACCCATGCAATGTGGGACTCATGGGAAGTACCTCTCATCTGATCAATGAGCAGGGAAATGAGGATAGGAACCATAGTAATACCGATGGACACATCGTTGTATCTACCGTACTCCCTATGCTAGGATGACCTACATTGATCTGGGATCAATGATACTGGTTTGGGACCAGTGAGAGTGGTACCCACTATGACACTGACTTCGGGTTAGTAGAGGACTGGTCTGGGACCAGTGGTACACACTCTGAGACTGACTTCGGGTCAGTGGAGGATGGTATGATACATCCTCGATCACTTCTTCTTCTTCTTCATAGTTCGAGCAGAGCAGAATAGAGCAAAGCAGAGCAGAGCATAGCAAGGAAAAGCAGAGCATGGTAAGGCAGAGCAGAGCATAGCAAGGCAGAGCAGAGTAGAGTAGGGGTCAAGCTGTTCAGGGCAGTGCATTTGATGGAAGAATAGTAGTGATGGTCAGACGGATTGCAGATGGAGTTCTCCCTAGTTGAGAGGGAGTGTTAAAATTGGCAACTAGGGCCAAACTCCATGAGGATCACTTTATTCATGGCTGATAATATTTTATCTAGATTCCTCTCGTCGATAGGTGTAGGATTGATCTAAAGATCATCCGATTCCGATAAGTATTTATGGAGATATGAATTTATTTTGATTATGGACAAATTGTCAAAGTCGGCCAACAACTTATGTAGGCTCAGAAGCCCAACAGACACATCTATTCATCATCAATGTTTGCATATAAATACAGGATGTCTCCTCCTCATTTGGACACACTTCTCATCCATCTCTCTCTCTCTTCTGCACAGAAAAGAGTCTCTCTCTCTCTCTCCTGCGCAGATAGGTCTCTCTCTCACACGTGGGAAGGAAGGATGCAATTTTCTAAGGGTTTACAAACTGCAGATTGGAACTTTGACCAGCGTTGACCAACATTCTCTCTCTCTTGACTGCGCAGTAGGTGAAGCTAACTCTCCTTGGAAATCCGCAATTTTTGGCACAGGAATTGAGGTGATCTGACCTCCGGTTTGGAAGATATTGACTGCCCTAGTTTAGGGCTGATGCCGATGATGCTGATGCCGGTGATGCCGATGATGTTGATGCCGGTGATGCCGATGATGCTGATGCTGCTAATCTAGGGTTTGTTGTTGTTTTTACAGACTTTTGTACTATTTCTCTCTACTAAATTATTGAAGATAAAAGAAGATTTGATCAAAGGGTTTCCCCATATTGGGGTTTGTCCCTGGCTAGCCGCCACATCTTGTGTCTCTTGTCTTGGCTTGTTTTTTGTTGGTCGTTTAATGTTCTATCTGCACTTTACTTATGTACATGTGATTGCTAATCTGTGGATAATAATAAGAAAGATAAGTAAACTGCTCTAAGCATAGAACATACCATAACTTAACATAAGGCGAGATCTAATCTCAATTGTTAATCATTTTGGATATTAGGGTTAGGCATTTATCTCAATATGAAGTTATAAAATGTTATGTAAAAAATTAGTTAATTTTAGGTTAAATTAGATGAAAGGGCACGATCATAAGATCATGCCCTTTCCCCAAAGGGTGCCCATGGCGGTATATAAGCCAGGAACCCCCATTGTAAACATTCATCATCTGTCAATTCATTTTTAATAAATAAATATATATATATATATATTGTGTATCAAGGAGTTTTTCACTCCATCTGGTATCAGAGCGGTCAATCCTCTGCCTACAAATCTCTGCTCGCATTCCAGCGTCATGTCCATCGTCCTCCTTGTTCCGTTGCATACATATCCGCCAGTCTGCTGTAATCATCTAACTCCCCAAACCACCTGTGCGTGTCCCGCTGTTCTTCTGCTGCATCCTATCTCGTGACCCTGCATCTCCCTATCCCGATTCTGTTTCTGGCCATCCCTGTTGCCGTCCGCACCCCGTTCCTTAGCCGCCGTTCTGTTGTCGTCGTCTTACACCGTTTTACTGCCGCTTTACAACATTCTGCTGCCACCGTTATTGTGCCGCTACCTCCATCCATCCGCTCGTCGAATTCCGCTGTCTCTTCCGCGCATTGTTCGTGCTTTCGCCATTCCTTGTCATTACGCCGTGTCCATCTTCCACCGTCCGACTTATTCCTTAAACCTAGCTTGACGGTGTTATCTGCTCAAAGAATCAGTGAAATGGTTCGACTGTTCAGAAAACGTGACCATGGCAGGTGGACGTAACTGTCCGTACAATATATATATATATATATAATATAATATAATCATATATATGTTATATCATCCGACTTATTCCTTAAACCTAGCTTGACGGTGTTATCTGCTCAAAGAATCGGTCAAATGGTCCGACTGTTCAGAAAACGTGACCGTGGCAGGGGGACGTAACTGTCTGTACAATATATATATATATATAAAGTTAATTTAATTAATTAAAAAAAACTTATGTTATATAATTAAATTAATTAATTTAATTTAATTATTTAAAAAAAAAAATTTAAGCTGGCAGATAAATACATGCCCCCACATACTCGCTCAATGTCGACAATGACAATGGCGGATTTCCAAAAAAAATTGGTGGACGCAGAGCATAAGATAAATAGCAACCACGACGAGGTCAATAAAAGATTAGATGATTTCCAGATCAAGCTTGAGGAGCAGGCTGACAATATCAAAAAACTTCAAGATACGACAGATCGAATAGAAATAAAGATGGAAAATAACCGTGTCCAAACAAAATCAGATCTCAGAGAGTCCTTAACATTGCTGAAACTTTTGTGTAAAAAGATGGATTGTACACCCACACAACTACTACAAGAAAATGAAGAAAATCAAGAGCACAATTCATCAGATTCAACGAAATCAACAGACTCTCATGAAAAAGTTGAATCCCCAAAAAAATTAGCGACACCCCACCAAGAAATGAGTAACGCGACTCTTACAAACAAGCAACTCTGGGATACCTTTACCAATCAACACCCCTTTTTTGCTCAACCATTAGCGACATACCAGCGAAGGGCAAAAGTCGAGATGCCTAAATTCGATGGAAATGAAAAAAACAATGTTTCATGGATAAATAAAGCAGAAGAATACTTTGAGATATATGACATCAATGACGATGACGAAAAGCTCCGGCACGCATCCATGAAAATGGAAGGGGAAGCATATAATTGGTATATGTGGTGGAAAAAGACAACACACGTCATTAGCTGGAGAAAATTTAAGGATGCATTTTTTAAAAGATTCCAAGGTGTAAAGGAAGAAGAGTTCTTTTCAAAACTCATCAAATTACGACAAAAAGGAAGTGTGGACGAGTACACTAAAGAATGGGAGACCTTAGTAACACAAGTACCTGGGTTATCAGAATCTCGTCTAATTCAGTCATACGTCTCCGGACTCAAAACCCATTTACAAGTAGAACTTGAGATGCATGACATTACATCAATAGAAGTAGCAAGACGAAAAGCAAAAACAGCCGAAAAGAAATTCGAACCAATATTTTGGTCAAAAGCGGAAAAAACATATTCAAGACGAAGAATACCCCAGTATGTGGACTCAAATAAATATGTTCCACCACATCGTCGTGAGGATGAAAAATCTAATGTGGAAATGCAAAGGATAAAAGAGGGTAAATGTAAATGCTGTGGTGAGAAGTGGGACCCCAAACATAGCTGTGCTAAAGGAAAAGAACCAAAGAACCTATATAATTGTGAAGCAACTAATGATTCAAACAGTGAAGATTCTGACATAGAAGAAACAGAAGATGCCCCAGAATTCTGACTAGAATTAGATGACGGAAGTATTCCTCAAGTGTCATTATCAGCTATGACAGGTATATCACAACCTCAAACTTTAAAGTTAAAAGGACACATAAAGAAGAACAACATAGTGGTTCTCATCGACTCTGGTAGCACACACAATTTTTTAGATGCAACCGTGGCAAAGAGACTCAATATTTTTTCATTTCCCTTACCAAACATGAAAGTGATGGTAGCTAATGGTAAGAAGATTGAAAAGGTGGGGAAATGCCATAAGGTCAAATTGCAGATTCAAGACTTTAATTTAGAGTCTCCGTTCTTCACGGTACCGTTAGGAGTAGATGTAGTCTTAGGTATCCAATGGCTACAAACTTTAGGTACTTATGCCGCCAACCATCAAGTACAATTTATAAAATTCAAATGGGGAGGTCAGAAGTACAAATTACACGGATTCCAAGCACCAGAGAATCAAATTGTATCATCATCTCAGATGATGAAGATGAGTCGAAAAGGAGCACCCGCTTATGTAGTACAATGTCACCAATTAGAAATGTTATCTGCAAATATGACCAGTGAAGAGTCACCAGAGATACAAGATCTAATTCAAAAGCATGAAAAAGTATTTCAAGACCTACCTATGAAGATACCACCTAATAGGGAAATTGAGCATACAATAGAAGTCAAGACAGGGTCAGACCTTGTCAACATCAAGCCATACCGATATCCACATCACCAAAAAACAGAAATTGAGAGATTAATCCAAGACCTTTTAAAGTGTGGGACCTTGATCATCTTGGAATATCTGATCAAGTGGAAGGACTTACCCGAAGAAGACGCTTTTTGGGAGAATGAATCATTCTTCAACAACATCCGTCGTTACTTATGCTTTGAGGACAAAGCATTCTTTCGAGAGGAAGGCAATGTTATGTAAAAAATTAGTTAGTTTTAGGTTTTATTATTTAATTTTAGGTTAAATCAAATGAAAGGGCACGATCATAAGTTCATGCCCTTTTCCCAAAGGGTGCCCATGGCGGTATATAAGCTAGGAACCCCCATTGTAAACATTCACCATCTGTCAATTTGACACTTGTATATGCTAAAGGGACAACCTATTTGAGAAATGGAAAGAAGCAGAGCAGTGACAGAGAACAAGGAGCGGGAAGCTCCAAAGTTTGAGCAACTTAGAGGGAGTCGACCTTCAGGTTCAAGTGGGGAAGTGCAGTCAACAGATTCCTCCAAGTCTGTCAAGAAGGTCTCTTGGTATGAAATGACTATATAGGATCTTCAAGAGCAGGAGGCTTCTAGGAACTAGTCCAAGCGGAGCAGGACTTTGAGGATATTTTCAGACCATTGATAGGGAAGGCTTCTAGTTCAGAGAGAGTAGCCATGGTAACAGATGCAATTCTAGGATAAAGATGGTTCTAGGGGCCAAAAGTACCTCCCTTGCTAAGAGGGAGTGTTCATGTTTGTAGCTCAGGCAAGTATTTTTGCATAGGCCTAAGTGTCTAGGTGTGCAAAAGTTGCTCACAATCTCCTTAGGACACTTGCTCAAGTGTGAGCACGCTGTTAATGTAACTTAGCCTAAGTTTAAACTTAGGAAAAAGTTAAAACACATAATTATTATGTTGGCTAATTGAGCTAAAGAAACTTAGGAAAAGTAAAGTATTTAGTATTTACTTTAATGATTATGTTTTAATCTTAGCTGTTGATCTCAAGTGAGGCAATATCTAACCCACCAAAAGTGTGGGTAACTCCATGGGAGAATACATTGCTCAATACATGATATTATGCCACGATCCTCCACCTTTTGCACAGGTTAGACACTTCTGACCATTCAACATTCCTCTTGAAGGAAGATGGTTCTTCATTCTGTAGGTACTTTAACCATCTTGCAATCATGTGCTTTTACTTAATGTTTTGGGCATTCTAACATGGATAAAGGGGTGATTTTGGATTATTGACTGATCTTGACTGTAAACCTATTCTCTCACTTCACTAGGGAGGTTAGTTCTTGACCCTAGTCCAGTGGGACCTCCTCTGAGGCCTTAGGGTTATAGGAGGGGCACTACTTGGGAGACTTGGATTGAAGTAGTGTGTCCATGATATTCCATACTTACCACTTTCCATCATTCCCCAAATTTCATCTCCATTCTTTGGGCTTGTGGTCATTGGTTCATTGGGATTGACACTCTTATCCTCATCCGTGATTCTTGGTCGGAAACTGTGCCCTAGAGTTTGATGTAGCTAAAAGAATGTAAAAGCATAAAATGGCCATAATGAAAGAAAAAGAAAGTTAAAATGAAATAATATGTCTG
The DNA here is from genome assembly GCA_031772625.1 of Pinus tabuliformis. Classification (NCBI taxonomy): domain Eukaryota; kingdom Viridiplantae; phylum Streptophyta; class Pinopsida; order Pinales; family Pinaceae; genus Pinus; species Pinus tabuliformis. Next base: position 620,302,557 of record CM062805.1, read on the forward strand.
GGACATTAATTAGTGCATGGAAAAAATCCTAACATGAGCTCTACCTCCCTCATTATCCATCACCCAATTCCTTGAGCACTTGATGCTTCATCACATAATAAAGGAACTCTCGCATATCCCAACCTTGATGAGTGATAAAATGACTCATCATTAAGGGGTAAATAAATGCTAAATCATTAAAAGCAATCTTGGGCCCCTAATCTATGCTCCTATTCAAAGCATTATAAAAAAGAAGTAAAAGGTGCACTCGAGGGGTCAAAAGTGTAGACAGAGGAAAGGGGTAACTCATGCCTCTTCAATTTCTCCCCCTTACATCTATACACTCAGGATGATGGACATCCATCAGTTGGTCCTGTTACCGCTCAAACTAGCAAGGGACCTAAGGGGGATCCCTAAAGGGAAAATGCTAGGCCAAGGGAAACAAATAGAGACTTAGCCCACTGTCACCTCAGCTAAGGCTCCCTTCTATTTACAAACTTTCACCGATGGGAGGAGACCCGGTATGTATGGAGTCACCAATTAAGGATAAGTCAATGGATATGAGTGACCCAAATAAACCTTTTCCCAGAGGAGTTTGAAGAATGGAGCTTGCTTGCTTTTTAAGCAAGGTACTATGTATTTTAGGGAAAGGAAGAGAGGATTTGAGGGTTAGGTTTATGGGATAAGACTTGTGAAGGAGTTCTCCAATCCCTAAAATCCTTGTTAGAATTGGTCTCCCGTGTGGTTCTTGAAGAATGATCTTTCAAAGGAACAGGACCACATGGGGCCAAGTGGACCCAGTCTAGGGTATGAGGAAAGAATGTAACAACCAATGATATTCTTACCCTAGACAAGGTGAGGAAAGGATCAAAGAAATAATTTTCACTTGAAGATGTTGTTTTGACCCTATGAGGTACTAGCCTTGGGGATGGTAGGGCAAGGTTTGATCCTGGAGCTAGGGCTTGGCTTTTCTCCCAACTCCATCGTCGAAATGGCTTCAAAATTGGAGGAGAGCTTGAGGAAAGGCCAACGCAGGAGACCCTAGGAGATCGAACTTTTTGGAGGGCTAGCTTGTCGGGAAATTGATGCCCTAAGTACCCCAACTTGGCTAGACCTGGAAGGAGGTGAAAGAATATGATTTTTAGTGACCACCCTTGGTAGATCAGTGCCTTAATCTTTGGGAGAATGGAGTCTATGATGAATATGAGTAGGATTTCTTAGTTCCCAGTCAAGGAGGCCTCAAGATCACTTTGCTAGTCTTCTAAGTTCTAGGTCAAGAAGAAGAAACCTTGCAGCTTTTATACTTCGATGTGCAAAGGAAATGGCTTATCAGGGTTAAATTCTTTGATAGAATTACCCCTGTAGATTTCCTGCAAGGGTTAGGATGATGGTGTAGGTGATGCCACATCATCATGCATGTCTTGGATCATCTGCCAAGTGTATGGTGTAGATCTGGGGCTAGCTGGGCATGATGGATTAGGTGCATCCTCCTCATCCAATAAGTGAACCACGAGCAATCTCTGAATGGCTGTGGGGATCCATGGAGTGAAATCTGCTGCTGTGGAGGCCCATGGCTCTCAACGCTCACCCTACATGTGCCAATGTAGCTCTTTGGAGGATTAGGACCTCGTATAGGGAGACCAAACCCAAGATGGAAACCATCTGCAATCCTGCATAAGATCCAATGCGTCCCCTAGCCTTCCAGTACAACAAGTCATTAGAGAAATCGAGTAAATGAGCTTACCTAATCATGGACCACAGGTGGGGACTTCATAATGGCCTGCCCTTCCATAATGGGCTTCGGGTGTGCCAGTATCTCCTAAAGTCCAAATGGGGTTAACCAATAATCTTATTAGGTGGTTTCTACTTCTAAAGGGGATAATATAGTCTAGGTACATCCTTCAAAAGGTGGTGGCATGTGATAGATAGGTGAATGAAGTAGGGAATGAGAGGGGGCAGCCCTGGACCACATGCTAGGGTACAAGGGTAGCTAATAAGAGGGAAGCCCACACTTGGGTTTATAATGTGTAAGATGGAGCAATCGTAGTACATGAGGTGACCCAGCCTTGATTTTTTTTACCCTTATTTATATGCCTTTTGCCTTTTAATGATTTTCTTTGATTAACTGCTCGGGGCTCAAGGGGTTAGAGCATGATGCATAAGATATAGCAGTGAATTCCCCCTTTTAAGGTGGGGCGGTTCATCGCCCACTAGGGGTTGGGACAATCATGGGTTCCTATATGATGAAGGAGGTTCATAGAACCTGTAGGAACCAGGGTGATGGCCATGATGATGGGGTAGAGCTCATGTATTGGCTTTTGCCCACGTGCTAAATGTATTTGTCCTGACCATCTTTTCCATTTTGTGGTACATTTTCCTGTTGAATGTGGCCATATATGCTTTTATCTTCTTTTTTTTTTTCAGCTACATCAACCTCCGGGCTTCATTCCAGGCCATGACCCAAGGTGTGGGTAAGGGGAAGGGGCAAGTTAACCCTATGTGGACCCAATGGAGGAATGTGGACCCGGGCGGGAGAAATGATGAATGGGGTAACAGTGAATGAAAAGGAGGTAATATAAGTGGATAAGGGAGCGGGACCACACAACCAAAATCAAGGTTTTCCATGAAGTACCATCCTTGGAACCAAATGGTCAGTGAAAGAGATCCCACGAGACTAGAATCCAAGGTTGATTCCTAAAAAGGGTCTAGGGGACAAAAGCACAGACCTAGCCCATTCTTTTTGCCAAATCGCCCCATTAATCCATGCCCAGAAGTGTCCATGTTAAACAAACTACAATACTCAATTTCCAAATGACAAGGCATACCTTTAGATTCGGGAAGCCCACCTTCAAACATACTATCATGGCAGATGGACGGGGACCACATTGCTGGCTCAGGTGGCACAGAAATGGCACAATGAGCTAGTTGGTGGCTGTTGGCTGAGGACCATATTGGAGAAAAATTTCTTCTAGGGATATCACCCACAAAATGGTGTGTAATAGGTCCCATTGCCATGGCACCTTGCCTTAAAGTCCTTCCCCTCCATTATCACCATTATCATAAGCACCTATGGATTGAAAGGTTGACCTAGGACATGCCACCTCCTCTTAGGGGTTGGAAACATCTAATAGGGTTGATCGTCTAGATATCCCTAACATAAGTAGGGAGCACTTTTATGGGACTTGGTATAGTTAGATATTTGAAGGTGATTTTGGTTTGAAGTGTTATTATGCCCTCAACATTTAAGTATTGTCCACTATGATGCATCTATGGTCATTTTCCCTAATGGTCGGTGGCTTTCATTGGAATATGGGATGGTTTTTCCAAGTGGTTCTTCACAGAACAACTTTGAGGGCACATTACATCACTCCACTACACAACATTCCCAAGTTATTTTAAAATTTGCGCCTTCCAGAGAGTAGTGATGACCTTGTAGATGTGGTGGTGCTCCTCCAGAGCAGAGCATCGGGTACTTTGATGATTCTAGATGATGATTCTATCCTAGAGTACCCCCATATGCTGAAACACTGAGCACCTCTTTTGCTTGATGTTGTACCCAACAAACCTAGGATGCCCCCCAGGCTAGCCTTGACATTATTTGACCTGGATTCTAGATGATGATGGTCATCCCTAGGGTGGCAAAGGAGGGTTTTTACTCACTCTTGGAGCCCCAATGCTAGAGAGAGATAGTGCCACGTCACCCATCTAGCCCTTGAGAGGGTGACATAGGGCACCAAGAGCATGTTTTTTGGACATGGAGGCATTTTGAGGCACTTCGTGAGGCTCTTGTTAGGGTTTGGAGTTTATTATGATGATGGGACATCTCATTAGACCATCCCACACCTTTTTGTTGCATTTATGGCTCAAAAAGGAGATGGTGTCATGCTTTTGGAGGAGGTCAACCCCTATGTAGAGGAATTTATGGCATTGTTTTATTGTTTTGGCTATGGGGTTGGCTTGTAACCCTTTGCCTTGTAAAACACTCAAAGTCAAACTTGTTTTAGGGCCTGTAGGTTCTTTTTATTCGTAAAAATGAAGTGATAGACCTCATAAAAATAGGGGATCCCTCCGATTCATTTAGACATCATCACACATGTGAATTTGGCCTCCTTAGAGAGAGTGTGAATTTCCTTGTCTACTTTTCTACTTGGTAAAAATGTGATTTTTGTGGAGCATTTTATTCTTGGAGATTTATTTTTGCATTGGAAACATCTTTTTGGGATTGAAAGAAGGTTTTTCTTGGAAGAATTTGTTAGTTTATTGCTGATTTTTCATGTGAATATATTTATGCTAAGGTTTCAAAATGCTACATGACTAAATGCATATTCTTTATTGGAAATCTTGGTGAAATTCTGCATGTTAAAATTGTTCTTCCCTGAAATCTATAGAAGAACTCCTAGGGTGCATCTTATATATTTAATTTCTCCCCTCACCTTAAGGTTTTACGAGTGGATTTTTTTTTTTTCCGCTTACTCCCATCAAGTTTCATCTTCCTTTAAGAATTTGCCTAAAACTCCATTTTCCCAAGTTAGATTAGGCATTGGTCAAGGTTGTGTTGATAAAAATCATTAAAACTAAAATATTCTCTTTTCTTTTATCTCTCCTAGGCTTTTTAAGGAAAGTTGCTAGGGCTTTTCTAGGGCCAATTTTACTTGTAGGGCTATTTTGGGTGGATATTTGTGGACTAAATTTCAAGTATTGCCTCTATAAACATTTTGAACACAAAATCTAGTTTTGATTGTGGTAAAACTTCCCTAAGTAGGGTTGACATCATCCTTCCCAAACCATTTTGTGCCATAGAAACCCTAATCCCTAGCCTAGCTTCAACTTGAAGGCTATCTAAGATTTTCCTTATTTCTTTGTTGATCTTAATCATTAAGGAAATCTTTTCTCTAACTTCTACCTGTCTAGATACTCTATCATTGCGTATCAGTAAGCCCTAGCCTATAGTAGTCCTTAGCTTATCTAGGGTTAGAATACTTGCTGCTTTATAAAGAAGATTTGAGCTTATTCCATCTTCAAGGTATCTTTCCCTAGCCTATTTATATAACCTTGAACCCCTTAATTAGAATAGACTTATAGGTGAATACAGGGAAGCTTCCATTGTAGTGAAATTCCACTAAACAACAATAGGAAGATTGATGAGGTGACTGTGGCAATCATTTCTCATTGTTGCCATAGGGTCTGGCACACCATAGAACAACACTACCCTTTGAGAGTGATTTTCTCAAATGAGGAGTGTGATACTCTAGTATGCTAGGTTTGAGGAAGTGTAGAAGTGTAGCATTGGAGATCCAAATCAATGAAGGAGATCAAGGACTAATCTAGGGCCTGATTTGCTGGATCAGATCTAGTTATCACAGGACGGGTGCCCAAGTAAGTTCAAATTTAATGAAAAACCATTGATTGGGCAAAATCTATTTGTGTCACTTGTGATTGAGATTGGTTGTGTAATTTTGCTTCTGCTAAACATGTTAAGAACTTAGTCGTGCATTTATTCAGTAGATCTGCAAAATGCTAGGTTAATAGATTGGGTGCTAGGTTTCAGATAAATTTAACATGGTTTCTTGGTTCTTACTCTCTTTTCCATTGTCCATCCTTCTCTTCTTCTTGCATGTCTGAATTTATAAGCAGTATCTAGGCTTTCCTCATAGAGCAAATCCTTAGCATCTCTTACTGTAATGCTCGTTCTGAGTAATGCAGGATAAATAACTAATGCAAAATTGTATTTCCTTTAGGTCCTTTGGCTAGGGGTAATAAAGATCTGCATTGGATCAAACCATGTATTTACTGACCAACTTTGAATAACTAAAGACATAAATTCACCTATGTTTTGCTTTATCATGGATGTTTGATACTTGCTACTTCACGATTAAGATTCTGAAATTCACATATTTGTAGGATTGAACCTCAAGATTACCATGCTAATATTGTTCATCTTCTGTTTATTTCCTTTGATTACTTCATTTGAACAAGATGCTGCTCACTTTGTTAAAATATGAATTCATTTTTCTGAGGAACTCACCCCCTGGAACTAGCATACACTAGTTTCTAAGAGAGAGGGATTATGTTGGTGATGGAGTCAGCTTCGCTTAATGTTCATTTGACCTTCTCAGGAGTGATTTCCCCAAGGGATCATTCCAAATAGTAATATTTTTCCTTGATTTGCAAGCAAGATCTAGAGGTTTGTTTCAAATTTTCAAACAGATTTCAGCCTTCAATCAGTGTGGAGAAGTACTTATATCAATGGCTGGGCACATCTTCTAAGGACATTTGTTGCCTGCTGTTGAGAGTGTTAGTCAAGGTTGTCATTGATGTCAATATGGAATTGTTGAAAATGGCTAAAACCCTAATAATGTCCTAACCCTAATCTAACATTGGTTGAATAATCTAACATGAAACCCTAGCCTTGATATAGAAACCCTAAACCTTGATGTCATTATTAAAGATGATGACTAAAGAAACCCTAGTTCTTATCCGAGAAGCCCTAACATGAAACACTAACTATGATGATAAAACCCTAATGCCAAAATGGATTGCTAAAACGATGGCATGCCTAATATAAAGAACCATTAAATTACTAACCTTAATCGCCATGTTTGACTATAATACCTAGTTCGAATAAAAGTCACATGAAAAGCATATAACTTAAACTAGCTTTTCCTACCTAATCCTTGAAATCCTAATTCCTTATAAATTATAATTCCATATACATAAATTCTTTCTGTAACTCCTAATATATGATATTGCTAATATTCTAAAACTAAAATCTATCTTAAACTCTCCACATGTCCCATATTAAAAAAATAATAAAAATAAAAATCCTTTAAATCTTTCACTTGTCACTAGACGTTAAAATTACATAAAAACGACATAAACCTCCTAGTCGGTTGCCTTTAATTAAAAAATTTAAATACAGTTCAAGTGGGCCCTTCAACAAAATCGTATCGTTGAGGTTAAAAACATGCATAAGTTCTTTCACTATGGCAATGGTCGGTTCTAGCACTCCCAGCCGTACAGGTTGGCCTTCTCATCCAACTTATGTGTCCCTTGGCACAAACAATGTGTATAAATAAAAATGGGACGTTTTCATTTGAAAAAAAACACAGCTGAAGAAATATTAGAAGTGAGAACTCAAACAAGATGACCAGAAAAATTTAGTGAAGGAACAATTCAAGGACCCGTGAGGCAACAAGCAGAGATTGAAAAAAGTTTTTGTTGAGATATTTTCTGAGTAAGCGATATGGTTAAAGGGTGACATTATGAGCACATTTTTCAGGTTTATTGTTGCCCAGATTGAGGTGAATCAACGCTAAATTAACTGTGATATCTCTGCGGCCAAGCATAGTTCGAATTTGCTTTTGATATACGCTGGTAATTCTTGAGAATTATCTTATCAAGGACCATTCTCGACTTTGCGGAGCATCGAGCTATTTTGGCATTTTTCTTGGAATATTAGTTTCACTAGTTAATTCGAGCAGATCTATTATGAATGCATAAGATTGTCCAAGTTCAATGGAGCGGGTCCCATATCTCTGAATTGTTAATCCTGTGCACACAGAAATGAGGAGCAAGAAGTGTAACCTATGCTAGTAGTGTTTGGGTGGTGTAAATTCAGATATATTTGAATGCTTGTACTTTGACTGTGTTCGATTGAAGACCCCTTGCTGTAGCTCGAACATGTGGCAGTCTTGTGTGAAGGCTCTAGAAGCTCGGACCTCTGCTTGTGAACTGTGATCACAACCAACATCCAGTGGAAGAAGTCCAGACCTCTGACTTGTAGCTTTACATTGCAGATTGGAGCTCTGACCCGTTGAAGACTTGTTGAAACTTGGACAGCAATTCGTACTTCACCTCATCTTAGTCTCAAGCTCAGACTACATTGCAGACTTGTGCAAAGGAGCTCAGACCAGTGATAATTATCACTACAACTAGGATACCACAGTTTTAGGATTGCAGAAATTACAGTCTCAAGGTTATAGCAACAAATTTAGGTGGTGAATATCTTTCAAGTTCTTAAACAACTACTTATGAATTGAAGCTCGAACCTGTAATCATTTTGAAATAGTGAGTGTGAGCAGTGAAGCATTTGGACACTTGAACAGTCAAGTATTTGGAACCTTGGATAGAGAAGCATTTGGTGTTTTTTGACAGTGAAGTATTGGACTGCGAAGAATATTCATTGGAGATACTCTTGGAGTTGTTTTGAAGACCATGATGCATAAACCATCATGAGGTGACTTGGAGAATCTGATTGGGTACCATGAAGGACAGCGGAGACACCTTCATGTGAAGAGATCAAGGTTGTTATTGATGACATAATGTGGAGACTACAGTAAAGACGAAGATTGACAAGGCTTGGTGAAGAAGACCTTGGGAGCCGTGAAGTACAACTAAACATATCTTGACGAAGTGAAGCTGATGGTTGGAGCCTCGAAAAGACAAGGTTGGTGCCTTGAAGGATAGGGTTGGAGCCCTAGAGGATTGGAGTCCTCAAGAAACCAGGTCCGGAGGTTGTACCAAAGAAGGTTTGGTGCCCTAGAGGTTGGAGTCTCTGAACGCAAGGTTGGTGCCTTGAGAAGATAAGGTTGGTGTCCTAGAGGTTGGAGCCTCACAAAAGACCAAGTTGGTGCTTGGAAAATACAGGTTGGAGCCTGGGAGTTTGAAGATTGGTGTCTTCATCTAGGGATGGAACCCTACACAAACATTGTACTTGATTTATCGAGATTATTAAAAGTATTTATTCTTATTGTTCATTTTGTGTTCTAATTATAAGTGATCTAACTGGTAAAAGTAACAATTGAAAAGGAATACTAATTCACCCCACCTTCTCAGTATTTGCAACAGTTGGTATCAGAGCCAGTACCTTCCTAACAGCTTGAAGGTTGATCATTAGAACACAAATGGCGAAGCCAAGGAAGAAAGTCTCCAATCCTCCTAAAGATGTGTCTCCCTCAGCCACCGAAATTGAAGTCAATCAATTTGTGAACGCTCCATTGTTCAATGGAAACTTTGATATAAAGGAGGCAAGAATGAGGAATTTCTTGAAAACTCAAGGCATTGAAGTGTGGAAATCGATGATTATTGATAACATGATGAATGGAGAATCCAAGGAGTACAATGCAAAAGCGATGAAGGCAATCTTGAATGGGCTACCTGATTCTATGAAGGCCAATTTTGAAAAATGTTTGTTAGCAAAAGACATATGGGATAAACTTCATGATCTTCAGTCAAAAGGAGCATTGACAATGATCTCTAGTCAAAAAAATGATGGAAAACAAGAAGGAAATCCATAGCCCGTCAAGGAAGGTGAAGATTAGAGTGATAACATCAAGGCTAAAGAAGACCTAGAAGATGAAGAGAATGAAAAAGATTTTGAAGAAGATCTCTTCACTAAACTTATGGCTACCATGGAAGAGATTAACAATTTGAAAAAGGAAAATGAGGAACTTAAGAAGAAAGCGCAAGTTGGCGACCAGGACAAGACAAGGAAGGAAGTTGACCTTGTCAAGCTTCAAGTACAAGAAAGAGATAAAGAGCTTGCCAAGCTCAAGGAGGAATTTCATCAAAACAGGAGAAAGCATCATGAAGAAGTCATATCCATGACAAATCAATTGGATAAGGCAAAGAAACGGGAAGATACCTTGTCAAGCCACCTTGAACAAAGGCATAAGAACTTGAATAAACTTGAAGAAGAGATTGGTCAGTACAAGGTAGAGGTCTCCTCTCTTAAATCTCAACTAGAAGAAGCAAGGAAACAAGCACAAGGAGTTGAGAAGGTGATGGAAGCTTTGAAATTCGTAGAAGTACACGTTGATGATGCAGAAAAGGAGAGAAACACCATGATATGCCAACTAGAAGAAAAGGATGATGACATCACCAAGTTAAAATCATAAATCACTTCTCTTAAGGCCCAATCGTGTGAAGCAACCAAGATGAAGGAAGAAAAGGAGATCATTCTATCAAAGAAGGATGAAGAATGCAAGAAAATGAAGGAGGAAATTGTCTTTCTTAAAAAAGAAGTTGACTCGCTGAATAAGAACTTGAAAAGTTCTCAGACCCTAGATGACATCCTAAGTCATCAAAGGTCTCCCCTCGATAAATCAGGTCTTGGCTATGCAGGTGAATCCTCAAGCAAGAATGATGCAAACCCTAATGCTTCAAACAACAAGGATGTGAGGAAGCCTAGAAGAAATGTTGATGCTCCAAGTTCCAGCAAAGGCAAGGAGAAGAGTCAAGACAACTATGGAAGAAACCCTCCTCCAAGAAGAAATACAGATGATGTCAAGAATACAAAAGGCGATGAATATTATCAAGGAATCCCAAGGCAGAAAGGCTTCAGAAGTACATCAAGGAAATCTCCATCTCCCAGGTACCAAAGTATATTTCTTGGTTATTGCTATTCTTGTACAAACTTTGGGCACATGGCAAAAGATTGTAGGGCATATCACAAAGATAATTATAATGGTCCCCATCAATCTCCTAGAAGCAATTTTGCAAGAAGAAGTCATGAATTCTTATTCATGAACAACATAGAGTGCTTCAAGTGTCATAACATTGTTCATATGACACATAATTGTAACTTGATTTGGGCACCACTCAAGCTAGAACTATGCGAGATAAGAAAGTTACACAAGTATGGAGAAGGAAGCAAATACAATCTGAAAGTCCCTTGAACTCTCTAGCCAACAACACGTGTTGTTGACCTGATCCTTGATAATCTAAGTATTTGATGGGGAGACTCTGCCAGAGAGAAGACCATGCATACAATTAGGGCGAACTTATGATGATTAAGCATTCTTGCAGAAGCTACCCATGAAAGGGCTCTATGAAATCCTTGATGAGTCACGCATCTTTTGGAGAAACTCCTTTGAAGAGATAAAAAAATTTCTTTTAGTCATCCAATGCACCATTGCTAAATATGTCTTCCACTTGATCACAAGGCAAGCGATCCTTCATGAGCTAGAGGAGTTTATGCAATCAAGGGAAGTTGGTTCATCACATGAAGAAATGTAAATACATATATCATGGACCACATTGCCAGAAGAAAGAGCACCATGACAGGGGGAGTAGCATGACAAGAAGCAGCGTGATAGGGGGAGTACTTGGGCACCCCATTTTCCATTGATGTCAAAGGGGGAGAGAATGTTGGAAGGGCAAGAATATTGCCATCAATGACAAAGGGGGGATTGTTAGTCAAGGTTGTCATTGATGTCAATATGGCATTGTTGAAAATGGCTAAAACCTTGATAATGTCCTAACCCTAATCTAACATTGGTTGAATAATCTAACATAAAACCCTAGACTTGATATAGAAACCCTAAACCTTGATGTCATTATTAAGAATGATGACTAAAGAAACCCTAGTTCTTATTCGAGAAGCCCTAACATGAAACCCTAACTATGATGATAAAGCCCTAATGCCAAAATGGATTGCTAAAACAATGGCATGCCTAATATAAAGAACCATTAAATTACTAACCTTAATCCCCATGTTTGACTATAATACCTAGTTCCAATAAAAGTCACATGAAAAGCATATAACTTAAACTAGCTTTTCCTACCTAATTCTTGAAATCCTAATTCTTATACATTATAATTCCATATAAATAAATTCTTTCCGTAACTCCTAATATATGATATTGCTAATATTCTAAAACTAAAATCTATCTTTAACTCTCCACATGTCCTCTATTAAAAAAATAATAAAAATAAAAAATCCTTTAAATCTTTCACTTGTCACTAGACTTTAAAATTACATAAAAATGACATAAACCTCTCCTAGTCGGTTGCCTTTAAATAAAAACTTTAAATACAGTTCAAGTGGGCCCTTCAACAAAATCGTATCGTTGAAGTTAAAAACATGCATAAGTTCTTTCAATACATCAATGGTCGGTTCCAGCACTCCCAGCCACACAGGTTGCCTTTCTCATCCAACTGATGTGTCCCTTGGCACAAACAATGTGTATAAATAAAAGGGGATGTTTTCATTCGAAAAAAAACACAGCTGAAGAAATATCAGAAGTGAGAACTCGGACAAGATGACCAGAAAAAATTGGTGAAGGAACAATTCAAGGACCCGTGAGGCAACAAGAAGAGATTGAAAAAAGTTTTTGCTGAGATATTTTCTGAGTAAGCGATATGGTTAAAGGGTGATGTTTTGAGCACATTTTTCAGGTTTATCATTGCCCAGATTGAGGTGAATCAATGCTAAATTAACTGTGATATCTTTGCAGCCAAGCATAGTTCGAATCTACTTTTGATATATGCTGGTAATTCTTGAGAATTATCTATCAAGGACCATTCTCGACTCTGCGGAGCATCTAGCTATTTTGGCATTTTACTTGGAATATTAGTTTCACTAGTTAATTCGAGCAGATTTATTATGAATGCATAAGATTGTCCAAGTTCAATGGAGTGGGTCCCATATCTCTGAATTGTTAATCCTGTGCACACAGGAATGAGGAGCAAGAAGTGTATGCTAGTAGTGTTTGGGTGGTGTAAATTCAGATATATTTGAATGCTTGTACTTTGACTGTGTTCGATTGAAGACCCCTCGCTGTAGCTCGAACATGTGGCAGTCTTGTGTGAAGGCTCTAGAAGCTCGGACCTCTGCTTGTGAACTATGATCACAACCACATCTAGTGGAAGAAGTCCAAACTTCTGACTTGTAGCTTCACATTGCAGATTGGAGCTTTGGCCTGTTGAAGACTTGTTGAAACTTGGACAACGATTTGTACTTCACCTCATCTCAGTCCCAAGCTCAGACTACATTGCAGACTTGTGCAAAGGAGCTCAAACCAGTGATAATTATCACTACAGCTAGGATACCACAGTTTAAAAAAAAGGATTGCAGAAATTACAGTCTCAAGGTTATAGCAACAAATTTAGGTGGTGAATATCTTTCAAGTTCTTAAACATCTACTTATGAATTGAAGTTCGAACCTGTAATCATTTTGAAACAGTGAGTGTGAACAATGAAGCATTTGGACACTTGAACAGTCAAGTATTTGGAACCTTGGATAGAGAAGCGTTTGGTGTTTTTTGACACTGAAGTATTGGACAGCAAAGAATATTCATTAGAGATACTCTTGGAGCTGTTTTGAAGACCATGATGCATAAACCGTAATGAGGTGACTTGGAGAATTTGATTGGGTACCATGAAGGGCAACGAAGACACCTTCATGTGAAGCTAGATCACCGGATTCGCCCTAAAGGCCCCTCGAATCGCGAATCCAGCGAATCCGACACGATTCGGTACGGATTCGTGTCCAATTTTTATGACACGTCGTGTCCTGGCACGTGTCACAATTTGGCTGAGCGTGTCACGATTTTGAAAAACGAGTCCTGTTTCCAGGACTTGCTAAGCGCCCAGCGCGGGTTAAAAGGGCGTGTTTGCTGCTTGATAGTTTCATTTTGCAAGTGATTGGCAAGCGATTGTGCTGTAGCAGCAAGGAGCAGACTCTCAGACCACCGTTGCATTGTCCACAGTCCACCAGGTAAGTTGGTATTGTTCACTGTTTACCTATGTAACCTACCTATTACGCTACACTACTACAGCAAGGATGTCCCTTTCTATTACATCTGAAACGGACGCCGTAACTTATGTATCAGTATTATACATGTTGGGAGTTCATAATATGTGCGGCTGTGCCTATTTTATGTGTTAATAACTTAATAATATATCCGTTTCTCATATATTCTCACCCTGAGTTAGCAATAGCATGTGAATATTGTATATGTAACAGAACAGTGTCATAAAACGGACTGACAGGTAACTCATAAAACGGAGTGAGTCAGTGACAAACACGCTTCATTCTTGTGGTACTGTGTGTAATACATTGAAATAAATACAAGAAGAGCACCTACAGCAGTGTGTTTATAAACTGTTTGATGAAATGTGCCACTGTTTGATGAAATGATTATTGACGTGCGTAGTAATACGAGGGGTCCTGAATAATAATGTTTTGCAGTTACATTCATCTCTATCTTGAAAATATACCCCCTCTTCTTTTGAATATTTACATAAACTGATAAACCTCTTTATGTGGCCTTGCTTTTCTCAACTTATTATTCTTCTACCTTGGTCCTTCATTGAACTTCATCTTTGGAATTTCATCTCAAGGAAGAACGTAGTTTATTCAGAGTTTCATAGATGACAGATGTCTATCCAATGTCCATCCTTCCATTGACAAGATTACATGGAGTTGGTTGAACTTCATTAGTTGGACTCTTAGGAGATGGAGCTTGCTTGGCTGTTTGATTTAATTTTTAAAGCATAAATTTATGTTTATTGGTACTAGACTTTCAAATTAGTGTTCACTGTTCACTGTTGAAGGTTGGAGAAACCGTGGAACTGGAAGCTACCATTGGCATTGCACCAACACTACCTATGTAACACATTTTGATTTGATGACTTAATGTCAAATGAGAAAACTACAGTTGTCAGTGTGTTTATCTTACTATCTTGTAGTTGTAAGTTGTCTTTCAGTTATGATTCTATGAATTATGAATCATGATTTAAATTTTTAATAGATTTTAGATGATTTATCATTTATGTGACCAGTACCACTGACATTTATTTGAATTTTGTATGTACTATGCATGCTAATAGCTATAGATGAAGATCTATGTTTGAAATCAATAAATTTGTATCATTAATTAAAATTTGTGTAAGAAATATCTAATTTTTAATATATATATATATATTTAAATATATATATATATATATATTTTAATAAAATAATATATAACGTGTCCTAACGTGTCCTGTTCCGGGGGTTAGCGTGTCCGAATCCAACATCACGAATCTCGAATCCTATGTGTCCCGAATCCCCGTGTCAGGTGACTTAGATGTGAAGAGATCAATGTTGTTATTGATGACTTAATGTGGAGACTACAGTAACGACGAAGATTGACAAGGCTCGATGAAGAAGACCTTGGGAGCCGTGAAGTACAACTAAAAATATCTTGACGAAGTGAAGTTGAGGGTTGGAGCCTTGAAAAGACAAGGTTGGTGCCTTGAAGGATAGGGTTGGAGAACTAGAGGATCGGAGTCCTCAAGAAACCAGGTCGGAGCCTGTACCAAAGAAGGGTTGGTGCCCTAGAGGTTGGAGTCTCTAAACTCAAGGTCGGTGCCTTGAGAAGATAGGGTCAGTGCCCTAGAGGTCAGAGCCTCACAAAAGACCAAGTTGGTGCTTGGCAAATACAAGTTGGAGCCTGGGAGATTGAAGATTGGTGTCTTCATCTAGGGTTGGAGCCCTACACAAACATTGTACTTGATTTATCGAGATTATTAAAAGTATTTATTCTTATTGTTCATTTTGTGTTCTAATTATAAGTGATCTAACTGGTAAAAGTAACAATTGAAAAGGAATACTGATTCACCCCCCCCAGTATTTCCAACAGAAAGAGAAACCAACCTGTTTCTAACTCTGATTTGAGTCATTTCAACCTTATCTGACAGGTATCCCAGGTGCTGGAAAATGTGGATTGCGAGTGGTTTATGCCCAAAGCTTGGTCCTATGGACATGCACTTGTGCAGTTGCATGCACATTGCAGAGATTTCTTGCTTGTCATGCAAGGTCAAAATTGGATTTGCAGAACTTCAGTGTTAGAGGACAAACAAACTCAGATTAGAATTCTTTTAGCACCCTTTTCGAGATTGATGAGGGATAAGACAGCCTTGAGGAATAGCGCACTTCTTCCCTTCTTGTTGTCATCATGATGATGGAGATAAGGTGCTGTGTCATGTCCAGTTTATGCATTGTTTAAGAGGTTTCCCGTGTGTTAAGTGCTGATCTTGTGTTTCGTTGTAACTTGTGAGCATAAAAGACAAGACTATTTAAACAAACCATCTTTAGCAATTGAAGAGATTCCATAGTAGTTGACTGCCTATCTCAAAGTTTATTCACAGTAAAAGAAGGCATTGTTCTTAGCCTTTTTCAGTGTCAAATCTCTGTCTACCATGCAGGTGAAGTGGGTGTTGAAAATAACTTGAAATCCGAATCTGTTCTTAGCATATGGAGCACTGATGTGTGTAGCCCCCTTCTTATTCTTCTTCTTCTCAACACCCTTTTTCGAGATTGATGAAGGATAAGACAGCCTTGAGGGAGGGCGCTTCTTCTCTTGTTATTTTCATTATTATGACGGAGATAAGGCATTGTTTTCATGCACATTTTATGCACTGTAAGGAGGTTTCCAGCTTGTTAAAGTGCTGATCTTGTGTCTTGCTGAGCATGATAGAAGGCTCTATTTTAATGAACTATCTTCAGTAGTTGAAGGGAAATGTTCCTCAGGATTTAGCACCTATCTTGGAGTTTATTTGCAGCAAAAGAAGGTGCTGTTTATGGCTTTTCACAGATTCAAATTACTTCTGTCATGCAGGTGAAGAGGGTGTTAAAATCAAAGATCTGCTCTTAACATACTGGCTGTTGATGTGTGTGCCACATTTAGCATGATGGAAAGAAGTGTTTGGGATGATTTATTTTGAGCAACAAGAAGGGAATGGAGTTAGAGGAAGTTCATGCATGACTCAGCAACTGCCTTTGCTGTCCTATCTTAGATGACCCACTATGGCACCTCCACTACTTTTTTGAGATAAATTTGATGATAAATTCGACCAACGAGTGTGTTCCCTTATCTTCACACCCTAAAGTTTGTGATGAGGGTGCTTAACATGAAGATGACTTTGGTACTTATTATCAACATCTATCCATTCCATCAGATAAGGGTGTCTTTACATGAGAGATAAATCATTTATGGATCTGTGATATTTTCAGGGCATTCCAACTTGCAGGAAGGTGCACCTGTTAATGGTAGTATTATTATTATTTTTAAACATCTAGGGGAATTGGTAACTCGTCGGGATTACCTGGGTGCGGCTGCGAGGCGCAGGTTCAAAGTTGACTGGCTGCCACTATAATCTCTAGGTTAGTGCCAACATTCTGCAAGCCAACATGTAGTAGGAAACTTATGACTTAGCAAGGACTGAGGCATCCCGAGGAACACCGGGGACATGAACCTCTATCCAGGGGTTGTCTATCCTTCTAGCCTTATCACAACAGGCCAAACCCGACCCTTTGCAGGAATTGAACCTGAGTGGAGGGGAAAACAAACCGTGCTCCCAACCAGCCGAGCTAGAACCGAGGTTTTATTAGTAGATCTAGATCAGCAGTTAAGGGGATACCACGTGATAGTCTTAGAGTGCTCATTTTAGAAAGTTTACATGCAAAGAAGGCGCATTTATTGGGGCTGTTTTAGTAGGATGAACCTTTCTCCTTAACATCATTAAAGTATGTTACCGCCTAAGCTTGCACCTAAGTGGAAAGTCCAACTGCGAGTGCTACCCTAGGGATCACTTTAGGTCACCTCCCAAGGGCCTAGGGAGGTACCCCCCATCTATCAAGCTAGAAATTGACTTTTAAGTAATTCTCATTAATGAATTAATCCATGAGAGGTTATGGTCTACTTCAATATATGAATTCACAAATATATAGTAATGTAAAAATACAAGGATTCCAAGAACAAGTGATTAAATGACTTAAGGTAAGATTTCAGTAAAAATAGCATAAAGCCACAGCTATCCACTTAAAGTATTGTGAATTAGAAGCTACAGCGGATAAGTGCCAAATCTGATTGTAAAGTATGCAAGAAAGAATAACTTCAGAGTTGGATTAGTTTGAGTAACATCTCAAGAAAATAAACACTTGGAAGAAGCTACTTTGAAAAAGAACCACTTCAAGCTAATTATAGTTTAAAACCACAAGAGATGAAATCGTCTAGCTTAAATTGACTATGTGTGATGTGTGCTTTTAAGTGCTAATCAATCATATGCTTAACCTTCAATTCAGTTTTACTAATGATTTATTGTAGAATTCCAAACTTGATGTTAGAGAAACAACCATCCAAGAGATAGATTTCAACCTTTAAATAAGACATCTTGGATGTTTAGTGAGGGTTTTATGATATGCAACAAAATAGTAACTCAAAATTACTTAGAATCGAGTTCACAAGTATATCAATATAACTAAGCAAAACTCGAAATAAAAGGTAAATTACCCCCTAGGGTTTATCGAGATTAGTTCTAGAATTTACCAAGAAAGTTTCTAAGTGAAAGATATGCAATAAATACTTATTAGAGATGAATTTCACCACTAAAAGAAGAATAAGCTTGCTACAACCTTCTAGTAAATGAAATAAATGCTAATTCTAGTTCAGGATATTATTTAGAAGTATAAAACTTAGACTTATGGTTTATGTAAATCTGATTTTTCCTCTTCGTTACACAATTTCCAGATTTATATAAACCTCAAAATCAGCCCAAATAAAGAAGGATAAATTTTAGAAGAACAAATCTAAGTGGCCGATTTGCCTCTTATGGTTTTAAGATAAATTAAGCTCAAACCCTAACTTGATCTAGTGTAGGAAATAGAATATACGATTAACTTTATGCTAGACAAGGAAATAAATCTCTTTAATTATTTTTCTTAGATTTCTTTCGAAACAAAAATAAAAAAGGGAATTTTGGATTTTGTTGGTTTGGTTGGTTGTTAGGAGAAGAGAAGTCCCATTCTAACTATAGGGATCATGGGGTCAAAAAGAAAACCTCTCTTCAAATTTAGTCTATTTTATCTAAGGATTGGGATTGAGAGACTAGAACCCAAAAGGCAAAATAGTCTCCTATGTAATTAATCAATAAATGAAGACCAAGGCCCTACCAGAAGGGGTCTTCAAGGGAGAACCTTCATCAACAAGATCAACTATAGCTTGATAAACACACCCAATGCCTTTGCTAGGGTTCCAAAAAGATATACAAAACAAGGAATGAAATAACTATTAAACTAACAAAGGAGGAAGGAGAAGAATCACCCCAAAATGTCTTCCTTATAAGTGGTTCTTACCCCTCAAATGGATTGATCTTGCTAGCTTGCAGTAGTCTTGAGCATTCACAATCAATCTTTATGCACCAAAATAGAAAGCCAAGATAGAAGAGCTTCAAGAATTGATATTGATGCCTCAATAGGTAGATATTCAACAAAATTGCATTCTCAATAGCCAACAACAACAAATTGGAATTAGAGGAGTCTTTTTTATAGAGAAGGCTTCATCAAACATCTCATTACATTAATATTTTCTATCTCCTTAGATCTAGTCTAGGAGATCTCACATCTGACTTGTCTTTCAACTAACTAAGGAGACCAAGTCTTAGATAAAATACAAAGTAGATGTGCCACATGTACAATATCTCCCTCAAGAGAGGGAGGCACCCCAATATGATGGTTAAAAGAGTTCAAAGTCTCAACATAATGCTAGGTGATCTCCTCAAATTATGTCAAGATCAATGTTGTGAAAATCATGATTGAAAAAATTGCGAGTTTTTTTCTTGCAACGATTTAATCGACTGATTAAATCGACGATTTTTTCCAAAAAATCGCAATTCGACCCCAAAAAATCATGGCCCATGGAAAAACAACTTTTAAAAGGTTAAATTGTTTTTTTGTTTCATTTCGCAATCAAAGGGCAAGGGTGAGAGCTAAGGAGGAGAACTAATCTACAAGGGAGAGAGAGGAGAAAACCTAGGGAATTTAGGATCCGAAGCAAAGAAAATTTGAATTTGGACCAAGTTTCTTCAACAGGGTGTGGATTTCAAGTATGGGCATCAAATTTGGCCTTATTTTTTTTGTTTCCTCCTTGTTTTTCCTTGAATTTCAGTCACCCATATATTTTCCATGATTTTTGCTTGGGTTTGAGTGTGTTTATTTTGCCATGATTGTTGCATTTGGTGGAGAGGGTTTGTTTTTGCCAAAAATTCAAAATGTTGTTTGTTAATTTTATTTGTTTAAATTTTTTTTGTGTCCTAGGTTTTTTCCATGATTTTTGCTTGGGTTTGAGTGTGTTTTTTTTTCCATTATTGTTGCATTGGGTGGAGGTTTTTTTCATAAAAAATTAAAAATGTTGATTGTTAATTTGATTTGTTTAAGTTTAAATTCTTCTTGCGCCCTAGGTTCAATATTACATTAAGAGTTCAACAAACATGCCAAGAAAATTGGACCCTATGTGGGAATATGGTGAACCCGATGGTGGGTTTGATAGATCAAATTTGATTTGCAAGTTATGAGGAACCATATGACAAGGGGAGTATATCGATTGAAATGCCACCTTACATAAATTATAGGACATGATGTAGGACTTTGCACAAATACAACTCCAAAAATCATCCATAGAGCCCTCAATTCATTGGAAGATATATAGACAACCAAATTGAACGAGGCAGAAGAATCAAGTGGCAGGGGGTGGAACGGTGGGAAGTGACCATGAGTGGTTCTTCTTCAACATCAGTTTCTACTGTCAACCCCACAACTGCCTCATCATTTTTTGTTCCTAGAACCACACTTGGTGCACAACCATTTATCAGGTCAGCTCTTAAAAAAAGGAGAAGGAAGAAGCTAACAAGCTGCTAGGCAAGTTTCTTCTACGGAGTGATGTTCCCTTCAACATTGCCAAGAACAATCCATTTCACCAGCGTGCAGTTGATGCTATTGCTATTATCGGCCCAAGGTACAAAGCCCCTTCCTATGATGACTTGAGAGGGCGTATTGCTCGAAATGAAAAGGCCGAATGCATTGCAATATTGGAGGAGTTTAGGGCATCATGGGCATAGACGGGATACACTGTGATGTCAGATGGTTGGACTGATAAAAAGGGTAGAACCCTTATTAACTTCTTGGTTAATTGTCCCAAAGGGACAATGTTTATGAAATATGTTGATGCATCTGCACATATCAATGATGCAAGATTATTATGTGATTTGTTGGACGTGTTCATTCAGGAGGTGGGTCCACAACATGTTGCTACTGGCAGGATGCTTATGGAGAGGCATCCTAACTTATTTTGGACACCTTGTGTTGCACACTGCATTGACTTGATGTTGGAGGACATAGGAAAAATTACTTTTGTTTGGGATATTGTTGAATCATCAAAAAAACATTGCAAAATTTATATATAATCATGCATCTATGCTTCATTTGATGAGAACATTCACCAATAACAAGGAGTTGGTGCGCCCTGCTATTACATGGTTTGCCACTAGCTTCATATATCTTCAATCTCTCTTGAATTCTATGTGGGATGTGAAGAGAATGTTTTTTTCAGAGGAGTGGCGTGCTTTGTCATTTAGTTGCAAACTAGAGGGAGAGTCCATATGCAAGCTAGTTTCATACTAGGAAAGCTTCTAGTTGGGGGTGTAGGAGGTGTGTAACATCATTAAACCTTTGGTAAAGGTTCTTCGATTAGTTGATGGAGACAAGCCTGCAATGGGCTACTTGCAGGAGGCCATGGATAGGGCCAAAGAATCCATTCACAACTATTATGATGATAAGGGGGTTGAGGGGTTTGAGAAACAACAACTGATATTGAGAGTGATTGATGAGCGATGGAACAATACATTCCATTGTCCCATTCATGCTGCAAGGATCTATCTGAACCCCACATTTTATTACTCCTGTGGTTTCATATTTGATGCTGAGGTCATGGATGGATTCTTCACTTGTGTTCAAAAGATGGTGTCATCTCCAGTAGAACGTGCAAAAAATTCTAAAGAAATGAAGATATACAGGATGGCAGGTGGAGAATTTAGCCTTTGACATGGCTATCCATGATGGGACAACCAAAATGCCAGGTAAGCTTTAGTTTGTTTCAATTTTCAATTTTCATTGCTTCATACTTTGCCTCAACTTTCAAATTTCAATTTTTTTCTTATGTTTCTCTTATTTGTTGTAGATGCATGGTGGAGAAGCTATGGTGGTAGAGCACCCAATATCCAAAAGCTTGCCATTCGAGTGCTCAACCAAACATGTAGTTCCTTTGGATGCGAGAGCAACTAGAGAGTATTTGAAAAAAGACACACCAAGAAGCCCAATAGGTTAAAAAATTTCCAATTAATTTTTTGAATTCATAAAATAATAAAAAATATAATTTATTATTTTTATAATCTCTAACTTATAAATTATGATCCTCGTATAGGTTGGAGTCCCAAAGCCTTAATGACATGGTCTATGTCTACTACAATCTTCGATTGTGGGTGAGGCAACTTGAGAGGATACCTGACGTGGAGGGCATCTCATTGGATGGGATTGACACCACTTCTGCATGGAAGGTTGAGGCCACAAGGCTTGTCATGGAATTGACCCCTGATTGGTTAGAGGAGGAGGAGTAACAAGAGGAGGAGGTGACACCACCTACCATGGTCACCAATAGAGGACATGGTCTACCTCCTCTAGCTCCTAGTTTGTTAGCTTCTAGAGGACATTAGAGTCCAATGCAAGCCCAAGGGCCTTCTTCATCTAGAGGGAAAAGTATTGCATTTTCTTGCAAGAGGGGAAGAGGAAATCATTAGTTACTTAGTGGTTCATTTCATTGTATACAACTCACGATATGAGATACATTATTATATTTTTTGTCGATATTTTGAGGCTGGGTCAGGACTCGGGATTCAAGACATGATTCTCTATTATGTGTGATGTAGCATTAGACATATTACACATCTTATATATTATTTCTCTTTTCATATTTAAGTGTCAATGCATTTATTTTATGTTGTGGATACTTTAGATACTAAAAAAATTGAAAAAAAATGAATCTTTTTGTATTTTTAAATTTTGTTGATTTTTACCAATTTTTTCTTTTTCCGAACCCTTGCCATTTAATATCGATCACGATTATCGTAACATTGGTCAAGATACCTCTCAAATGAAGAATAGTCAAGCAAAGGTGCCAATGACTATGCTCAAGACGAAGGAGATTCACATGTGTGGCATGTGGAATGATCAAAAGAAGGGCTCGCTCACCAAAATCAACTCTGACGTCTAGATGGGAAGTCTCTAAGGTATGAAATTCTTTTCAAATCATGTCAACCTTGTCCTCAAGTGAAGGCCCACTTATGCCAAATAGGAGACCTAATGGCTAGGAAATGAATCCTCCAAGGTGGTTGACCCATCAACTACATGCATTTGCCTCCAAATGTGAATAGGTTGATTGCTCCAAGATTTGGGATGTGACATGGCATGAAAGGTGCAAATGCATGAAGAATAGTTCCAAACTATCTAAGGCATTGTGACAAGTGCCTCAAGAGTTATGAACTGCCTCAAGAGTTGTGAAGCTACCTTGAGAGTTGTGAAGTTGCATTTGGAGTTGTGAAGTTGCCTTGGGAGTTGTGAAGTTGCCTTGGGAGTTGTGTCTTTTGCATGAAAATGTATAGAGTGACCTTAAGTGATGGATACATGTCTAGAGTCCAAGGCCAAAACATTGCAAATACATAAGGTGATACAAGCTAAGGCACAAGATAAGTGTGTTCTATAGGCATAACAACCTTTACGATACATAAGCAACACTTTTACATGAAGGGAAAGTGAAAAAAGTTAAATCCTAGGGGTTCCCTAAGTCATGTGTCCTAGTAGATCGACTTCAAGACTCCTGCGTACCTACCCCAGCCTAAAATTACCTCCAAGGGATAGTTAGCAGACCCATAAGAGTGGAGACTATCTTGAAATGGGGACTAAGAGGACAGGCCATGACAAAGCACAAGGGGTCTAGGCAAACCACCAAGATGAAAAAACTCTTTACATAGATCTTCTAAGCATGGTCTAGTACAAAACATCATATACAAGGTCTCAGTTTTGGTTGATCGTGATACAATAATATAAGTCAAGAAATCTAATCATGGTACTTTCAGCTTTGACATTATCAAGATGGGCACAAGATTTTGTCATATGCTGGAACACATCAGGAAAAAAAGAGGTACAACTGAAGTGAAATTGAGGGATAAAAAAGTAAATTACAAAAATTGTTAGTTCCTTTATTTTGAGACAACTTATATTAGACGTTGCATTACATTGGATCAACGAAAATCACTATGTTCTAACCAATTGGATGGACCTATGTAATGTCCTAGGGTAATTTTACCCTTAGGGTTTTATTTTCTGACTAGGTGTTTTCAAAAAATTAGAATAAATTATGTAACAACAATGTGCATTCATATAACAATAGATATTTCTTATGAAGATACATATTTTCAAGAGTAATATGATACTTCAACAATTCACAATACTTAGGGTTGACTACCCAATGTTCACTAGACTAATTCAACCAATAATCCACTAATATAATTCAGATTTGTTCTATCAATATTCAATAGACCAACAAACTAACTATAATCCACACTAGTTTATGCAATTTTGTTGCTACTATATTAATTTATAACTTCACTGTCTAACCACGACTTATCTGGGTTGCTTCCACTTGTTTCAAGTTTAAACTTGTAGTTGGAGTAGCCTTTGTTGTAACAGCTGCACCTAGTTGTCTGTGGAGTAATAGTGGGCAGTCTGAGCCTTCTGTTTTCTTCAACGATTTAAAACCATCCTTCATAACTGATTCACTATTAGAATAAGGGCTTGTGACACTCGACCCAGCTGTTGTGGTCGTCGACCCTCGAATGAAACTTGAATGCATTGCTTCCATTGCTGGAGTAGGTCACTCTTTGCTGCTTTGGATAATATCTTGTTCTTCTTCGTTGAACTTGAGCTAGAATTCTGGAATCCAAGAAATCATAGAGGTCTGCCCTAGGATAACCACATGAAATAAGTTCACTGCTTAGGACAGAAATTTGCTACCCAAATAGACCGCAGGAACTATTCTTTTGCCTTAAGATCTGGGGCCTTGGTACCAGAGTAATCTTTAGTCCAAAAAGAACCACAGAGAATTCGTCCCTTCCTACACCAAACTAGATGAGAATTTCCTCATAATATTATGCTTTAACAAGATAACAAAAGGGAAGAGAAGATCGTTGACTAGGGTGGAATCTTTCACCACTAAAATCAGTGGTGACTAGCTAGGGTGGGATCACCTCCATCGAAACTAGACAAAAGAAAATGGTTCTTAAAACCCTTAGAGACTCAACTCAAGAAAACATAGATAATTCCAATCCAAATCGATGATCAAAAGTGATTCCAACTCTCTTTTATTTATACGTTTGCTCATGGGATTTTCTCAAATGTGAGGGGTTGCAAGTGCCACCCCCAATTTGGGATTTTTGCCCCATCCGACCCAAAATTTACCCAATGTTTCCCCAAAAATTGGATAATTGGGTTCCCCCCTTTATCAAGACTATAGCCTATGGGGTTGGATAGGTTGCTTCGTCCTCCCATAGGTAATTAATCCACTGGGTACATTATAGTCCCCCCTTCCCGACATTGCTTGTCCTCAAGCAATGGCATGTCTGGTTACTGCATACTTTCCCCTTCAATCTTATATGCTTTTTCCCAACGTTTACGCATGCCTTTACTCGGATAGAGAAAATCAAGTTCCACAACTTAATCTGAGAACCCTACATTCTGAGACATGACTACCCCCCATCGACTCCCCGCAGTTATCATTGATGCGACATAAAATTCCTCCTTCACTGTATACTTATCCATTTGAAAGGAAAAAAATCACCGACTTTATAAGATCGCTGAGTATAAGGTGTTTCCTTGGACATAACAACCAAAGAACTGCCATTCGTAGCACGAGAAATGGCACTAATATAGTAATTCCTTTCCCACTGTTCCATAATCCAATGCTTATGCATGAAGACAACAGAAAGATCATATATTTGAGAAGTGAATCCTGTGTCTGCATCCATAATGATAACCCAAAGGTTTGTGCAAGAAGCCACACAACTAATATATAACCCATCTTCCTTCCCTTTCTCAACTTTATAATGGTATCTCTGTTCTATAGTTCGTTGAGCTTTGTAAACAAATATCCATTGAGTTGTTGGAGTTCCAAGTCGAACCTTCTTCTTGGGTTGCTCATCATCACATTCTTCGCCAACTAGCTGGTGTTCATATTTCCCTTGCTTCTTTGGGGTCTTTAATGCTTTTTGTCTAATAGAATCTGCACCAAGGTATTGATCCTGCAATTGCCTTAAACCCATGTTCAAGGTCTCCAAGCTTTCCTTAATGCCTTGCACGTACTCTTTTGTTTGAATGATCAACGTCCTTAGGGAATCTAATCCTTGATCCATAGTTTTTATGCGTCCTCGAATTTGGCCAATTGATACCTTCATATCATGCAACAATATTTTTTCTTCCTGTAAAGACATACTCTTGTGCTTAAGGTTGTTTTGTATCTGGCATATTTTCTTATCCATTTCTTTTACCTCAATCCAATCATCTAGGGTTTCTGCAAGATTACTTTGTTTGATAGGTTCTAGATCCTCATCGAGTGCCTCACTCTCATTTTTTTTAATTTTTCTTTACCCTTCTCTGTTATAACAACAATTTGTATCTTTAACTCCATCTCCCAGTCACATAGCTCCTCAGCATTTTCAAGGCACTGGCTTCGAACAACAACATTTTTTCCTTTTGTTATTTGTCTAAGTCCTTCAAGTTCTCTAGCCTCCCTAGGAAGTTGTGGATTCCTCAATCGCACACAAGAAATAGCCTTTTTAATCAGATCATTTGCCCAATCGAGCAGGAAGCGATCACTGATGTACTGATGGGATAATTAGGCAGTTGCAATCAAAACCTTATCAATATAGCATGGCTTATGATACATAACATACCATTCTTGCAAAACTTTCAGAGTTTGTATGGTCTCATCCACAACATGTTTTGGTACCTGGACTGGATGGAATATCCTTCCAAGAGTTGGATCCTTCTCCATGTGTTTCCTAGATTCATCAAGTGTGGTGGCCCCAACAACAAGTAAACCCTTATCTACAGTGATCACCTTTTTTCCCTTAATCATTTTTGGAACATTCCTAGATGTATTTGGAAGGGAAAGACCCTTAGTAATAGCTATCTTTCCCACACTTGGCCCACCAATAAGACTTGGATTATTCTTTGTATGGTGTCTCAAGAAAAAAGCAGTCAGGACTTCAAGTCTATCTGTTCGAACTGTTAATTTAATGAAAGTCACACATGTATTAACACGACTGTTGTATTCTTTTCCCGCAATTTGTTTCCCACTCTAATCAACCATTAGATTAATGTCATTTGTAGCTTGGCTACAAGACTTGTCACCAATCACTTTCTCATCTTCAAGAGGGTAACCTCTATCAAAATTTTTTTTTGACATATCATCAATTTTCTCCAAAAGTTGTTCTACAAATTTCTTTGGTCCCACATTGGGAGATTCTTTCAAGGTGGAATTGGTTGTCTTCTTATTTTTGTCTTCTTTAGAGGTAATTAAAACCCTTTGTTCCACTTCCTCTATTGCAATCCTAGCCACATTTTTGTGATTATCAATAGCATGTTGACCACTAGGTTTCTCATCTATTTCTTCATCTTCCAATTTTGATCCGTAAACTGTCGTGGATACTCAACTGGACAATTCCTCACAAAAAATTTGATAATATTATATTTAAAATATGAAATTCTACACTATTAGAGTTTTCTTAGTTTCTAGATCTGTAGATTTTATTGTATATACGACATGCATGCAAATAAAATTTATGCAGAAAATAGAGAACGAAAAAATAAAAGCTCACACACATATAACACAAGATATGCTCTGGGAAACCCTTTCGAGATAAAAACCCAGCTGGAAGGTGAGGTCGCTCCTCTCTCTTTCTTTGTTTGGAAATATGGTTGCAACTACAAAGCAGTATGCCTTGTGGCTTGTGGGTTGCTACAGTGCACAATTCCTCTCTGTGTGCTCTACCTCCTATCCCTCTTGGCTATTTTTGCTCATCTATGGAACAAATGCACTTGAAAGAATGGAATCCCTTTTCCTCCTAGTGGCTTAGTTATAACACCTGATAACCTACTAGTGGTTAGGCTTGACTACCTCAACTCTTAACCAAAGTTACAATATGGACTCTTCTAGAGTCCTTTACATCATAATCATGTGGCTAGCCCTTTTTCCATGAATAATGGGGGCTAACACGACAACCTCATGAATTATGGGTGTGGAAACAGGAAGGTCAACTTCTGAGTGGCATAACTTTCACATACAAATTCTTATTGACACGCTTCTTGTGCCTTTGAAAAGGTCTCTATGTGTAGAATAACATGAAAATATATTGCGCTAAAGCGTCAAAATTTTACCCCAAAAAATGTCGTTTGGTACCTCAAAACGCTCTCAGAAGGTTTCAGACCCTGTTTTACCAAATTAGGTCATTCCAGTAAAAGCGGTCCCGTGAGCTGATTCCTCCACTTTTTCCACTCTGAAAGCATCGATATGGATGACAAACAATATAATGATCCAATCTGGATCAAGTTCAGTTCTAGTGCATAGTTTAAAATGAGCTATATTGGCCTTTATTAGCTGGTCATGTTTCTGTGAATAGAGAAAGCTTACATTCAAACTTCCTTTATCTAATAAAATACTATATGGTTCCATATCTTGATCAACACTCACTACAACTTGGATATCTACCTTTGATAGCTCCACAGTAGATCCTGTAGTACCCTTAGTAGCATTGTCTGAGATATTTGTGCTTGCTACTTGTTTAGCAATGGTCTCTCTCTCTGTAGTGCCTTCATCCTTCAAATTATATTCAAAGATGGTATCTCCATGAAGTCCTAGTTGTACTTTATCAACACTTGCCTCCTCCAGATTTTGCACTGCCCAATGGTCCCAATGCTCCTGTAGATGTAGGAGTTATCATCATGTTATCGGAGGGGTTACCAGTGCCATTGCAAGTGGTGATTGGAGAGTCCTTGCAAACATTACTGCCTTTATCTTCCTCTTTTGTTCTCCCTTCTTCTTTTCCTAGTTGCTTTGTGTGTTGTGCTGCAATAGTCATGTGAGCCCTGAGATTGCTGAGTGTGAGATTCCCATGCTGATTTATTATCCCTTACTTTAATAGTTTTATATGGGGAATTAATTGACCCTGCTGGTGATGATGTCATAAGTGCTTGTGCCCTTGGAGGCATTGTCCCGTCTTGAACAGGTTTTTCTTTCTTTTTTGGAGGATATAACCATGACCAATCATTTGGGCGTGCCTTTGCCCCTGCTTCAGCTTCTCTTGTACTTTGTTTCTCTGTCTTGAGCTTACCATCAGTGTCACTTGATTTGTCTTTCCTGTAGCTAGCCTAGAAATCGTTTCAATCCCTTATGGCTGCTTTCTGCTGCGTGCTCTTACTATCAGGTTCAAGAAAATGATCTCTTTTATTTTTTACAGGAGGGTATAGCCATGTACACTGACCTGGGTGCACCTTCTCCTCCTCAAACACTTGCTTTATGGCTGAGTACTTATGAAGATCATTGTTATGGGAGAAGCCACTGTTATGATTTGAGAGAGTGCTGGTCACTCATCCAATAAACTAGATCTCATTGTAATCCCTCAAGCTGGCTGGATGCACAACTCTGATACCACTGTAATGTCCTACGGTAATTTTACCCTTAGGGTTTTCTTTTTTGACTAGTTTTTTTCAACAAATTAGAATAAATTATGTAACAGCAGTGCACAATCATATAACAGTAGATATTTCTTGTGAATATACAGATTTCCAACAGTAATATGATACTTCAATAATTCACAATACTGGGGCTGACTGGACGATGTTCACTAGACTGATTCAACAAACAATCCACCAATATAATTCAGATATGTTCTATCAATATTCAATAGACCAACAACCTAACTGTAATCCACAATAGTTTATGCAATTCTGTGGCTATTATATTAATTAATAACTTCACTATCTAACCACGGCTTATCTGGGCTGCTTCCACTTGTTCCAAGTTTACACCTGTAGTTAGAGTAGCCTTTGTTG
This sequence comes from Pinus tabuliformis, assembly GCA_031772625.1. NCBI lineage: Eukaryota > Viridiplantae > Streptophyta > Pinopsida > Pinales > Pinaceae > Pinus > Pinus tabuliformis. The sequence goes on from CM062805.1 coordinate 620,332,298, forward strand.
TAACAGTTGTGCTGGCTATCTGCGGAGTAGCAGTGGACAGTTCGAGCTTTCTGTTTTCTTCAAAGATTCAAAACCAACCTCCGTAACTGATTCACTACCAGAATTAGGGCCTGCGACACTCAGCCCTGCAACCCTTGGAAAAACCTTGGATGCACTCGCTGCTGTTGCTGGAGTAGGTCACTATTTTTTGCTCTGGCTAATATCCTGTTCTTCTTCGCTGAACTTAAGCCAGAATTCTGGAAGCCAAGAAATCACAGTGTTCTGCCCTAGGATAACCACAGGAAATTGGTTTGCTTCTTAGGAAAGAATTTGCAGCCCAAACAGACCGCAGGAATTGTTCTTCTGCCTCAAGATTTGGGGCCTCGGTGCCACACTAATCTTTAGTTCAGAAAGAACCACAGAGAATTTGTCCCTTCTTTCACCAAACCAGATGAGAATTGCCTCAGAATATTATGCTTTAACAAGATAGCAAAAGGGAAGAGAAGATGGCTGACTAGGGTGGAATCATTCACCACTGAAATCACTAGAGACTAGCTAGGGTGGGATCACCTCCACCAAAACTAGACAAAGGAAAAGGGGTCTTAAAACCCTCAAAGCCTCAGCTCAAGAAAACAGAGATAATTCCAATCCAAATCAATAATCAAAAGTGATTCGAACTCTCTTTTATTTCTAGGTTGACTCATGGGGTTTTCTCAAATGTGAGGGGTTGCAAGTGCCACCCCCAATTTGGGCTTTTTGCCCCAGCCGACTCAAAATTTACTCATTGCCCCAAACATTGGATAATTGGGTTTTCCCCCTTTATCAAGACTATAGCCTATGGGGTTGGATAGGCTACTTCATCCCCCTGAAGGTAATTTATCCATAGGGGACATTACAACCTCACTGCCATTAACCTGCTTGAACTGAACCACAGAAAGTATCAGATCATTTTGTTTTGACTCTTGAGCAGTCTTCACTCTGGCTTAAATTTGATTAACAACAATTAACAACTAATTAGATGAACCTTTCTCTTACCTAACAGGCTTGAAGTGTTCATAGAATATACCAAAATGATTTTGTAAAATTTACGTGCTATCAGAATGATGTTTCTCCTATGACTCTAATCTTAAAAACCTGCACTTTTCCTTTACGTTGACATGCTGATATAAATAAACCTTCCTCTCAATATAAAGAGATGTTTGTCTATGTTCATATTACTGTAATATCTTCATAAGTATAGGTTTTCAATGAAGAAACAGTGCACTGATCCCAGTTTCTGTCTATAGGCCTCTATACTCTGTTGTCATTTGTTCTTTTGTAGTACTGTTAGCAATGTCCATTTATATCTCCCACATTATCTTTTCCCCATATTTGAGTTCCCTCCCACTCCAAGAAGTAAATTGTTTAATATGATAAACCAAGTTCAAGATCTTCTAGTTCTATCGCAATATGTATTGATAAATGTCTGGACACTTCGGTACATATCTTTTCCTTGTACCTTAATGTTGTATTCTCAATATTTTTTATAGAAATAAATTATTCAAGATGACAAGATAAGTCCAGGCGTGCATTTTAATATAGCCATTTATGTATATGTATTATGAACATCTCCAGAAGACTGTTTTTCCCATAACAGATGGTTCACCTGATTCTTATGATGTGCAATCGTGTTCACCTTTTATGCATGTAAGCTAGGATCTATGCTCTAGCCCTTGCTGTGTATTTGGCACATGGTCGGCAAAGGAAAGCTTTCAGATACATGGATTCTTCTTTACTGATTGTGTTTCATGATTTCCAGTCCCTTATCAACTGTAGCTTCTGACATGTATGGGCATCATTATGCAATGACTGAATAACACTTATTGATAGCTTGTATTGGCACTGAAATGCTTGACATGATGTGTCATTTTCATTGATTGCACGTGATATTCATGAAGTGGATCATTTCTTGTTATTTGATATCTATAATGCATGACATGTTAGAATCCTTGAAGAAAATAAGAGAGTTTGGTTCTTATAGGTGTGCTTTTCATTTATCTAGCCTTGTATTTTTTCATGGTTCTTAATTTTTATCTGAAATTCCACCCAAGTATGCAACCAGGGAAACTCATGTGGGCAAAAGTTTAATATGTTGCCCGAGTCAGAGATGGATCCTCATAATAAGGTTGAATCCAATAATGGTTCGGCAACATTGGGAAATGGAAAAGCACCTTTGGTTGATGCACTTAAAACAGCCGCTGAAAAGAATGTAGCAGCATTTCATTTTCCAGGTCACAATAGAGGTCGAGCAGCTCCTCCATTACTCGCTGAGGCTATAGGAATGGGTCCTTTTTATCACGACTTACCAGAGCTCCCAGAACTTGATAATTTATTTGCTCCTGAAGAAGCAATTGCAGATGCTCAACATAGAGCTGCATGCTTATTTGGAGCAGATGAAACATGGTTCCTTGTAGGAGGATCCACCTGTGGTATTCAGGCCGCAGTCATGGCCACATGCTCTCCAGGCGAGATCCTTATTCTTGCTCGAAATAGCCACATGTCAGTAGTCTCTGCCATGATTTTGTCAGGCACTTTGCCAAAATATATTTTTCCAGAATATGATCCTGTGTGGGATATCACTTATGGTATCCACTCATTTCAAGTTAAGGAGGCACTTGAGGAATTGAGAGGTGAAGGTAAGAGAGTGGCAGCAGTGTTAATTACGTCACCAACATACTTTGGGGTTTGCAGTGACTTGAGAGGGATTGCAGAGGTCTGTCATGTGCATGATGTACCTCTTATTGTTGATGAAGCCCATGGAGCACATTTCAAATTTCACTCCAGTTTTCCAAACACTGCCCTAGACCAAGGGGCAGATATAGTGGTTCAATCTACACACAAAATACTGTGCTCCCTCACGCAATCTGCTATGCTTCACATTCAAGGGAAGAAGGTGGACAGAGAAAGGTTATGTCGATGCCTCCAAACCCTTCAAAGCTCTAGCCCCAGCTATTTGCTTCTTGCTTCGTTGGATGCTGCACGAGCATACATTGGTAACAATACTAGTTCTCTTGATAGCTCAAACACTCTTTTTAAAGGAGCTATAGACCTTGCAAATGAAGCTCGCTATGCCATACAGCAGATCCCTCGTCTTCATGTGCTGGACTCTGTAGATTCTGCAAGTCTGATTGTACTTGATCCCCTGCGGATAACAGTAGGCCTCTGGGAAATAGGATTATTAGGTTATGAGGCAGATGACATATTGAGAATTGAACATGGGGTAATAGCGGAATTACCATCTTTGCACACTCTAATGTTTGCCATAAATCCAGGGACAGATTCAGAAAATATTAAGAGACTTGTTGGGGCTCTGCAATCGCTCTCTGTTACATCTACAATCAAAAGTAAGTTGAAACATAATTTTCTCTCTACATTACATCAAGATGGTCTGTTTGCTACCATTAAAACAAAGCTCAGTCCCAGGGAGGCATTTTTTGCAAGAACAAAACGAGTAGAGATAAATGATGCCCCTGGGAAGATTTGTGCGGAACTTATCTGTCCTTATCCACCAGGCATTCCTGTTCTTATTCCAGGCGAGGTGATTTCTGATAGAGCTTTAATGTACCTTAAAGAAGTTGTCGATGCAGGTGCTATGGTTAGTGGGGCATCTGATCCATCAGTGTCATCCATTCTTGTCTGTATAGTATAGCGTCGATTTTAATATTATGTTGTTTTTGTTTCTTTAAGGTTTATATATTTGCTTAATAATTTTCTATTGTTATTCGCTCACGTAACTTTACTTGCTACCTTGAGAACTAGCGAAGAATAATGCAATACAACTTTCTCTAGAATTGTGCCTTTAGTTGAGTTGAGAGATACAACTTTCTCTAGAATTGTGCCTTTAGTTGAGTTGAGAGACTCATTCTACAATCTAGTGTGATGATACAACTTTCTCTAGAATTGTGCCTTTAGTTGAATTGAGAGACTCATTCTACAGTCAAGTATGATGTGTAACGTTGTTTGTCTATCATCAAAGTTGAAATTTTGATTATCTAGATTAAAATAAAAATCTAAAAATAAAAAAAAAATGAAATAACTATATATCACATTTAAATAATGTGGACTCATAAAAAAATTGCAGTAAAGAAATTGGATTTGATCTCAACATAGTCTTAACAGAATTTTAAGACTCATGTCTAATTATGACAGTTAAGTATCAATGCTCGTTAAATGAGTTCACATCGCTATCGATGGATAATGTTGAAAATAGCAACAAGAAATGCTAAAAATAGAAGCGCTAAAAATAGCATTGCTATAAATAGCATTTCAGATACCAGTGTTGGACATAGCAACAAGGAATGAAAAATGGAAATGCTAAAAATATCATTGCTATAAATAGTATTTCGAGATAGATTCCAATTTTAGTTAGTCCCTGAACTAAAATTGAGAAGTAAAATTCGAATTTGTTCTTAGTAGCTGTTTGATTAATAATTAATTAATTCATCTTGAGTTAATTAGTTGTAGAAAATCAAACATGAAGTCTATGTGGGGACATGCAACAATTTCTCCATTGATTGAGGAATTTATCCCTTAGTTAAAGAGATAAGGATGAGTTGTAATATTGAGTTGTAATTAGTTGGCTCAGTTAACTGAGTCAAGTTCAGTGAGATTAATTCAAACAGTTTGTTGAATTAATTGTGAGTTTAGTTAGTTAATGCCTGCATGCATGTAACTGCTGCTCTCTAGATAATTGAGTATTCTCTCATAAATAACCATGCATGTTAGTTCAGACAGAGACCCAGTTGAGATAAGAGGAAGGGATAATGTACTATCAGCTGGAGGATTTTTCTTATATAGGAAACTCATCCATGTAGAAGGAATTATCTCCTTTAGGTTTGTGCAGTTATTTCTGAGCCAATTGAGCAGTGTGAGGTGGGAATTCACACAAGTGGAAGCACTGGACCTTAGAAAAACTGCGCAAGGAAATAGGAGGCTTGGAGGGCAGAGGAGAAGGTTGTGAGAGCATTTCACTGTCTATGAGCAGCATTTTTTGATTGCAGAGAGAGCAGGATAGCTTGTGAGCTGATTCTTTTTGTTATCGGAATATATTTCCACTTGTATGATAATACAAAGATCGGGGTTTTAAGCTGAGGCTTTCTCAGGGTATTTCTTTTGTGTTATGTGTGATTGATTTCTCATTCTCAATTATATGTGTTCTCATCGATCTTGTTCATATTTGATTAAGCTTCTGCAAAGTTTGTTGTAGAAGTAGATCTTGTATTTTGCTTTAGTATATTGCATAATCTGTTGATCTACAGTGGGAATTTCTACATGGTACCAGAGCAAAGGTGATCAAAGAGAAGAACAGTATACAAAGAAGGGAGAAGTTTGAAGTTTCAAATTCCTGATTAGAGAAATCGAGTTCTTATCACATCTCAATTTCACCAATGGCGTTGTTGTCGCACAGAGTGTCTAGGCAACGCGACAATGCTCAGAGTAAGCGCTGTCACTCTTAATCCTTACTCCGTTTAGACTCTCTCCTAGGCAAGTCAAGGGGTAGTCTCTAAGGTAAATGAATGAGAAAGCCTGTGGATCACGGGCTCTAGGAGATTTTAATGATGGACAACTTGATGAATCTAAATGATTAAATCAGATTGATAGATTAAATGGCAACGTAAACAAGACACGACCACAAGATAGAAACAATTATAGACTAGTGCCTTCGATATTTGAATTAACCATCAATAAAACAAGTTATCCAGAACGATTCTCAAATTGTGACGAAAAGTGACAATCATAAATAATCCACAAAAACGCAAGATATTTCAGATTTAAGATGATTATTGTTAATGACCAAGATCTAGAATTAATTAACCTTTTCCAACAATCAATATGATTAAAAATGTTTATCGCACCTTGACCATAGGAAAATCATAAAAATTACATGTAATGACCAAATGACACTAAGGAACTTTAGGTAAAAAAAAAAAATTAATTATTCCTTAGGAATTTAATTTAATCGAAGGGTTAAAAAATCAAAATTTTCAATGGGCCATAGGCCACATTAAAAATTCTAGAGTTTAAGCAAAAAACCCCTGAATTTTATTTTAAATCCTTAGTCACCAAATTTAGATTTATGATTTAAAGTTTTTTAATTTTATATTTTTTAAAATGTTTTTGGATTTTTAAATATTTTAGATGTTTTTAGGATTTTTTTTAAATATTAATTTTTTTATTTTATTTTTTTTAGATTTTAGATCATAATAACATCAAAACCATAAATCAAAAATAAGAAAATCAAAATCAAATCAAAAAAATAAAAATAAAAATTGAAATCAAATCAAAAAAGTCAAAATTGCAAATCGAAAATTCAAATAAAAAAAAGGGGGGAAATCAAATCGAATTTCAAAAAAAAAAATATTAAACTAAACTAAACCCATACATAAAAAAATGTGAAATGAGAACAAACAAAATACAAAATGAAATTAAACTAAATAAAAAAAACAAAACTTACTCTAACCTAGCATATACAAAACCGAAACGCATATATACTAACAAAAGGAAATCGAATGGATTTTTATTGTTTTGTAGCTGCAGGAGAGGCTCAACAGAACGCAGAGGTCGAAGGAGGTGAGTGAGGACGAGGAGGCTTGGACTAGGTTTGGAGCGGATAGCGCAAAGAGGAGATGAAGGGCTGTGGGCAACATATATTTTGCCGCTACAGGCTTTGACGCGGACAAGGCTGGGACGCAAGGTGGGAAAGGATAACCTGTAGGTAGGTATGCTAGCAGTGGAACAGAGATGGAGATGGGTAGAAGACGCAAGGAGGAAAGGGATGAGGGACTGCGTGAGAGATGGACAGATGGCGTAAGGAAAGCATGGTGCGATGGAGGGAAGAGGGCACACTAGAGGAAAGGGAGTAGATGGGAAGAAGGCAACGCGAAGAGGCAGTGAAGACTGCATGCAGAGTAAGGCGAGTAGACCGAGAGTACGGGCAGCGTTGGAGAGCCGCGGAGGAGATGAATGCAGGTTTGTAAGGTTGCGGGTTAGTTTAGCAGCGATGGTGGATGGATGCGGGGATAACACAACAAAGAAAGGTGCGATGGTGCATGAAATACGATGGCTGGCAACATAGATGGACAACAGAGAAAGGGACTGAGAGAGGGCAGCGTGGAAAAGAATGAATTTGATTTCTGGAGGAGAAATCACAAATCTGATGAGCAAATAGGCTATGGCAGCAAATGAGGGTTTGAAAACCGCAGGGGTTTTATAGGTATATGGGGAAAAAAAGGGTTGTGAGCCTAATTTTTTTTTGAGATTTGAACACTGAATCCAAACAAATCTGCAAAATGTTAGCCCAGAAACCCCCTTTAAAATAAAAAAAAAAATTCCCAGAAATTTTAATTAAGATTTCAAATCCTTCTGCTTCAGATTTGCCTAATGAAACCCTCACAAAATTTTCCAGATCTGAAAATAAACAAATTCCCTGTAAAAAATGATGCTGATGAAAACCAAAAATCCAGATCTTACCCTCCAGGGCCTAGATCTGGACTCTACACAACTTTTAGCTTCAGATCTGTAGCCGCAATACAACAAAAAACACCTAAACGATATACACAATGACCCAAAATCACTAAAACCCCGAAAACCCAAGTCAGAAAATTGAATAAAAATACAGATCTATGTACATAAATAGCAGATCTATCAGATCTAGGGAGTATGAGTCCAACTCTGCTCCAGATCTGATGATCTGCGGCTCCCAACAGCAAGATCTAATGATTTAGTACAGAAAATTTAAAGTTTTTTTTTGAATTTTGGAGGAGGTACTAAACTTGAAACCCTTCATGCATCATCCATAAAAATAATATCTTATGATAAGCCCGGGATCAAATTCAAACTGGGCTCTTCAGGAAACACGGATCGGGAGTTGGCTAGTTCAGCGAGAACTTCCCCAAATGCCCGATGATCTAATAATCAAGGATTTTCCTGCAAAACTCAATTCAGTCGTCAATCATAGAGCGAGAGAACAATAATAAAATTCAGATCTAATAGAGATACCTACTATTATATTCAAAACTTAAATTATCATTCAAACTCCAGTGACTGAGCAAGATACCTATACTCAAATCACTCTTCAGAAGCTATTATTAATGGCAAAAAAGAAATTACGCATGAAAATAATACATCTTACAACATTTCCATGAAGAGTAACACCAACATAAATTTAACCCCAAAGTCTTTCTTTATTGCTCATAAAAAGATTACAAGAGAGAGCTTTTCGCTTAGTACATGATCAAAAGATCGGATGAATCTGACTGCAAAATGACCTCCTATTTAAAGATAAATCTTCCAACAGCTAGTTCGAGCGATCCTTGTCAAAGTGATCTCGACAGTTGATGAGGATCAAAATTTCTTTTAATCTCATCCGTCGAAATTTTAAATATTGAGAAAATTTCGAATGTTTCAATTAAATACATTTTAATAAATTCAAAAATTAAAATTTTGCATTTATTTCCTCAAAATTTTGACTTTGACTTAACCCCAAAGACCTAAGGCATAAAATTTAGCAAAATAATCAATTAACCTTAGTCCCTAGACCTGTTAAGATTTAATTTTTTAAAGGATCCACGAATTTTACCTATAGAAAATTTAAATTTACCTAGGACCTAAGACCTATGAGGGGATAAATTATTTTTCTAACCCTCAAGACACTTTATATCATGATTTTTACATTTTTTACATCTCAAGGGGGAAAACCCATTTGCAAAAGACCCTCATAGACTACCCAGTTCTGCGACACAAATATAATCCAACAAATCAAGCAATTTGTAATAAAATAACCTAACCAAATAGTTAGGAATATTCCCAAATCACTTTTACATAGACTCGATCTAGAACACTAGGACTCCCCTAAGATTCCAGTGACAAAATCCATTCCGACTTTGGGGTAGGCTGAAGGAAAACTCTGTCGACCATCCAAGAATGGATCAGTGAGACAAAAAACCTCACAGAATGTAGATCGTTACCATAAAACTAGGTTTACCTAGGTGATTACATACATGACACGGATCTGCTGAGATTATTTACATTATACACATGCAGAATGGGTTTACATTATAAGATGATTCTCAGGCTGACGATGATAGCTGGATGGCAGGAACATGTCGATCAGGCACTATCCCTTTTGTGAAAAAAGGGGGGGTACTGCTATGGGTCATTGACACATAGTGGTCAATAGGCGTTCAACGGTTTAAGACTCAAGTATGCCCTTGATGGTAACTCGAATTATATAGCCTGGAAGGATCGCATGGAAGTAGTATTAGAGGATAACGGTCTAAAGGACTTCATTGATCAAGAAGTCCCCAAGCCAGCAGCGGCTAATGCTACAGAATTGGCGGAATGGAAGAAATGTGTGGCTAGAGCAAGGAGAATCCTTCTGGAGGGAGTTCGAGACCACATAGTCTCGAGTCTCCATGGGAAGGAGACACTGTTTTCGATGTGGAAAACATTGAAAGATCTATATCAAAACAACAACGATCAGAGGAAGCTGGCGCTGAAAGACAAGCTTTGGAAAATCAAGTGTGAAAAGGGTGACATGATCTCTACATATCTGAACAAGCTCACCACCTGCAGGGATGAGCTTGGAAGTGTAGGGATCATGACAGTTGATGATGACATGGTGAGTCTTGCTCTCCTCGGTCTTCCTAAGAGCTGGCATAGCTACCAAGACTCGGTAAACGGAAGAGAGAAACTGCCAGATTGGGAACGACTTTGGTCGGATCTGATGTAGGAGGAGATACAGAGAAGCACCAGAGATGGATCTTCTTCATCCAAGGAGGATGAAGAAAATTGCGCCTTAGCGAGTAAGGCAAAGAAAGGGAAGGAGAAGGATTCTCATCCCAAATCCAGTTCTTCCCATGGTGGGAAGAAGTTTGACAAATCAAAAGTGTGATGCTTTCGTTGTCATGAGGTGGGCCATTTTGCTACAAATTGTTCCACTGAAGAAATCCAAGATGGGATCCAAGGAAGGATCTGAAGGTGAGGCATTGGCCTCACAGTTCAAGTTGGATTTCACCCTCTTCGCATGCATGGTTTCATCCATGGTGGGATGTGGTTGGTTTCTTGATAGTGGAGCTTCTTTCCACATGACCGGCGACAAGAGTTTGTTCAGTACCTTGGAGGAGAAAGATCTCCAGATACTCATAGCGATGGGTAATGATGAAAAGTATAATGTCTTAGGTGTAGGCATGGTTGTTTTTTAGAGGGAGCATGGAGCTCGCATTACCTTGACCGATGTCAAGTATGTACCAGGGCTGAGGAAAAATTTGGTGTCGATCTTAATGTTGGAAGACAAAGGCTATGATGTAGTTTTCAGTAAGGGAAAGGTTTTCCTTAGACACATCACCATGAGACAGGTGAAGCAGATCGGTTCACGAGTCAAGAACCTATATGCTTTTGAGGTTCAAGATGCATGCAAAGCCTTGAGGAGCAAGGTAACTGATGGAGACTTGATGGTTGAGAGGGAGGGTACATTACCTCTCAACAGGCAGCGCTAGAAGAAGTCTCAGACAATTGTGAAGGAGACACAATTGGAGAAGCAGCTTCAGGAGGTTGTGGAGTAGCGACAACTAGAGAAGCCGAGAGGAGATCGAGTGGAGGCATCCACTCATGCAGAGACCTCCAGTAGGGGGAAATTTCGAGCTAAGTGGTCAGAGGGATCACATGCATCCATACCTCCAGGTCGGAGGTGGGGCGATGTGGAATGACAATCCCAAGAAGGCTTGAATAAGGGCAGGATCATTGAGGTACCCAACCTCTTTGATTAGACCTTGCTACGGGAGCCTCGATGAGGAGTAGCAGGACTGGCTGAGTGGGTAGAGACAGATGCAGATGGAGTGGAAAAGAGAGCTATTGTGCAGGAATCCCAAGACAATGCAGAGCTAGCAGGATGCAACAATGCGAGAGGCATAGGAGCGTTGCACCAGTGCGGGATGGCACAGAGAGGTGTGCAACAGTGCAAGATGCATAGAGTGTTGCAGCAGCTCAGAGGTCACAGTGGGAGCACTTGTCAGCGACAAAGGAAGCTTCAGCATCAGAGGGTGTTTCTAGCCCAACAGGGAGGTCAGTTGGGAGATTTTTTGTTTGTAGAGTTGTTGGAGCAACAACACTTGGGAGAAGTGTTGCATGCAAAACATTCCAAAGGTTTAGGATCGGGTTCGAGTTGAATGCCTTTCTTGTTGAGAGGGAGTGTTGAAAATAGCAACAAGAAATGCTAAAAATAGGTGTTAAAAATAGCACTGCTATAAATAACATTTCAGGTACCAACATTGGACATAGCAACAAGGAATGAAAAATGGAAATGCTAAAAATAGCATTGTTACTAATAGTATTTTGGGATAGATTCCAATTTTAGTTAGTCCCTGAACTAAATTTGAGAAGTAAAATTCGAATTTGTTCTTAGCAACTATTTGATTAATAATTAATTAATTCATCTTGAGTTAATTAGTTGTAAAAAATCAAATATGAAGTCTATGTGGGGACATGCAACAGTTTCTCCATTGATTGAGGAATTTATCCCTTAGTTAAAGAGATAATGATGAGTTGTAATATTGAGTTGTAATTAGTTGGCTCAGTTAACTAAGTCAAGTCTAGTTAGATTAATTCAAACAGTTTGTTGAATTAATTGTGAGTTCAGTTAGTTAATGCTTGCATGCATGTAACTGTTGCTCTCCAGATAACTGAATATTCTCTCATAAATAACTCATGCATGTCAGTTCAGACAGAGACCCAGTTGAGATCAGAGGAAGGGACAATGTACTCTCAGTTGGAGGATTTTTCCTATATAGGAAACTCATCCATGTAGAAGGAATTATCTCCTTTAGGTTTGTGCAGTTATTTCTGAGTCAAGTGAGCAGTGTGAGGTGGGAATTCACACAAGTGGAAGCACTGGACCCCAGGAAAAACTGCGCAAGGAAATAGGAGGCTTGGAGGGCAGAGGAGAAGGTTGTGAGAGCCTTTGACTGTCTATGAGCAACATTGTTTGATTGCAGAGACAGCAAGATAGCTTGTGAGCTGATTCTTTTTGTAATCTGAACATATTTCCACTTGTACAGAGATTGGGGTTTTAGGCTGAGGCTTTCCCCGGGTTATTTCTTCTGTGTTATGTGTGATTGATTTCTCATTCTCAGTTATATGTGTTATCATTGATCTTGTTCATATTTGATTAAGCTTCCGCAAAGTTTGTTGTAGAAGTAGATCTTGTATTTTGCTTTAGTATATTGCATAATCTGTGGATCTACAGTGGGAATTTCTACAGATAATAACATGGTACTTAGGTTGAAGAATCACCGAATTGATTATATTTGTAATTGTCTCATCATGTAATAGCGGGACAAAGCTGGGAGGTTAGAATTTATATTTGAATTAAAAAAAGCAGCAAACTCATCCACCTATGAGATCAGCATACTTTTATCTGAACATACTATTGAAAATTCATTGCTATATAGCAGCATACAAGGCTGGTTGATCTCTATAGAAAGTGCTAATGATGATCCATAAATGGACTGATTAATTCTTACATTGAATTTGGCATATATTTATACGAATAAAAACATGGTTTTAGACCCCTCTAGAATGAACTTTCTAGAATCTCTTGATGTTATGGTATCATCATCTAGCTGAGGGACTACTTACATGAAGGAAGTTGCTTACATTAACTCATATTTATTAAGAGTATTTATGTGCATGAAACAAAGTGCCATGGACTTCTGATATGGCATGAATTTTACCAACATACACTCGTGATATAACTTAAAATCAACCATTCAAATTTAAGGCAATAACTACTACCCAAGCGATGTTTAATACAAATGCTAAAGTGACATTTTCTGTTTTCAGAGTTTATGTCTGAAAAAATCACATGACATTGCCTTAAAAGAACATTTGCCAAATTGTCAAATTTATAATGTATGTTTACACTTTTCCAATCATATGCATGATCTGTCTTGCCAACTCTGAAGATAACTTTCACATTTTTTTAAATTTCCCTCAATCTCAGTCTTTGTGGATGCAATTAGCTTCATATTTTGGCTTTCCTGCAATTTCACATCCTTCCATAACACAAGCATATGAATGGTGGGGTTCACAAAAATCTATCTGGCGTCCCATTCCATTAATCGTTTTCTGGTTCATATGGAAGTGGAGAAACAAAAAAATCTTCCAAAACAACAAGGAGTCTTTCGGTCGTATAATGGATAAGGTTATTCCCTATTACTTCTCCATCCTACAAAACATGCCCAACAGAAAAATCAACAGAGGGCTGCCTCTGACGACCAGCAACTCTCCTTCCCAAGGGCTCACTTTGATGGTGCGGCAAAGGATGGCATTTGCGCTTGTGGTGTTTTCATCGGTATTTCAAATGACCTCCAATACTTCATATATTGGAATGGTGGCAAAGGGTCAAATAACAAGGCAGAGGCCATGGCCCTCCATGGTCTGCTTTTATTCTGTACTTTCATGGATATTGGACCTATAAATGTATATGGTGACTCGAAAATAATCATAGAACATGTGAAAGGAAAACATGCTATACAAAATGACAGCCTTACAGGTTGGCTAGACAAGATAGCATCTCTATGGAAGCCTGCGACTTTCCCTATCTCACATATAAAGCACAATCAAAATGAGCAAGCTGACGTACTGTCAAAGAAAGGTATGCATTCTCCATTCGGTAAGTGGCACCTGTGCATCACTATTGACCTCTGTACATATGACATACAGCCCTTCTCAATGCCTCGCACATAAAGACAACAATATCAGGTATGCTATTAGAACCATATTTTCTGGAAATACCTCAGATCTGCCGGTATACTACATATACCGGATAGTTTAATAATTTTGCTATGATGATATGAATATATGTTTCCCAAAATTTTGTATATGTAATATGAAAGATGATCTGTTGAATGCGCTGAAAAGGATGCCATTCCGGGACTTATGCCCGCCACTTTCTGTAATATTCAATTTGTTTTTTGAACAATATATAATACAATACTGCTTTTTCTTTTGAAACAACATTAACCAAAATAATTATCCAGTAAAGAAACACTTATGGTATATATTTTCATTGAATGTTATATCATAATTAAATTGCCACAATATATCAAAAATATGTTTGAACAATTGCTATTGTAAAAAGGTGGGAAGGGAAATGCATTTTTTATTTTTTATTTTCATTTTTAAGATGACACTTTAACTAAAAAAGAAAAAAACACATTTTAACAAGAATATTATTACTCCCACAAATCTTAAAAGATTTAGGGAGTAGTGTGCACATGGTAAAAAGAACAAAATAGTGAAAAAACTCGTACTTAAATTATCAACCAAGAATTTGTACGAAGTACAAAAATGCAACCTTATTGTAATTGTAAACCAAATAGTGAACATTATTAACTGTAACTGGGATCAACTTTCAATGGTCACAAATCTAGAGTGATAAAACTAAACTCACTCCAACAAGGGTAACTGTAATTATAAACCAAATAGTGAACATTATTCACTGTAACTGGGATCAACTTTCAATGTAACTGTAATTGTAAACCAAATAGTGAACATTATTAACTGTAACTGGGATCAACTTTCAATGGTCACAAATCTAGAGTGATAAAACTAAACTCACCCCAACAAGGGTAACTGATTTTATTACAAGCAGAGACATTTAAAATATGGGTATATAAGATAATGTTTACATCAGTGCATTAGAAGATTGTGATAATTATTTATAGATTATGAATTTTAACTAGGAAAATTCACAATACAATATGGCCCATAAATAGGCTATAAACATACTAATCAACCTATTAGGAAAAATCAACCATTAATGCAAAATAAAGATTTGTTAAATCTATTTTATTCCTATAATTTGTTGCGTTTGGCATGTCAAAGATTGCTAAATGTGTATGTCATTGAATACATTTATGCATATGGATGTTTTACAAGACATAGTTGCACATTTTTGTTTCAATTGACATCTTTTAATGGGTAACTGGAAGAGTTAACACTTGTTGAGTGAGAGAAAAACATTAATGCTAAGATTGAGTTTTGCAAGATATCTTCATTTAAATCTTTGATCTAATCTTTGATCTATTCAATAGTGTAATTTCCTATGAATAATTGGATTGGATTGCCTCTTTAAGAATAGTGGTTTGACTTGTACGAATCCCAAAATCATTTTCTTTTCATGTGAATTCAACATTGTAATTTTGCATTGAAAATTATTTTATAAATGCGTTGTTAATATTACTTTTCTATTGTAAAAATGTGAACTTACAACCATATATTCTTTGGTAATTTGGAGTTCAATTTGCTTGGAAATGTATTACTTTTGCAAATTGTATTTATCTATAAACAATTTAAAAACTGAAGTGGCAAATTGTTTTGGAGACTTACGTGCCATTTAACATTGAATAAAAGAAACAATTTGCTTAAAAATAGAAAGAAAATTCAATTCATTTATTACTTTAATTCCAATTAATTTATCCCTTAACCTATTTCTCAAAATTCATTTTCTAGAATACTATGCAAATTATAGTTATAGAACTAATTTAGCTTTGAATTTGGGCTTACCACCGCTTTATTTTGTCTATTTGTTTATCTTTTACTTTTATAAATTACATAGATTGTTGATCTCATGGCAACATCATCATATAAGTATGCATCAATATTTCAAGAGCATCTGTTGAGATTGAAAGCAATGAAACATGCAACACCCTCATGGTTCTTGGTCATCAATATAGTTCATATTTCCTATGGATTCTAACTATTATCACCTTCATTTGTTTTGAAAATATTTATCTTATAACTTATATAAATCATGAATATATTAAATGTATAAAATATTTGTTTGCAAATATTTTCATGAAAATAAATGGCAATTTTGGTTTAGTCTCCAATAGTGAGATATATCTGTAATGTTCCAAACTTAAATAAACAGTGATATGCAACAAAAACGAATTACAACACATAAATTTTAAACAATCAACAAATGCTCATAAAAACTCTAGTAAGAACCAATTGAGCCATTTTATTAATCAGTGGAGCAAGTACAATAGTATGGAGGAATGAACTTGGGCTTGCCTCAATGGCAAGCGTGACAGAACCCAGGTGATAATACAATGATCTAAAATGTTGAAAATGACTGCTCCTCAAATGCTTGCACTGCCCAAAAAACTACACTGCTGGCTGGAAAGGGACTGCAAGAAGCTCCACCTCTGATGCTCAGAAAATGCTACAAATTTAAACTCATGCTCCTTGACCAAAACCCACAAAAACCTAGAAAGGGTTTGACCTATCTCTGAGTCAAAGTCAAAACCTACAAAATGGTGTGAATTCCTCAGCTAACTAACAATTCGCCCTATTATAAGAACTAGGATTTCAGGCCTGAATAGCATCTGAAAATTTTTGAAATCTTAACCATGGACTCCTCTCAGAAAACTCATAAAAACCCACAAAGGAATTTGGTTGGTTTAGACTTTTGAAATTCAACCCCCTTGTAGCCCAACTACAGCTGCAACTGCAAAACTCGTCCTGTTGGAATCCGCCTAGAAAGCCTCTTGGAAATGGACCCAAAGTGCTAGGTTGACTTCTGCTATCAATCCCCTGACTTCCCGGATGGGCTTTTGGCCTATGGCACCTACTCCTTAGCTCCACGTAATTGATGAACTGGCCCTTTGCGATGTCCCCAAGCCCAGTAATTCGAACTGCTGGGGTGTTGGCTTTGCTGGCTTAGAAACTCACAAGAAAGGTTGGCCCTTTGCTGCTCTCCCAATCCTTTAACTCTCCCAGCAAATGCTTAACCACTGATATCTCCAAACTCCCCCTGCGTATTCTCCAGCGAGCCAGAAATACGCAATCCCTATTGTGGCTAAATGGTAGTGTTGTAACATACTCCCGGAACTCTTGAAATACTTATGGAACTGCCTCTATAGGGCGGGCACGGATGGTCCCCCGAAGTAGAGGTTGAATCTCCCGCTTGAGAGATTCGTGGCTACACAATTGGTTAACTCAATTAGACAGCAGAACAAACAGTCAAGTAATTTTGATTGCAAGGTGTAAGAATGAATCCAAATGAGAGCTCTCTCCTCCTTTTATTTTTGTGGGCCTTCCTTGCCTCATGTGGGCCCCTTCATCTAGCACTTCAAATTCCCTCCAAGCCATTCGAATGGCCTAGTTCGAATTCCCACGTGGGTGGCCCCCACCTTCCACTAGCAACCAAATTAAGTTGAATTTCCTCCTAAGTCCCTAAGTCAAAAATGTTGGGTTCTTTCCCTTAGCCAAAATTGTGCAAAAATGTGTGGAAACACCCTATTACAAATGTGTTTGAGAAGGGACATGACAATTTCACAATGGAAAAGCTAAGATGGTGCATGCTAATTAGGAAATAGGGTGGAGAACAATAATGAATTTAACTATAACACAAATATCTTGAGCTCAATGATTATGGAATGCCACTCCACTTTGTCATAAGAGCTTGGCATTAAATTGAATGATCCTCACTGTTGGGGATCAATTTGATATTGTTAGTTTTTGTTTGAGGTAGCAGTAGGCAGGTGTTCTAGTCCTATCGCGTTGAGAGGCTAAGGTGTTGAGAAATCTAGGGCATCACGAATTAGGTGATTTCTCTTAATTAATAACTTCTTGTGAGTGCCTTTTCCATTATTAGATTAGGATCTTCTTTTTTCTTAATTAATTAGTGTTTTTATTCATCGAACAACTACCAATGCATGAACATAAATAGACAAGAGACACAGGATGTAGGCTATTTGCCATGGCCAAAACCTTTCATTCTTTGAGAGGAAAACTCACACAAATTCTTCTTATAGATATTCCAATTGACGAATACCAAGATCAAGACCCTTGACCTATTTGCCGCTCCAAGTCCAAGACCCAAGTCCTCTTTCATCTTCTTGTTTACTCTCTCTTTGTTCCTTCTACTTCATATTTCACACCACATGAGATCACTATGGTCATGTGATGACACCGAACTAAGGTCACTGTAATGGTACCGAATACTGTGGTCACTGAGTTTATCAAGGATACCGAACCTCTCCTTCAGCAATAGCACTGAACAATAGTCATTGTCCTTTGAGGTAGCACCGAGACCTTGCCACACACTTGTGACCTTCTTCCTGTGGTGGCACCGAATTCTCTTCGTTGTGGTGGTACCGAAATCTCTTTTCTATGAGACAAAGATTACACCGAGATCCTTACTGTGATATAACACCGAGACAGTGAGGGGATGTCACTATGGTATCATCGAAACTTTTGACTGTGATATAGCGTCGAGATTTCACATCTGAGATAACACTGAACTAGAATTTGATAATATCGAAACTGAGCTTATCTTTGTACCCTTATCCGAGCTTCATGCCTCAATTGTTAATCAAACATGTCTCTGTAGTAGATACCTGAATTACAAAGGAGATCTGAATTGCATGAATGTGGAATATGGCGAGCTGCCTATTTATAGTAGTCTGTCCATGTAACTAGCCGACATGATCATATGAAGAGTTGTGTCTCTAATTTAGGTGGGTCGACATTAGTTTTACATTTCATCGTAAAGCCAACTTGAAGAGGGATAACTTGTGCTTGTCTTGGAGGGCCACTTTGACAATTCTATTGACTTATACACATTTGTAACATGCCCAAGAAGAGTCCTTCATACATGACATTGACTCATATTGACTTTATGACCAAATCTTAGTTACTCACAATGTGAGTCATACTAAAAATAAAATTCCTTACTCATGAAACCCACAAGACAAGCATTACAATAATAATTTTATTTTTCTTCTTTACATCAATTACATAAAATCATAATTACACGTCTTTATGAAGACCAAACCTAGTTACACTTTTCAACACTTCCTTTTAACTAGGGAGGTATTCATAATGGTACTTAGTCATTCTCAATCTGAAGAATTTCTCATAAGAATAATTGGATTTGTAACACATTTGTATAACATCATATCAATCGACATTGTCACATAGCAAGGCCTTGACTAACAACTCTATCTCTACACGAGATCTGAGCTCAATGCTAGCGAGACCAATGATTTATAGACACCCTCATCATTGTCTCTCCTGAAACATGCCCCACCCAAGTTCTTAGGGTGTGTTTCACCAGGACTATTCTTATCTTAGATTCTCAGTCCTCAAAGAATATCGATCCTCTACGACTACTCTTATCTTGGATGCCCTATCTCATCCTCAAAGAGCATCAGATGCTAGATGTTTACCCAATCCTCCATTCTGTCTTCCCAACTGATGACAAGAATGATGTGTCTATCTCTCCCTCTCAATTAGGGAGGACATATCTATTCCACTAAAGGAATGTACTCATTCTTACAAACAGAATGTACCTAAGCTCCCTCTTGGCTCAGGAATTTCTTTCTTCCGAGTTTCTATCAAGTAAGAAACTTGTTTCCAGACTCCCTTTTAACTAGGGACCTACAACAACTCCTCACATGGAGATGAAGGGACAACCAGTTGCTTGAAGAACTCCTTCCTTCGATGACATGAATTTCTTCTTCGTCATGGAGTCTTCATTTTTGGGGACTTCTTCATAGGGCGTAGACCATCCATCACTTTCATCCATGAGTTAATCATGTCATCATTCCTTTCATCGAAAAGTGATCCATCAGTCCATATCTGGCCTTCCTTCATGCCATGTTTTCCGAAAGGATCTTACATCCTTCTATATGGTCCACTTGGAAGACATCCACATAATTAAATTAAAATTACCTTTGTGATAGTATTTCATCATGACATCTTCCATTTTGCATCAACATCCTGCATACATGTTGACATATCTCCAAAAGATATCCATTTTCAAGGGTCTCCACCTTTTTCAGACTTCCATCAGAGTCTTCATATATTTCCGAGAGATTTCCTAGTCAACTCTTCTAGTTCTCGGATGTTGATTTCATTTTCCATGGTTGCATAGTCCACAATCTCTTCCTTCCTTTCTTCACATATTTCATTCTCAGGAACTTCCAATCAAAGTTCCTCTAAATACTGTCAACTGCCTCATTTTCATATGAGGACATATTATGTTGATTTCATCTAGTGTGACCTATGCCTTCCTGCATCCTTTCAGAGGAGGAGATCCTTTTTCTTTTGATCATGCTCTCAAGATGGAGCATTGATTCATGTTAACTGCAACCATATGACATGACTCTATAATATTAAATACAAGCATACATACCTCATTTTCCTTTAGGTCATCTAGGCTTCCTTTAACAACTTCCTTGATTGAAAAGAGCTTCAATCCCTTGATCTGCTTCCATCTCTTATGTCATCATACCATCATCCCATGAATTCCACAAATTGGAATTCCTGATGAAACACTTTGCTTCCTCTCTAGATCGGTGAACCTTCCGATGAAGATTTCATTAGAGAAATTTGAGGATCTTGAATATCCCCATTGACATATGTTTCCTTTTTGCTGAGGTATGATGAGACTTGTCCTGGATGATTTCTTCCTTTCCTTAAGTTTTCAATGATGTTCCCAAGAGCTATATCCTTCATAGTTGATTGCCATAGATTTTGTTCCAGCTTTCCTTCATGTTTCCCTATGGTGATGTCACGAGCTCTTGCTTCTAATGCTTCTATGATGCCACGATGCATCCCATCATTTATTATAGCCATATCATATAACAGAAGACTTAGGAACTATGAAATGAACTTCAGTGAGGAAGACTATCTCAGTCATAGTAGAGATCTCTTACTTCCTCTTTCTTGGATTTCTTCTTTTCAGCTTCCTCCACTTCTTCGGTGATATGGGCTTCTTCTCTTCCTCCTTTATTGTCCTTCTTGACCTTAGGTCAATCTCTTTTGTAGTGCCCATATTCCTGCTCCCACATCGGATTTGGCCTTTAGTCTAGATTCTTTAATCTTGCATAGTGACCATAGATCCTGGAATGGTAGTAACTTCTTTCTTCCCATAGATGCTTGAAGTAAAGTTACCCCACTCCTCCAGTAGTGCATTTAGTACAACTGTAGTCATTTCTCTATCATACATGATTTCTCCTCGATCTTGAAGTTGATCCCTGATTTTAGATTTCCTCATAAAGTATAAGGCTATTCCATCTTCTCTTGACATCTTCAGCGTGTAGAGTTCTTGCCTTAGTGAGATGACTTCTCTAGCGGTGCTTACAAAATATAACTCTACTAGTTTGTCACATATTTCTTTTGAAGTTTCAAATTTAGATACATATAAGATGAGGGGATCCTTATGGATTTTATGAGAATCATTTGAGCCCTTTCATGAACCTAGCAAGTGCTTGAGCATCTTCTTTTGGGTATTTGGTGATTGAGCCCTTAACATGTTCCATGACCTCATTCTCAATAAGATTCAGATCTGTCCTTTTCTTCTACGCAAGAAAGTTTGAAGCCCCAACCAATTTGTTGCTTTCCTTGCAAAAAGACATTTTGACAAATTCAGATGAAGTCATAAATATACTTACTTGTGTAGATGCTTCTTTTTCCACTTGCTTCCTCCTTGAATTTGATGATGATATAGATAGTAGAAAACTCCTTCTTGATGAAGATAGTTTTCTTCAAGAGTGATTCTTGACTCCACAAGGAGATAGATCACCTTAGACCTTTGATGATAAATGTCCTTGATGATGATGATCAATGATGGCTTGATGATGTCTTCAATGATGGTGACCTTGCTTCAACGAGAGGGAGACTGCCTTAGAACCTTTTGAAGATAATGACAGTGACCTTTGATCTTGCTTCCCTTGAATGAATAAACTTCAAGCTACCTTGATTTGTAGATCTCTTCAACTTGATGAGGATCTTTGAGGTCTCGGTGAGATGGCTTGAGGGTTTCACCAATCTTCTTTGTAGACTTCTTCTTTGATCTAGGGTTATAATGCTTCTTTTGTAGATCTTGACTTCACGATGATCTTTGCTTTGATGCCTTCCTTGAAACTTGATCCTTGAGTGTCTCTTGATTAGATGCCCTTCCTTGACTTAGTCACCTTAGCTCTGATACCATGTTGAGAAATCTAGGGCATCATGAATTAGGTGATTTCTCTTAATTAGTAACTGCTTTTGAGTGCCTTTTCCATTATTAGATTAGGATCTTATTTTTGCTTAAGTTATCACTGTTTTTCTTCATCAAACAACTACCAATGCATGAACATAAATAGACAAGAGACATAGGATGTAGGCTATCTTCCAGGGCCAAAACCTCTCACTCTTTGAGAGGAAAACCCACACAAATTCTTCTTATAGAGATTCCAATTGACGAATACCAAGACTAAGACCCTTGACCTATTTGCCACTCCAAGACTAAGACACAAGTCCTCTTTCGCCTTCTCGGTTCCTTCTACTTCAGATTTCACACCACATGAGATCACCGTGGTCATGTGATGATACATAAATGAGGTCATTGTAATGGTACTGAATTTTGTGGTCACTGAGTTTATCAAGGATACCGAACCTCTCCTTCAGCAGTAGCACCGAATCTTGAAGTCACACCACTGAACCATAATCACTGTTCTTTGAGGTAGCACCGAGACCACCTTCATGTAATAACACTGAGACCTTGTCACATACTTGTGACCTTCTTCCTGTGGTAGCACTGAATTCTCTTTTTTGTAAGACAAAGATTACACCAAGATCCTTACTGTGATATAGCACCGAGATAGTGAGTGGATGTCACTATGGTATCACTGAAACTTTTGATTGTGATATAGCACCAAGATTTCATATTTGAGATAGAACTGAACCATAATTTGATAATACCGAAATTTAGCTTATGTTTTTACCCTTATCTGAGCTCCTTGCCTCAACTGTTAATCGAACTTGTC
Source organism: Pinus tabuliformis (assembly GCA_031772625.1). Classification (NCBI taxonomy): domain Eukaryota; kingdom Viridiplantae; phylum Streptophyta; class Pinopsida; order Pinales; family Pinaceae; genus Pinus; species Pinus tabuliformis. Next base: position 620,355,136 of record CM062805.1, read on the forward strand.
TCTGTAGTAGATACTCGAATTGTAGAGGAGATCCGAATTGCATGACTGTGGAATAGGCCGAATTGCCTATTTATAGTAGCATGTCCATGTAATTAGCCGACATGAACGTATGAAGAGTTGTGTCTCTAATTTAGGTGAGCCGACATGAGTTTTGCATTTCATCTTAAAGTCGACTTGAAGAGGGATAACTTGTGCTTGTCTTGGAGGGCTACTTTGACAATTCTATTGACTTATATACATTTGTAACATGCCCAAGAAGGGTCCTTCATACATGACATTGACTCATATTGACTTTATGACCAATCCTAATGACTCACAATGGGAGTCATACTAAAAATAAAATTCCTTGCTCATGAAACCCATGAGACAAGCATTACAATAATAATTTTATTTTTCTTCTTTACATCAATTACATAAAATCATAATTACACATGTCATTATGAAGAGTGAACCTACTTACACTTTTCAACATAAGGAACATGAGATCTCCAAAACCCAGAAAAGGTTTCGTGAGAAAATACTTGGAGACACCTCAATTAAATTAATTAGCCATAACTAAAATATTTCCAAATTCTAACTTAGGTAAATTGGTTAATTAAAGTGAATTAATCAAGGAGGTTCGATTTTGCTCTAGAAACCTCCAAAAAAGTTAATCGACAGAGTCAAGATGATCGTAGCCATCCACTGAGATGTGATCGTGACCATTGAGACTTCACGAGAGATTATAAGAGCAAGTCGAAGGGTTTGGAGAAGATAGTTTATTGAGAGAGAAATTTGACTACCCAGTTGCAGTATTCAACAAGGGCGCAATTGAAGCTAGGGAAGCATTAGAAGTAGGGGGTCAATAGATATTTGAGAGTGGTACTATGGAGGAGATTTCCCTAGTATTTTCTACTGTCTGGGAGACATGAAGAGGAGGTTGATTTATCTGTCGAGGAGGTTGTATTTAGTGAATGCAAGTAGCCAGTTGGCAGTGCGAGTGGTAGAGGAGCTTGGTCAGTGAGCTAGAGGCCGAATATATCATCCGGAGGTAAAGCGAGTGGGCCTAGAGTAGTATAGGAGGCAGGATGACTTGTTGGGAGGTCATTCCAGAGGCTGAACAAATTTCTGGAGGCAAGCAATGCACATTTCATGTCAAGCACTGCGAATAGCTAGGGAGTGTGAGTTTGTCAAGAGAGGTAGAATCTAGTTGCAAAGGGAGACAATTAGTCTCCAAATTATTTTGCTAGTGGAGATCATTATATGTTGGAGGTTTTCCAATGAAATGCAACCGGTTGTAATTTCTCTCAAATTGGTGAATAATAATAAAACCCTCATCTGCTACACTAGTTTTCCCTTCGGGGTTGTTCCAGGTACATTTGTCCAAAAATAACGATGTAATATTTTTATGTGTGTGTGCCTATTTTCTCAGTTCCATATTTGATCTTTTGTAGCATTTTTATTTTTGAAGATTGAAATAGTGATTTAATTGTTATTTTTCGAATTAATAATTCAGAAGATAAATAATCTCCAGTAGGTAAAAGATTAAATTCCAGTTTATTGCAATCGTGGAAATTTCACATGGTACCAGAGCAGATCGGATCAAAGAGGTTGTAGAGAGAGGATTGTGCAGTTCAAAGGGAGATTTGAAGCACATAAAACTAGATTTGCGCAGGCCTAGCCAAACAGTGAAAGTTGTAGAGGCATAAAGTTGATTTCCAGTTAAGGGAAGTTATTCGTAGGAAGTGCGAGTTGTCTCAGTGAGCAATAACAGAGAGTGTGGTTGTCGGAAAAAGGTTTCTGGAGCCATATGAGAATTTACAGATAAAATCTAGCGCAGAGGGTTTGCAACACAAGGGTTTTGCAATAAAATATCAGTGAAGAGCAAGGAAGAGAAAGCACACAGACTTTATACCTAGTTTATTTCTCCAATGTATTTGAGCTCTCGGGTTTTCTAGATATGGCTGCAAAACAATTCAAAGACTAGGAGAATATGGATTTGTCTTCCATATTAGAAGATGAGTTCACTCAAATAACTTACCTCTCTAACTCGACTTCACAGGTTGTCTGGTATATAGACAGTGGAGCATCGACACACATGACAAGAGTTAGAGACTACTTCTCTAGCTATAGGGAGGAGGAGATGGACTTCCAAATTCGGATGGGAAAAAAAACTAAGTGTACTCTAGTTGGGAGAGGGACCATTGATATTTAGAGGGAGTCAGGAGGAAGCATTAGTGTTACAGATGTGCTGCATGTGCCAAGCTTAAGCATGAACCTAATTTTCGTTTCAGAACTACAGGACAAGGGATATGATGTCTACTTCGTAGGGAAGAAGGTGTCCATCAAACATTAGAGTTGGAAGAATATGAAGCAAATTGGGGTTTTAAGCAACAGGTTATATAAGTTGCAGCCTGATTCTCCAAAGACACTAGTTAGTAGTAGCAACAATATTATTAGTAACAGTGGTAGAGACCTAGGTGAATCGTGGCATAGGAGAATGGGACATTTACACCATGGAGCACTGAAGATGCTCAAGGAGACAGTGATGGGTGTTCCAGAATTGAGCGCATAACACAGTGATGTGTGCAGGGGGTGCGTTCTTGGGAAATTCGCTAAGGCAATGTTCCCAAGAAGTGACAACAGATCAGATGGTGTGTTGCAGCTTGTACATTTAGACATTTGGGGCCCAATGTCCAGTAAATCTCTCAAAGGGTATGGGTACTTTGTTATCTTCATAGATGGATACTCCAGAAAAACTTGGATCTACTTTTTGAAGACCAAGGATGAGGTCTTCAGTCGTTTCCAAGAGTTCAAGTCTCTAGTGGAAAACATGACAGGGAAAAAAGATCAAGGTGTTTTTCATGGATAACAGAGGAGAGTACATCGATAGTGACTTCACCGAATTTTGTGCGAATGAGGGTATCAAGTGGGAGTGGATAGCTCTATACAATCCTCAACATAATGGAGTAGAGGAGTGGAAAAACGAGTCTATAGTTGGGGCAACAAAAGTTATGTTGTATGAATAAGGCATACCCAAGTTTCTATGGGATAATACATGTAGCACAACGATGTACATATAGAAAAATGTTCCTCACAAGGCTTTGGAGAAGATAACACCAGAATAGGTCTTCTCAAGGAAGAAACAAGAGGTTGGTCACTTCAGAATCTTTGGCAGGATAACATATTTCCATGTGCCAGATGAGAAACACACTAAGTTAGATCAAACTACAGAGAAAGGGTACTTCATTGGGTACAACAAAAACCTCAAAGGAATACAAGATTTATATTCCTAGTAGTAGGAGAATTATTGTGATATGAGACATAAATTTCATGGAGGAGAGGGCTTTCAGGAGATCTTGCGAATTTTCAATAGGTGATCAGAGTGAGCCAACATAAGCTCCATTAGTCCATTAGCAAGAACAACTGCAAGGACAATCATAGGGTCAACAAAGTACTAGTATAGTTACCAGTATGATCACCAACTCAGGTATAGGGGATCCAACGAGTTCGTAGCAGAGGTAGGATGAGGAGCTCGTAGATCCACCCACCACTAGCGATAGAACCAACAAAGAAGTTTGTCAGACGCTGAAGGATGCACATGATTTTTTGGGGGCTCCTAGGATGAGCAAGAGGGAGCGCAAACAACCAAAAAGGTACCAAGCATTGGTGGCACATGTTATTGAGCCTTCTAGCTATCAATAGGCTACACAACATTAGGTGTGGCAGGATGCCATGGTGGAGGAGTATAGCTCCATTATGAAAAATGATGTATGGAAGGTAATGCCTAGGCTTGTGGATAGGACATTAGTGGGCTCTAGGTGGATCTATAAGATAAGTACACTGCAAATGGTAGTGTAGAGAAGTACAAGGCTAGGTTCATGGCCAAGGGGTATGCACATAAAGGAGGTATATATTATGAGGATACCTTCACCCCAATGGCTAGATATACTTCTATCTGTTCAGTAATATCACTAACAGTGCAGATGGGATGGCAACTTCATTGGATGGACGCCAATACAACTTTCTTGAATGAGATGATAGAGGAGGAGGTATACATCGAATAACCAGAGGGATTTGAGACACATTAGAGGGGCACATATGTGTGCAGGCTGAAGATAGCTCTATATGGGCTCAAACAAGCTCGCAGGGCATGGTATGGTTGTATTGACAACTACTTGAGGTAGATGGGATTTGTGAAGGGTGATGAAAATTCCAACCTTTACTATCTGATGGTAGAGAGTGAGGCACTCATCGTGGTGTTAGGTTTGGATGACCTCTCCTTGATAGGGTCATCAGGGCTCATAGAGGATTGCAAGAGGAACCTGGAAGCAGAATATGAGATGAAGGATTTGGGGTTGATGCATTACTTCCTAGGACTGGAGATATGGTAGCCAAATGGGGAGATCTTCCTTGGTCAATGGAGATGTACTATGGAGATCGACCCATGTCCACACCTATGATTACTAACTGGAGGAAGATAGATGCATCAGAGGACGATGACATGGACTTGACCTTATATAGACAACTCATTAGTTCACTCATTTATCTGTTCAACACAAGGCTAGACATTTGTTTCACGATCATCACACAGAGTTTATGGTGGGACCTAAGAGAGTGCACTAGACAACGACAAGACATATATTGAGGTACTTGTGTGGCACAATCAAATAGGTAAACAATTCAATGGACAGGAAAAACACCTCAAGGTGTTGCTTTAGTGTTGGATCAGGGGTTGTATCTTGGTGTAACATCGTGGCACTCAGTTCTGCATAAGCATAATATATGGTAGCTAACTTGGCCACATGCAAAGATATTTGGCTTCGAAAGCTGCTGGTGAGTTTGTTCAGTCAGAGGATGGAGTCGACCAATATATACTGCGATAACCAGAGTTGCATCAGGATCTATGAGAATCCATTGTTCCATGATAGGATGAAGCATATCGACATACAATACCACTTCATTAGAGATTGTGTGTAGCGTGGATTAGTTTGGCGACAACATGTTCCTACAATTTGTCTACTTTAGGGAGCAGTAGGGAGTAGTGGATAACACCTTCCTTGCTAAGAGGAAGTGTTAGATTTGTAGAAACAAACATGTGTTCTAGTCTCTATGGCGTCTAAGAGGCTAAGGAACATGAGATCTCTGAAACCCAGAAAAGGTTTCGCAAGAAAAGACTTGGAGACACCTAAATTAAATTAATTAGCCATAATTAAAATATTTCCTAAGTATAACTTGGGAAAAATGGTTAATTAAAGTGAATTAATTGAGGAGGTTCGATTTTGCTATAGATACTTTTGGAAAAGTTAATTGACATTCAAGATGATCTTAGCCATTGGTTGAGATGTGATTGTGATTGTTGAGACTTCAATGAGAGATTATAAGAGCAGGTCAAAGGGTTTGGAGAAGACATAGTTTATTGCAATAGTAGTTCGACTACCGCAATTGAAGCTAGGAAAGCATCAAAAGTAGGGGATCATTAGATATTTGGGAGCAACACTTTGGAGGAGATTTCCTTAGTATTTTCTAGTGTTTGGGAGACAAGAAGAGGAGGCCAAATTATCTGTAGAGGAGATCATATTCATCTAGTGCGAGTGGCAGAGGAGCTTGTTCAGTGAACTAGGGGCTCGATCTATCATTCGAAGGCAGAGCGAGTGGAACTAGAGCAGTCCAGGAGGTAGGAAGAATTGCTAGGAGGTGATTCCAGAGGCTGAACAAATTTTTGGAGGCAAGTAATGCACATTTCCAGTCAGGCAGTGTGAATAGCCAAGGAGTGTGAGTTTTCCAGGAGAGGCATGATCTAGTTGTAGAGGGGGATATTTAGTCTCAAGATTATTTTGCTAGTGGAGATCAATATATGTCATAGGTTTTCCAGTGAAATGCAACCAATTGTATTTTCTCTCAAATTGCTGAATAATAATAGAACCCTCATCTGTTGCACTGGTTTTCCCTTCGGGGTTTTTCTAGGGACATTTGTCAAAAAATAACGATATCATATTTCTATGTGTGTGTGCATATTTTCTCAGTTCCATATTTTATCTTCTGCAACATTTTATTTGTGAAGATTGCAATAGTGATTTAATCGTTATTTGTTGAATTAATAATTCAGAAGACAAATAATCTCTAGTAGATAGAAGAGTAAATTCCATTTTACTGCAATCGTGGAAATTTCACATATATATCCATGATTTATCATAGTGCCCATATTATTGAGGAGAAAGTTTCGTTGGGGAAACTTTAAGGAATTATTTGAATGGTTTGAGGTGGGTTGGACAATGAAATCTTGCTTATAATGGGAGACAAATTCATCCATTATTTCTTGGTTTCCTTGCAAACAAGGGTCTCTCTAACTTTAAAATAGTTCAATTCATTGCACATACTAAGTCATTTTTATCCACGGCTAAGTGAGTAGCCAAGTAAGAGTATCCTTGAGGCTTATCGTCATGCATAAACTTTATTATATTGATGGATTCTCACTAGAATTAGTTGTATGAACTAGAGTCAATCTCATAGTAGGCATCACCATTAAAATAGTAAAGGCACAAATGTCATAACATATACATAATTTAAATTGGTGGTTGCAACTATAAAACCTTCAAATGATTACAACAAGATACATCCATACGCTAAAGCATATCTAGGATGTGGGGTGACTTGCCTTCTCTAAATCATTCAATGAAACATATATGGTGCACACTTATTATTGTTAACTAAATTTGCATTTTAGGTTTATTGAATTGAAATATCTAATTAGTGAAAATGAATAAAGATGCAAAATCATACTACCTAAATAATATGATTAAAGCTTGTGAATGATTTAAAATGTATGGATATGGTTTGATTGCCTTCTCTTCAACACTTCATATTTTTTGAAATAAATTAGCATAGTTCCATCTCAACACTTAATATATTAAGCATAAAAATCAAGTGCATGTTGAGGTGTTGTGTTCTTTGCAAGTAATCTCAGTCGATTGGAGTTTAGTTGATTGACTGATTGGTTGGGTAAGATGACTAGGAATGAACTTCATAATTCTAGTTAAGGACAATTAAATAGGACAACAAGTCAATGAGACGACCAAAGTCAAGTCGATGGTTGAGTTGATAGGTCAGTAGTCAAGTTGAGAGTATTTACTATAGTTGAAGTTGATTGGTTGTTCAACAACCAATAAAATTCGATAATTGATTGGAGTAGTCTAAGGGATCGTAGTTGGATACATACACAATTGGCTAAGACTGGTGGTCGACTGATGGTCTTCAGGAAATCAAATACATTTAGAACTACTGGAAAAATGTTATAAATACTGATATTCCTAGGATATTTGACAACAATATTTAATCGCCTATATTGATTCAAGAAGCTACGAATTAGGTTTTTTGTGTGCGCTTATAAATGGAGCATAATATAAGGTTGATGCAAATAATACATATTCATGATCAGTAAATATTGAGTGATGTATGAGCGCATTAGTTTTTGGCATGGACTATGTTCGATATTCATTGTAATATGGCTTTGATATTTGGTCGAGAATATAAGCGCGCTGAAGCTCAATGGTTGGCTAGGTTTCCTAGTTAAGGGTTTTTAGGGTATAATCTTTGTATGCTATGTGAATATTTATGTTGCACTATTAATTATTTTTTGTTCTTTAAGTTCTCTCATGTGCATTTCAAAGGTTTATGTTTATGCTTATTGAGCTTCTAGACTAGTTTACATGTCTAGTTGATTCTATATTTGGAATTTAGTATATGAAGTGTAAATTAGGTAACTTAAGCTCAACAGCTAGTATCAAAAGATCATTTTCGCTGTAGAGGGATGCCTCTATTGTCAAAGGTTGTGAGCATTGAGCCTATATCTACTCAAGAAATATACTCTTGATTAGAATTGAGATAAGCCTATTATAGTGGGAGTCTCAAAACGCAATTTTAGTTCAAGAAGGATGACTAGCAATTCAGGAATTGGAATTGAGAAGTTTAATGGCCATAATTTTGAAATTTGGAAGCTTAAAATGGACGATCTAATCATAGACCGATAATAGTGTATCATTGTAATGTTCCAAATGTAAATTTAGCAATCTCTTTAGAAAATTTTCACTGTCAGCTTCATAAACAACTTGCACAAATTGAACCACAAATTTCATGGTAAGACAATAAATATAATCTGCAACTAAAGAATAGCTAAGATAAAACATGTAGAAGAACTCAGCCTTATTTTATTAATATGTAAATAAGCTGGTACAAAGACCAAGAATATGGCTGAGGTGATGCCCTCAAAATATCAACAATAATGCTGCAATGGGGCTCCAAAACACTAATCGGGTAAAATCACCTATGACTCTCACAGAATCACTTGAAGGTTTCAGTGCTGGGGCTACAACTGAAGCAGAGAATTTGGTTCTCCAACTCTCAACAACCCCACTACTTAATTCCAAGATATCCCAAATGATCTCCTCCTCCTTCTTTTATAGACTCCATAGATAGATCTCCAAGCCCTAAGAAGCATCTTATTTTGATTATTTTAATATTATTCTAGAATCTCCCTTTTTGACTCCATCTAAGTGACTTTTAATTTTATTTTATTTCACTAAGGCACTTTTGGTATTTTTTCTTCAATTAATTATTTTCTCCTCCTTTTATTTAATTAAGTGATGAATTAAATTCACTTTTAATTTGAGAAATGGTAAATCACTCACCATGCAAGTCATGTGAGATCCCATAAAAAATCCTCAAAAAATTGTTTGGGACCCCTGATGATGTAATCCTACTCCTGCGGCTTGGTCATCACATACCCTAGAAACCCATCCTGACTATACTATAGCGGAAAATAAAAATGGGGACATGAAAATCGTTGTGCATCCTAGACACCTCCAACTAGATTTTTTATGGAGGATTGGGAGAAACTTGAAATAAAAGTGAGAAGTATGATTCAAATATCTTGCATATTTGGTGTTGTTGAATGTCTCAAGGGAAACTCTACGGGATAAGTTGTGAAACTTATACCAGTTAAACTCATTGGTCAATAAGTTGTTCTTTGAAAGAAACTCTACAAAATGAGAGGGCGATTTGGTCACAAAACAACTACATGCATTTAATAAGGTGATCAATGAATGGTTGAGTGTGGATATCTCTAGTACAAAATAGGAAAAGTGTATCAATCTATTATGTTCTTTTTCAGACTCATGGTATAGTTTGTTCATGGCTATTGGGAGTAATACGACCTATTGACTCTTGATGATGTGGTGACCTATTTATTATGGGAGGAGATAAGGTGAAGGAACATGGAAGGATAGAAAAAATACATGCCATCAGTAAGAGATCAACTCATTGACAGAGGTAAAGGTAAATTATCCAAAGGAAGATCCAGGTCAAAAGGAAGATCTAAGTCTCCTGCTAAGTTGGCAAGAAGATGTTGGAAATGTGCTAAACTAAGGCATTACAAAAGAGACTGTGAGTTGAAGATTGTTGAGTAAAGTAAATAATATGATGAGAAATCCACTAAAGGAAGAACTTCTTCAGATGAAGGAGGGGATGAATATTTAGCTTTGATAAGTACATAGTCATATTATGAGGCATGGCTAATCGATTCAGAAGAATCTTATCATATGAAATGCCACATGGAGTGGTTTTTCCAATATGAAGAATATGATGGAGGGGATGTCTATCTTATGGATGACTCAACAACCAAGATAATCGTTTGAGGTCAAGTTTGACTAGTACTAAAGGATGGACAGAGTATAACATTGCCAGGTGTCCTACATATTCCGAGTTTAGCCAAAAATATAATATGTATTAATCGAATGGGTGATATAGGTGTGCATATCATATTCAAGAAGGAATCATGTAATATGTTTCATGATGTGATGGTGTTGATGAGAGGATTTCATATTGGGACATTGTACAAGTTGTCGAGGCATATCAACCGAATGGGTTACAATAGCATAATCGTTTTTTAAACCAATGGTTTAACCTCTTGTCTAGTTTCCAAAACCATGTTGTGGCATCAAAGCATGGGACAAATTGGAGAGAAATGAATTCAAACCATGCAAAGCAAAGGTATGGTTGAAGGCTTACTTGGTAACTCTTTGGAAGTGAATTTTTATGAACACTACATTATGGGAAACCGAATCATGTTATATTTTCACCTGACACTACAAGGGTAAAATGAATTCTAGAGCTAGTTCATAGTGTTGTATTTGGGCTAATACTAGTCGCTAGTTGAATCTATATATGATGTTTCTTTCATTAATGATTTCTCTAGGATGCCATGGTTTTATTTCCTTAAGGAGAAGTCTGAGGGTTTTTAGAAATTCAAGGATTTCAAATCTCTAGTGGAGAACTATACAGATAGGAAAGTAAAGGTGTTAAGAACTGAAAACGAAGATGAATTATGTAGTAAATAATTTGAGCAATTCTGCAAATGAATGAGATAATATGCTAAACTAATTCGTACACTCCTCAATATAATGGATTTTCTAAGAGAATGAATATGATGCTAATGGATATGGAAAGAAGCATGCTCAATAGTGCAAGACTGGCATAATAATTCTAGGTAGAGGGGGTCAATGTTGTGTGTTACTCGGTGAATAATTATCCATCATTAGTTTTAGTTGATAAAAAACCATATGAAGTATGGTGTGGCAAGAATCCATCACTCATACATCCCAAAGTTTTTTACTACAAGGCAGATGTCCATGTTCCAAAGGAAAAGAGGGAAAAACCAGATAACAAGGTACGATTAATTTATTTTCATTGACTACAAGGATGGAATGAAAGGATATAAGTTGTGGGATTTGGTGACAAGGATGATAGTTTACAGTCAAGATGTGATCTTCAAGGAAGTTAGGTGTACTTTTAGGACTGAAGAGACTCCATAAAAGGAGAAAGGAAAATAAAAGCTAATAATTAACATGAAGTCGAAGGAAAGTGACTCAAATGAGTCAACTAAGTCAATGTAAGAGGTGGAACAATAAATTCAATTATGAGAAGGTCTAGTTGAGTAAGGGAAAAACCTGAAAGGTATACACCACTTGATTTTGGGTTTGATTTTGTGTTAACTACCAGATGGTGAATCCATGTCTATTGGGGAGGCAGTGGACTTGAAAGAGGGTAAGCTTGGGTGGAAATCCATGGATGAAGAAATGGATTTTTTGCACAAGAATGAGACATGGGATTTGGACAAATTATGTGATGGAAGAAAGCTCGTTGGTTGCAAGTGGGTGTTCAAGAAAGAAATGAATGCAATAGATAAGCTCGAGAAGTACAAGGATTGACTAGTGGAAAAAGGTTATTCCCAAGTTGAGAGAGTCAACGCGAGATAATTTCCCTTGCTGCAAAATTAACTTCCATAAGAGTAATAATGTCTCTACCTCCAACATTTGATTTAAAGATTAAACAATTGGATGTAAAGACAATATTTCTTCATTGTGACATGGGCGAAGAAATGTATATGAAATAGCCTGAAGTATTTGAAATAAATGGAAAGGATAAGTTGGTGTTGAAGTTGAGGAGGTCCCTTGATGGTCTGAAGGAATCCCACAAGATGTGACACTAGATGTTTGACATGTAGTGTTGTATTTCAATTACATGTTATTGGTTGGAATTAACATGGGTGAAATCAGGGAGGTCAACTATCCTCCAAATTCGACATGATCTTGGTCAACATTTCATATGTGGAATAGAGATCAATAGAGCCCACATGGTTAGGAAACATTGGGTAAGTTAGAGGAAGTATGCTGAATCAATTTTGAAGCATTTCAACATGCGGGATTATAAACGAGTGAGGGTACCAATTCTTGTTGGGGTAAGACTAACTACTACATATTTTCCAAATACACATGAAGAAAGAGACGATATGGATTATATTTTATATGCAAGTGTTATAGGTAGTTTGATGTATGCAACAATCTAAACTCTGCCATATATTTCTCATGTAGTGGGATTATTGAGTAGATACATGACATCAACTAGAAAAAAAACATTGCTTAATTGTAAAAAGAGTATTGAGGTATTTGCATGGAACAAGTGATCACACAATCTGCTACTATGGAAGACTTAAGGATGACAATGAAACAAGCATACAAGGATTTATCAATATTGTTGTGTTGGTGATTTGGAAAAATAAATGTTGACTAGCGGATATGTATTTAATTTGTTTGGAAAAGCTATTATCTAGATGAGTAAGTGAATCAATTTTGGATTTATTGAAAAAAAAGTTGAATACATAGAAGCCACTCATGCAAGGAAGGAAGTAGTTAGGTTGTGACAATTGTGTTCAAAGATCAGGTTTGATCAACAAGCAATAAGGATAGGTTGTGATGGTTAATTACAATCTTCCTATAAATAACCTAGCTTACCATTTAAGGAAAAAATCACATTAATGTACAATACCATGTCATTAGAGATATGGTGAAAAGAAAGAAGGTGATGCTGGTAAAAGTAAATAGAGTGAAGAATGTTGTATACTTTCTAACAAAGTTGGTGAGTGTTGGTAAATTCTCTTGGTGTAGAGAGGTGTTAGGCTTGGGGTCCCTAATTAACTGAAGGCATGATATTAATAGTTCATGCAAGGAAGAAAATAATAATTTTGAGGTGTTTTACTCTTTGTAGGTAATCTCAATTGATTAGAGTTCAGTCGATTGATTGACTTCTTAGGTAAGATGACTAGTAATGAACCTCAACAATTATAATAAGGGGCAAATGGACTAGGATAAATAGTTAGCAAGGTCAAATTCAAGTTGATGGTTGGTCGGTTGACAGTAAGGTTGAGAGAAGTTACCAAAGTTAAAGTTGATGGGATGTTGTGCAACCAATGAAAGTCGATAATTGATTAGAGTAGTCAAATGGATCATATCTTGGTACATAGGAATAACCGTATAAGAGTGGTGGTCAAAGGGAAACCAACTTCAATTAGAATTATTCAAAATGGTTCTGAATCCCAATATTCTCGGGATCTTGGCCAATGATCTTCAACCACCTGTACTGATTCAAGAAGTTAAGAATTAGGGCTTTGTTTTACTGTAAGTAGAGCATGGTGTAAGGGTGAAAAGATCACAAAAATTCATGGTTGGTAGAGATTGGGTGATGTATGAGCATACTAATAATAGGTGTTGACCAAGGTTGATGTTCACTATAATATAGCTTTGACATTTGGTCAAGAATATAAGAGCAGTGAAGCTTAAACGGTGGCTAGTTTTCTTGGTTAAGGGTTCCCAAGGTAAAATATTTGTCATGTGTTATGTGAATCTTTATGGCATGCCATTGTTTTTTTTATTCTTTAGTTTCTCTCGTGTGCAATTGAAAGTTTTATGTTTATGTTCATTAAGCTTCTAGTCTAGTTGACTCTGCATTTGGAATTCGGTATTAGAATTGTAAATTAGGTGCCTTAAGCCGAACTACGCAAACCTCTACCTCTAGTTGAACACCCAAAAAATTCCATCTCTTATTCTTTGGAAAAAGCTTCCCTCTTTTCATGACCTCAACTTCATCTTTTCTATTTTGTTCATGTAATCATTCTATCCTCTTAATCTTCCTATTTGATTCTATTTAATGTAGATGACATCATATTAATTTTTGAAAGTATGTAAGGCATTCCATCCTTTGACATATGTAAGCAATTTCCATGGATTACATAATAGCCAAACCAAAATGGAGGAATGACACAAAATCAGAACTTATAAAGTACCTCATTTGACCAACTTTAATTCTTTAATACTTGCCTCACTAAAAAACTATAATCATGCAAGTCAATCTTTGACCTTAGATCAACAAAGAAAATGAGCATCGAATTTGTCCAAATATGTTTTCACAGAAGATAGCTCTTGCCTTACTAATGTTGCACTCAATGAAAAATTCCTTATGTTTCATGCTATTTCTGCGAGGTCTATTATAATTTTATTCTTGGAGATTCTCCTCTACTTGCTTGTTGGCCCTAAAGATGAAAATTATAGGATTATTTGATACACTTAATAAAATTTAAGAAAATATAAGAACTAAATAAGAAAATTTTATTCACATTAGGTGTTGAGCTGAATGGCTTTCAATGTGGCATTCAAATTATTTACATCTTGAGCTTCTCTTCTCTTTGATCATACTTGAATCTCTACTAGCGAAACCAACCATAAATAGATGGAAGTTCAATTGATCCTCAACTCACATCACCTTTAATTCCCCATCCTTAATTTTCATATCAAAACACACACACACACGTCAAAATGAAAATCACATAAAATAAAATAAGATTTACAATACCATTGGTGCAATATCATCTTATAAACACATATTTGCATCATGCATGGTGTTGTCATCTCCTTTGATCTACCTATTAACTATGTTATTATAAGACAAAACACTACTTAGATGGGTTTCATCACTAGGAAACAAAGTTATCATCTTAATGGACACTGTACCAAGTTCTCATTTTTTTAGAGGTTGCAAACTAATCATCTGATTTTGAAAAGCGTTGATACAACATAAACCTTTTTTTAGCATTTTTTGACACTTTAAATTTTCTTATATATTAAGTATGGGCATTTTTTTAAATGTTATTGATTTTCATGTTGATTTTAAAAAGTGTTAATGCAACATCAACTCTTTTTTTTAGGGGCTTATTTTTGACACTTTAAATTTTCTTATGTATTTAGTATGGATAATTATTTTTTAAATGTTGGTTATTTAACAAATTTTGAAGCAATATTCTTCTTCTTTTTCCTTGAGATGTTTGTTTTTAAGTGTTTTTCAAGTTTGTGTTGTTTTGTTTTTCTTTACATTTTTTTTAGTAATGAAATTTTATTTTATTTTTTTTATTTTTTTTGCGTAGTTAAAAAAAAAATGGTCAGTACTTTAAAGTTAGGATTTTCTATATATTTATGTATCGTTAATTAATATTTCAATGTACATCAAATAATTGTCACTAAAAAAACAATAATTTTAAACATTTGACAAAAAATACACATTTTGAATATAGATATAATAATAATAATAAAATACACATTTTGAGACTTTTTTGCTAAAGATGACATGTCAAATAAACAATTTTTATGGGGAATTTTGAACAACAAAAGTTAAAAAAAAAAACAAATACAAAAACAAAAACAAAACAAAACATTTTTATGAATTTATGTCAAAAATAATAATATTCAAAGTTTCTTTTTCAAAAAATAATGATTCACATAAAAATTAAAGTGAAAATTAGATAATAAAAATATTAAACATATAACAACAATAATTGAATACTTATTCTTATCATAAAATCTCAAAGTCAAAACATTACAAGTATAACTAATGAATAGTTCTCAAAATTGAGCTTGATTTTTAAGCATAACTTAAATTTAATCAACAATATCATATAATCCATGCTCATTATCTTCTAGAGCTTCATTATTGTCTTCTTCCATAGTATTTTGTGCTTCAATTTGGTCATTTTCCTCTCTTGTTGGATCTTTGATGTCTGCAAATCTCCCGAAGTATCCCTTTCCAATCATTCCGTTTAACGGTGGTTGAGGCTTCTTTTCCTTTTTTGCCACACAGTATTCATTAAAATCCCCTTTCCTCGAACCAACTTGTTGAATTGTATCTGGAAGAACTTTAATAGCATTAATCATTTGCTAAATAAAATTGCACTGTAGTAAGTCTTTTTCAATGGCTATGCAATTTCTTCCTTTTGTAGGTAATGTGCTAGTGTTGTACCGAATCATCAAGTATAGAAGAAATAATTAAGTAAATTAGTGTAAACACATAAAAATTCAAAAAGAAAATATTGAAATTCAATTTTATATCATAAAACTTACCTGATCTTGAGAACAAATCCAAAACCCAATCTTCTTCATTTGAACATAAATCTTTAAGATAATTAATCAATGTTTTTGGTTTTGGATAAATGTTAACTATCTCTCATTTTACATCTTTATCCTTATATGTTAGTTTTCTTACAACAACATCATGAACCAATACTTGGCTATGACTCTTTCCATCTACTAGATTCAAAAGAATAGGCTTATAACTATCATCTTTTGTCCAAGATGCAACATGTATGTACTCACAATCACTTATAATTGGTTGATCCTCATGACTAATAAGATTTTACTTTTGCCTATAACGTCAAATGGTAATTTAAATTCAATTAACTTGTACATTTTTTTAACATTAATCAAACACACAAATTCAATGTCTTACCATGTAAGCTACATCCTAGAGTTTTCTTTTCCCTTGAAACTTGATAATATCAATCCAAGTTGCGTGTTCAAATTAAATGTCACAAATCTCCAAAGTGGTAATGTTATGACTTTTTGAAATCTCATAACCACTTTATTAAAAGCTTGATAACTATAAGGCTCACTATCATATACAATGTTTGGGAAATTGAAACCATGAGGGATATCTGCAATAACTAGGGAATATTCCCTTTTAGGTATGAGATTTTTGATATCTTCACAATCACTTAATATTATATGATATTGGACAGTGTCGATCTCATTCCAAATGTATTGATTAAGACTATGATCAAGTTCAACATTCTGAAGATGTTGTTTTCTCCACCTTTCTAACTTAATTTTTGAATAAATTTTTTGAAAGTATATGATAATCCATTTGTATCCTTCTTCGACATATTTAATGAAATAAACAAATATATATATATATATATATATATATATATATATATAAGCAATAAAATAAAAATAGTTTGCTTATGAATAAAATGATTGTATTAAGTCAACATACATTTTTGAATGCAAGACAAAAATGTTTGTGTTGTAGAACTTGAATTTTGGTTGTTGTGTACAACTTCATCCCAACTCTCTTCATTCAACATTTTAACCATCTCTTCTTATATTTTCATATAAACCTTATGACTAAATAAATAAAGTAAAAAATGTTAATATAGTGATATGTACAACAAATACTATAAACAACAATATGTTATTATTGAGTTGAGGCTTATGTGATCCATATCAATGTTGAGAAGATTTTTCGGTGAAATCACATCATGATATATTTGTCGATGCGTTTCGAACCAACAACTGTGGTTCATCGTCAGGACAAGTTGAAGAACCAGACCAAAGCAGCAAATTAAATAGAGAGAGAGAAGATCATCCAACGGCTATATTGGACTAGGAACGACTATATTTGACCAGGAAACCGTACTTGGACTGAGGGATAGGGAAAGGGAAATTAAAAGTTAGTTTGGTTAATTTTATTATTAAATTTAATTATTTATGAGAGTAAAATAATAATGGTTAAATAGAAGAATATAAAATAAAATTATTAAATAAATCAAGAATGTTTATTAAAGGTTCACTTAATTGGTTAGTTAGAGTAAAAATTATTAGATCCTAATATATTTATATTCAAGTGACTATCGCTCTTTGATTTTTTCTTTATTAAGTTGAAGCCTATTTAATTATTACATTATATCACTAATTAAATAAATCTTATTATTAACTTAATATAATTAAGGAGTATAAAATAATATATTTATTATTAATGATAAAGTTATATAAATATAAATTAATATTATTAATATTAAAGGAAAGATTAAAAAGTTAACCTAAAAAGGGGTCTAACCAAGATGAAAAGAGGAAATATCTTAAAAATATAGATTATTTTAAGGTTATTAAGGTTATTAGGGTTATATTCAATTAAATTTTTAATTGTTAATATTTAATGAGAGTAAACTAAATATTATTACAATTAAATATTAATTAAATCAAGATTGTTTATTAAGGACTCACTCTACTAAAAAGGGTTTAACAAAATTGAAAAGGGGCAATTAAATTATGATTATTATTTTAAGGTTATTAGGGGACTAAAGAGAAATTCTAAATAGTTAAGTGAATATTCATTATCCTTTAAAAATCCTTTAATAAGGTAAACAATAATATGTTAATAATGTTAATTAACTAAGGCTTAAAGAGATTCTTACTATCCTTATAGATAATTTTCTTGTTATAATAAGAGAACAAGAAAAAGGGTTAAATAATGTTAAAATCCAAGAGCAAAGACACGATGAGGGATAATCCAAGGACAAAAGACAAGAGAAGATCACCGAATAAGGGGCGAGGGGAGGGCAGGAGCGGGGGCAAGGGCAGGGGGGTTAGGATGAAAGGGCAGGGATCCAACATCTGCTAATCTTCCATCCGTCATCTATATTGAGATTTCTAGGCCTTTTTTCAATTTCTATGGCCTCCCTAAACTTTCGGTGATGAAAGGGGGCAATGATGGCAATAACACGGGCCTCTTTAATGCATACATGATGTTTAGTTTTTTCCACATGTTCTGCCAAGGCGGAAGACCGGGTCCTCCCATGTTTAATGTCGGCTGATGTTTAGTTTTTTCCGCATGTTCTGCCAGGGTGGAAAACCGGGTCCTTAGATTTGTTAAAGATCCCATCGACCCCAAGGAGATGAAAGGTGTTTATGTTATTTCCTGTTCTTGTGGGACCCCCTATGTTGGTGAGATTGGGCGCTCTATTAATCAAAGGAATCATGAACACTCAGCCGACATTAAACATGGGAGGACCTGGTCTTCCGCCCTAGCAGAACATGCGGAAAAAACTAAACATCACGTATGCATTGAAGAGACCCATGTTATTGCCATGATTGCCCCTTTCATCACCGAAAGTTTATGGAGACCATAGAAATTGAAAGAAGGCCTAGAAATCTCAATAGAGATGACAGATGGAAGATTAGCAGATGTTGAATCCCTGCCCTTTCATCCTAAACCCCCCTGCCCCCTCCCCTTATTCGGTGATCTTCTCTTGTCTTTTGTCCTTGGATTATCCCTCATCGTGTCTCTGCTCTTGGATTTTAATATTATTTAACCCTTTTTCTTGTTCTCTTATTATAACAAGAAACTTATCTGTAAGGATAGTAAGAATTTCTTTAAGCCTTAGTTAATTAGCATTATTAACATATTATTTTTTACCTTATTAAAGGATTTTTAAAGGATAATGAATATTCATTTAACTATTTAGAATTTTTCTTTAGTCCCTTAATAACCTTAAAATAGTAATAATTATTTAATTGCCCCTTTTCAATTTTGTTAGACCCTTTTTAGTAGAGTGAGCCCTTAATAAACAATCTTGATTTAATTAATATTTAACTGTAATAATATTTAGTTTACTCTCCTTAAATTATTAACAATTAAAAATTTAATCGAATATAACCGTAATAACCTTAATAACCTTAAAATAATAAATAAAATATTAGTTTATTAATATAATCTCCAGGTCGGCCTAAAAAACCCTAACAGTCAGCCTTATCCTTATTTATCCCAGATCTTTTTCTCTTCTCTGTATATCATAGTCCTGATGATGAGTCTTGCTCTAGGCTCGAAACGTCGACAAAAAGAAAATGATGAATACTGTGGATTATCTGAATACAATCTCTCAAAAACCTCTCCACAAAAACCTGCAATCTAATATCACGTCTTTTCATCTTGGTTAGACCCCTTTTTAGGTTAACTTTTTAATCTTTCCTTTAATATTAATAATATTAATTTATATTTATATAACTTTAACATTAATAATAAATATATTATTTTATACTCCTTAATTATATTAAGTTAATAATAAGATTTAGTTTATTAGTAATATAATGTAATAATTAAATAGGCTTCAACTTAATAAAGAAAAAATCAAATAACGGTAGTCTCTTGAATATAAATATATTAGGATCTAATAAATTTTTACTCTAACTAACCAATTAAGTGAACCTTTAATAAACATTCTTGATTTATTTAATAATTTTATTTTATATTCTTCTATTTAACCATTATTATTTTACTCTCATAAACAATTAAATTTAATAATAAAATTAACCAAACTAGCTTTTGAATTTCCCTATCCCTATCCCTTGGTCCAAGTACGATTTCCTGGTCAAACTTAGCCGTTTCTTGGTCAAATATAGTCGTCCCTGGTCAAATATAGTCGTTGTATGATCTGCTCTCTCTATTTAATTTATTGCCTTGGTCTGGTTCTTCAACTTGACCTGACGATGAACCACACTTGGTTCGAAACACGTTGACAAATATATCATGATGTGATTTCGCCGAAAAATCTTCTCAACAATATGTTATATTTAAAAGAAAAATATAATCCAAAAATAAATAATAATAATTCAACAAACTTAATTTTGAAATTCTTGACACATTTCGTCCAATGATAATTCACCTAACTTCACACGAGATAATATTGATTTGACAAGTTTTTCATCATTCACTCATTGCATTGATATCCAAGGTGTGATATTCATATCATCTGGAAGATTCTTGATTTCAAGATCTGTCTTACTATTGATACCTATTAAGGGTTTAGAATTTTTAACCTTCCGATTTTTTATGTCAATATTCTGCCACATGTTGAAAACATCATCAATCAAATCCCATATTTCCCCAGGTCTAAATGCCAACTGGAAATGTTATCCATACCTCTAAATACATCACTTATTTTGCCACGTTTTGCATTGATTTTTTCTACAATTGGATAACCTATTTCCATACAACATTGCATTTGAAATATTTGAGTAACATTTTCCTTCTCCCCACCACATTTTTCTTCAAATTCACTATTAATAAATCTAGCCATTTGGATGAAAGTCATATACATCCTATACTCATTATCTATATTATGATCTCATGCCAATAACTTTTCTTCTGTATTCATTAAACCAACATAAATGATACATTTTACTATTTCAAAAAGCGGGTTATTGAGATATTCTTGGATTAATTGTCTTCTAACCTCTGCAGAATGATTTCCTTTTAATTACATAATATTTGTAGTTAAAACTTCTTGATCTATCAAATGTTTCCTTGTTGGGAACTTCAATTGGATCAACAAGAACGACATAGTCAACTAAAAATGCAGATGGATTGTGCCTAATCAATGTTTTCAAGTTATGATTATGCAGGTGGTGTGGCTTTCTAATTTGATATTTAGATTGTCCTTCATTTGTTTTATAAAACTATCTGACATTTATCTGAAATGTATGGTAGCCATCAACCAACTTGTTCTTCATCAATTGATTTTGAATGACATTTTGTTTTGTGTTAATAATACCATCCTCTAAATTAGCGTATGGTGTTATGATTTCCCTACTACCTTTAAAGCTTTCACTATGATCTTCACTGACACCCATGATTTTTTAGAATGACAAACTTTCAATTTCGTCCTCCTATCATTTAACAAATTTTCTTCTAAATAAAAAATCTCTTCACCATCAATTGGAATAGAAACATTTGTGGGCATTCTTCTTTTTTGACTTTTATGTTTCTTGTCATCTTCAACAAGAGTTCTAACCTCATTGTCACCAATGAAAACATTTTCTTCAACTTCAATTTACACATCTTCAAAAGTAACATGTCTAGCTTTACTAGATTGATGTATATTAACTATTGTTTCCCAATTCCCTATATCTACTCTTGTAATATCAAGATCTGTTGTCTTTCGTTTCTTTCTATTTTCTTCTTTTGTTGTATGTGTGTGAAAATTGTTGATCACATTCATAATATTTGTTTGTGTATGATAAGATCCCTCCAATATAATTGAAATACTTTGAGCAAAATCTTATCAAACAAAATATAGTTCATGTCAATGATAAATAAGTTATAAAAAATACAATGATACAATAATGCATAATGCATAAATATAAATAAGCAAACTTACATTGTTATTCATAATGTTGAATATGACTTCATGATACGTCTTTGTAGAATCACTTGTTGTGTCATAATTGCTCTTTGTAAAATGATATCTAACCATCTTAGGTGTCTTGGCCATTTTTACAAGAACATAAACAATATTTGTATCCAACACCAAACATATGTCTCGTACCTTGCCAACTACCTCATAATTTTCACAATAATTAATCCGACTATAATATAGAAATATTTATACACCTTCATAGATTTTCTCTATCTTTAATATACCATGAAATTTTCAATCTATTTATTTTTAGTACCATCTTCCATTCTTAAATAATCTTCAATGATTTCGAGGAGCCAGTTGTTTGACTTTCACTATGTATGTTAGTTTGGTTTTGTTCAATAATATTCATAGAGGGTCCAACTACAACTTTATATGATGTAATTGTTGCCCCTGATCCAAAAACATAACATTCATAGATACCTTCTTTAATGTCAGTTTCCTCATAAAAAAATAAAAAAATATATAAAACTTATATTTTATTATCATAGGAAATTCTACTGTTATTATATTAAAAAATAAATAAAAAATTCTTTGCACCATGAATTAAAAAAATAATAATTACTTTAGTAATTTTTTAAAAAATAAAGTTAACAAAAAAATATTATAACACCCAAAAAAAAATACATTATAAAAAATGTAACGAAAAGTAAGTAAAATATAACAACAAAAAAAATAATCATACAAAAACATAGAACTTTGTTTTAAAAACAACATTTAAAAACATGAAAGAAATAAAAATAAAAACTAAAAAAATAAATAGAAATTAAATAATTACTAAAAATAAAAATTAAATTACAAAAAGTCAAAATTGAAAAATTATTAGAAAATTTGAAAATTTAAACCAAACAAATTTAATTTAAAAATATTAAAAACAAATTTAAATAAATATAAATTTTTAAAATAAAAACAACAAAATATAAATATAAATTTAAAAATGAAATTTAAATAAAAAATATTTAAATTTAAATAAATATAAAAATATAAATAACAAATTTTAAAATAACAATATTTAGTCCATAGGGTCTTGGATAGATCATGATCGGGTGTTTTGTTATGTTAAGGCACTCCTTTTTTTCTGAATAAGGCTACTTCTATATTAATACAAAAATATTTTACACCGAGGCCATGACCTCGTAGAGCTAGCCCAAAATTGCGGCATGATTACAAGCAAAGCGAATCTTTGTGCCAAAATCCAGTAGAGTATTGCCCTCCAAAACTGAAGAGAGCCTGTTCCTAAGTAAAGCAAAAATATAGAAAGCCCCATAGTTGTACTTGGAATTGAGAGTTGAACCTGAGTTGTACGACAACCAAAACTTGGAATTGGGAATTAAACCGGATCTATACGACAACCCAGACAATAAGACTAGACTTGGTAGCTGTGACCAGCAACACGACAACCCATAGCTGAAAATAGAGGTAACTGTGACTGCGACCAAAAATGGAATCTGAAGGTTGACAGAATACCCTTTGCATATAAAAAACTGACAGTATGAGCTAATGCGTTTGTAATCATAATTAGGACAATGATAAGTGAACCTTCTCAAGCTGGCAGAAATCCAACAGAACCAAAAAGAACCAACCTGCTTAAGCATCAGGAGAGGGATCAGGCGGCTCCTCGGTGATGCGGCATCCATATTTGTAATCATCGTCATCATCAGAGGAGCTCGCTGGATTCTTCATGCTCTGTGAAGCCTTGCCTTTACCAGAGCCTGAAGCTTTGCTCTGATCGAGGTTTGCCTGGATGGGACCTGGATTGTCTGCCACCGGCCTGTCCGAAGTCGCCCTGAGGGAGCCAGCTCCATGACTCGAATTGAGCTCGCTAAGCTCAATGGTGACCGTGGCCATGAAGGTGGAAGAGCCATGACTGCAGGGGAAACGTAACCGAGCGGCATTGGTCATTGAATGGAAGGAGCTTGGTGCTGGTATCTGTAAACCTCTGCCCCTACCCCGTCCGCTCCGAGTGGCAGGATATCTATCCGAGCGCAGGTCCGGGCCGGAAGTTGAAGAGTCTGTCATGGAGGAGGTGGCCTGGCGCCCAGTTTGCCCGCGAGAGCTGCCTCTTCTGCAGCTCATCCGCTTTCGCAATTTCGGCATGGCTGGAGGGGCGGGATGAACCTGGCTTCTTGGAGGACGAAGGAAGCAGTGAAAGGAGAAAACTAACTTGGCTTCAGAGCTCAGGCCAGCAAGCGGGTGGTGAGCGTAAGAGCAGGGGGAACAGAGGATGGTTTGAAGGCAGAGCCAGAAGCTCCTCCAGCCAGCCAAAGCCTGGTTTGCTCCTGAGAGAGGTCGAAGACAAGCCGCTGCAATTGCAATGGAGGAGGAGCCAGAGCGGAGAGGATAAACGCGATTATGGCGGGTTAGTAGCGCCATGATCAAGAAATTAGCCGGAGTAAATGGATGTCCTGGCATCATTAAAGACGCATTAAGTTGGAGCAGATGAGGAGTGATGACCAGAGCCTCGAGAGGATATGTGGTTGTACAGAGTAACCACGCGCCCATCCATACCACTGGCCACGCGCCTTTAGTGCCGTCAGACACCCGGATCCGGGATGTTAAGGCACTCCTTGATGTAAAGTCACTGGTTCAATTCCCTATCCCGATCGGGGTGATATATTGGACATGATGAAAATAGAGTCCTATTAAAAAAAAAAAAATTGCTTGGCTAGCTAGAAGCCAAGGGCCGCTCCATGGCTAGCAAAGCAAAAATAACTCATCGCTTTGTTATTCATGTCACTGCCTTTAGCGCCTGACCGACCACACACCTTTTGTTTATTATTTTTTTAATTATAATTTTTGTTTGTTCTTTTTTTGTTTAATTTTAGATTTAAAAATTATAATTATTTTATTATTTATTATTTAGTTTTTAATTTTTATTTTTTAATAAAATTTCTATCATCTATTTTTTTAAAATAAAAATATATATATACATATATATATATATATATATATATACATATATATATATATATATATATATATATATATATATATATATATATATATATATCCATCTTTAATTGAATACTTTTTTTCAAAAGAATAAGAAAAAGTTACAAAAAATGGTTTTAACAATTATTATTATTATTATTATTATTTTAAAATTGGTTTTACCATTTCAAAGCCCTAACAAATATGATTTTTCTTATTTTTTCTCCTCAAAATCCAATAAATATGGTTGGGTTTTTTTTTTCTTTTTTCTTTTTCTTTTTTCTCCTATAAAAATCTTAAAATGTGATTTTTTTTTGTAGTTTTCCCCCTAAAATATGATATTTAAGAATATATATATATATGATAAAAAATAAAAGTAGTATTTATTTATTTTTTCAGTATAAATACGATGAAACAACATATTTTACCCAAGTTCCTCTTTAAATGTTCAATATAGAAAGAAAACTAACCTTTTAAATGCAAAAGTCTTCCGGCAATGACATTGTAGCTCCTTCATAAATCACTCCAAGTTTTTTAATGAATGCTATGAAAGATTTGATTGCTGTGAGGAATATAAATAATGAAAGTTATTATATAGCCAAGATGGTGGGATTACTTAAAATAACTTTTGTTGAGTGTGGAATTAAAATTCAAATTAAGAAAAATTAATATATAGTTTTTTTCCCACAGAAAAAACCAGTAACTTTTATTATGAAAAAATAAAAATTACTCTTTGTAAAGACATAAATAGTGTGTATGCATATAATATGATCATGCACAAAACTTCTACATATCTGAAAAAAGCAGACCCTGGCACTGAAAGATAAAGGAATGCAACCCTAAATTATCACATCTTCTTACCAGTAAAACGAAAGAAATTCCAAGGCACATATGTCTGTTTATCCTAGCATGCAGGCCCGTCTACCTTGGCACACAAGTCTCAAAAATCTAATATTAATAAAAAAATGAGAGCATACCCACAGGCCCACCGAAAGCCCTATGAGAGAAAAAATGGGCCTAAGACCCATGTCGAGAGGCCACAAACATTTCTCTAGCCAACGAAACTACCACGAACCCAAAAAACCCAAATTAGAGCCCATGCAAAAGGAAAGACGTGATTTGGAACGGAATGGGTAAGGAATCCCCATTCCCTTAACACATCCAGAACCGATGGTGAACCATGTGTTTGCGCCAAACAACAACAAGCTCGTGAACCAGTGATCCATGTAAGACATGAACTCCATAGCAGGCAGAGGTAGAGGGAGCCCGTGCAGAGGCAATGCAGAGTATGGCAAGAAAAAGCAAGAAAATGGGTTAATGAAATCCCATCCCCTCAACTCTTCATAGTGGTGGTGCAAAAAGCCCGACCCAGCTAGCGGCACACATGACCCACATACCAAAACCCCTGCAAATAGCTCCGCGGAGGAAAAGGAAAAAAGGGCCACAAAGCCTAGCAAAAAAGACTATGAATCATTGCAGGAGTAGTGTCAATGACCAAAGCAGATAGAATGTAGGTGAGAAAAGCTAAGAACAAACATAATCACCACAAGAGCCCATTCCATCCATTCCATGTGCATGGAACCAATCCAGCAGGAGGAGGCACGAAAAGGAGCCCACCGATCTCTATCCCTTCAAACTCCAACAAGTTGAACATGGTAAACGATGCAATAACAATCACTGGTCTGAAATTAAAAAACTTGAAGGTTTCATAAAAAGTTTGAAATAAAGTTTATGTCTTGTGGGCAATGGATCAATTTGCAAAAGCACATAAACTTAGTGTTTTTAGTTAATTTTTAAAGAAATAAAATAGAGAAAAAAATAGACCATGAACAATATTAACAAAAACAACAATTTGATGACGGAGTTCACCCCTCCTCGGCTACATCTCTGGGTCCAACTTCCAATGTTGGGTCTTTAAATAGTATGCTCAAATATGAAATTACATCAGTTTACATAGCTCAAATTACAAAAATGATACCGCCATTGAGTTCAAAACAGCGAAAAACCCCTGTCTAGGCTCTTCTTGGGCTCAAAATGTTTGAAGAATGACTAAGTTAGGCCTCTTTCTCCAATTCCCTGCTATGTCCTGTAAATTCACAAAACTGACTAACTGTGCTATGAAATCCATCTTTTTGTTGCCCGCAGAGTGACAATTTCCCCTGTGACCAATAGAATTCCCATAAAAAAAGGGTGCAAAATGTTGCTACTTAGCTACACCAATAAGGCCTTAAACGTTGATTTCTTTGGCAACAGTCATGGTTTTATGGGCCATGTGGCCATGGCCAAGCACCATGCACTGGCCCTCTGTCATTATCTCCGCGTGGTGGTCATATGAATTAATGGGACTGGGGTCCGCGTTATGGTTGTGTGGGTATATGGGCATTAATGTGACTTGGGAGTTGGGCTAGCCGCCCACCCCTTCGCTTTCTGCCATGGTTGCATGGATGTCGCATAACTAGGGGCTAAGGCCACGTGCCTGCCCCCTCTCCCAACTGTCGAAACCCATTGTGTTCAAATATATTTGGCCCACTATACAAGTTAAGAATCAACGTGTGGTGTGATGGTAAAATTGTCGGTTGGCTTATCGGAGGTATATGGTTAAAACCCCATCGAGGCCCTTTCACCCTTGTATAAAATTTTGTCCAATAACAGAGGGCCATGTGTTGCCTTCTCATTGGGCCATGTCGCGCCTCGTGATTGGACCACTTCAACAACCAACCAACCAATCACAAACTGCCAATCCGAATTGTACGACCCTACCACATGTCACTCCCAAATTGGTTTGTACTGCTTCTTGTGCCTAACCAGTCAACTGCTAACGTCAGTTATATGACTTGGCTAGTCAGCAGCCCAGTCAACCCTACAAGTTGACTTTTTAGTTGTTGGGCAAAAATTTCAGAACATCATATCTTCCTTATATGACGTCGGAGGGAGGTGATTCAAGCGGCATTAGATTAGGACGACAAACAAGTCTACGATTTGGCATTAGTTTCGGGTAATTTTGAGCATATTTTTTATCCCCTAGATCAGCCACAGGGGCACTAGAACTTGCAGACAAGAACATAATGGAGAGGATAAATGTTACAGGGGCAGAGCAACTAGGGTTAACCGCTCGCCCACGTCCTCTATAAGAACTCCTTCTGGTGTTCCGAAAAATTAATATATATATTATATGTTTAGATTAACTTTTGTTAACTATGAGATACAAATAAAATATAATTTAATTACCTATTTAATGTTAAATACTTAAAATAAATTTTGTTGATTGTAAGATTAAAATTAAAATTAAGAAAAATTAATATATAGTTAATATTCTAGGTTTAGATGAACTTTTGTTAACTGTGAGATAAAAAATAATATAAATTATAAAAATTAACTTAATTACCTAGTTAATGTTAAATATTTAAAATAAATTTTGTTGAATATGAGATTAAAATTAAGAAAAAATAATATATGGTTAATATTATAGGTTTAGATGAACTTTTGTTAACTGTGACATAAAAAATAAAATATAAACTATAAAAATTCACTTAATTACCTAGTTAGTGTTAAATGATTAGAATTAAAAAAATATTTTATTTTTGAAGGAAAGTATTAAAGGAAAAATTGTGTGGAAAATTTGAATAGAAAGTAGGGTCAAAATTTTTAAGACAATTTTAATAGAATGTTTTGAAATAAATTTTGGAGGGAAATTTTTGGGGGAACTTTGGACTGAATTTTTTTGGGGGAAACTTTGGAGGGAAATTTTCATTCTCTAAGTTATAAATTGTCATTGGGAGAGAATGCATTTTTATCATTCAACATCTTCTGCGAAAGATCATGGATTCTTGTGATAATGAAGTTGCTCTTGTTGCAGCATCAACATCTTATTCACACAACAAATCTATACATATTGATGAATATAACAAAAATGTTTTCACTATGAATAGAGAGTCAATTTTTTCACTCAGTGAGGAGTTTGATGAAAGTACAAGTAATGATATTAACCATTAATCAAGACATTCCTAATCCTAAGTAATATGAAAGCATCGCTAATGAAGGGGAGGATGAAGAATTTCCTCCAACTGATAATTTTAGAGGCACCAATGAGCATAATGCATTCTCTTTTAGTCAAGATTTCGAAGGTGCTCATGATGATGATGAATTTCCTTTGAGAAAGGATTTTAAAAGCACAAATGAGGGTGCTGGAGGATTTACTCCAAGCAAGGATTTCAAGGGCACAAACAATGATGATGAATTTCCTCCAAGCGAGGATTTCAAAAGCACAGACAATGATGGTGAAGGATTTCCTCTATGCAAGGATTTCAATGGAATAAATGAGGATAGTGAAGAATTTCTCCTGAGTGAGGATTTCAAAAGCATTGACGATGATGATGGATTTCCTCTTAGCGAGGATTACAAAAGCACAAATGATGATGAAGGATTTCCTCCGAGCAAGGATTTCAACGGAAGAAATGAGGATAGTGATGAATTTCCTTTGAGCGAGGATTTTAAAAGCACCAATGATGACGATGGATTTCCTCCGCGTGAGGATTTCCTCCTAATCAGGATGAAAATGCTTGTAAAGAGGATAATGAAATTATGGAAATATTGCAAGCAAATATTGTATCATAGGAGTAGGACTAGATCTTTTCATATAAATCCAAGATATTCCAGTTATACAAGGTATAGGAAGAATATCTCACGACAAGAAGTTCTATTGGTGATATGATTTCAATTGAACGTTTCCAAAAGTATTGCTTGAAACATACATATTTCAAGTATGCATTAGAGAAAAGGAAGACATATTTGTCATTGAATAAAAGTATGCAAAATTCATATTTAGTGAGGTGCATGCAATCTACATTGTTAGGTTATGATTATCATATTGGGGGTTTATTACTCTATAGAAAGGCTTTCAAAAAGTTTCATTCAATTGGTAATTTTCATCTATCAAGAATCAAAACAAGATTGGAAAATATCCCACATTTTATTCAAAAGTACATCATAGACGAGAGATTGGGCCATTAGAAAATATTGCAATATCATGGATGCAAGATTTCTTTTCAAAACATGGAGAGTGTATGCCAAATAAAGACACAATACATATTCCAGGTAATTTCTCAAGATGAGAAATCTACAATCTATACAAAGAATATGCAAAAGTGTTCAAGGAGATGGTAATTTTATTACATATCCATATTTTACGAGGATATGGAGGAAAGAATTCAACAATGTCTATATTCCTAAGAAGTTAAGGATGAGGATTTGCAATACTTGTGCTTCTCTTAAATAAAAAAGGGATAAATGTCAAGGGGCAGAGAAATGTATGCATTCATAACATTATTTTTTAAAATTGGATAGTTATCAACTATGAAAATTTGTTTATTAATAGGTTTCTTTTATGTTATCTGTAGATTCTATTGTCAAAGCACTTCAAGAGCATCACAATCAACAAACAAGTGAATGGAAAAAGTTGTATAAGCATCAAAATAAATGTTATGATAATCTAAATAAACATTTAGGTTTGATAATTGATAGTATGGACCAGAAGAAAACACTTCAACTACATTTTGTCTGCAATCCGAAAAAAATAGAGGAAAATTTAATTTAGTTTCACTTAGTCTATTGTATGGCTTTAATGGGAAAATGTGTCCGAAGGTTTACTTCACAACTCCAAATATTCATAATGATGCAAATCTGACCATAACCTTAATTCATCATGATAAGACTTCTAGATCCAAATCTAGATAAGCTTAATGGATTTGGAGATAAATATCCATTAAGTTACTTAGCTGGAGAAAGATGCTAAGTCAAGAAAAAACATAAAAGCCTTGCGGGAGATAAAGGCAAGCTTTTATGAGGAAAAGCCTCATGGGAGATAAAGGCGAGCTTTTCTGGGAAAAGCCTAGGAAAATGGATAAAAAAGATCCATAAAAGTGGGATGCTGCTAATGGAAACCATATCATGAAAGAGGGTATTAAATACCCATTGAAGAGATCAACAAGGGCAGTTGATCCATGGCAAGAACTCTCGGCTCAGGGGTGAACTGGAAGAAGACAGTTCTAGGTTGGGTGGTAGTGCTCGATTTTCCAAGTGACGTTCTCTCTTCTACTCTGGGTTGATTCAGTGGCATGGGATGCTTTATATGTTGGCTCCTTACATTTCTTATTGTCAAATCTTAAGCTTATGAGATAATTAAATAATTATGCATGAGAAAACTATGTATGATGAATGATTATGTTTTTAAGGTTTGAAATTGTATAGCATGTGGTTCAGGTTATCTATGCTATGCATTATGCATCATGGGATGAATTGCATCCACTGAGGCTCATTTTAGTTATTTATTCGTATTGCATAAGATATATGTGTCAGTAATACTTTCGACTATGACAGTAGGACTACGATCATGATATAGGGCAATGCTAGCTACAATATATTTATGATAATGTTTCCATTAAGGCTTGTGTTGAGTTATCAAAGGAATGAAATCGAATGCATAATCTTATCATGTTGAATGCCCATTATTGATTCGTTCCTCCGAGCTGTAATGCATGTACAAAGATTAATTTCGAAAATAAATCTAATAATTGAATATAAAAATCCACATCATAGTTCAAATAGAACTAAGTAAAAAATTAGTAATATTATGCCGAGTATGTAACAAACCTGCTAATTAGTACTCAGACTATCACTACCACCAAAATAGTACAAACATTACATAATAATAATAAATATAAATTTATTACATTGTAAAGTTACCAAAAAAAATTCTATTTCCATAACCCAAATAAAAATTCAAAATTTCTCATCCAAAATATATATATAAATAAAACTTTAATTATAACACCAACATAAACATAATAAACTAAGAACTAAGTGATGGTAAACAACAATATCTTTGTGACATGCCATGTAAGTGTGATTTTAAGGATGGAGTCCACCACTTTTTTTAATAGCAAATGCATTGGCAATCGTGTTGCTTTAATTGTTATCATGGAAGTCCTTTTTGCAAGGGTCAAATATGACATTACAGACGTACCCATCAACCATGATACGCGTAAAAAATATGTTTATAAAGTGGGTGTCCCAAACATGTGTGGAAAGTTGAAAGGAAGGTCGCGTTTTTAGGAAGGTGATATGAAAATTGCATATAATAAACCTTAGATATTAAGGTTCTCTTTTGGATGTTGCTCCTCCATGAGTAAGGTTCACAAGAATGTATCCAGTTAACCAAATTGATATTGTAGGTCAGTTGTACCAAATTGATATTGTATTCAGTTGTATTTAGTGAGATTTTTTTAGTCTAATTTTTTAAAATTGGGTAGGAATTTTGTATTTATGTTACTTTTCAATATTAATTATTTTGATTTATATGATAAAGTTTGTCTAGATTTAATGATTGTTTTTTGTGAAAGGTTGTGATTTTAAATTCAAAAGAGAATAAATTATAGATTATATACATTTTGTGAAGTTTAATGGTGGCTATATTATTATTATTATTATACAAAATAATAGTTAGAAAATAATATTATTTTCATATCATTTTTTTTTTCTAAAGTAAGCTAAATTCTATTACTGTAAAATAATGGTACATTGAGGCTTTGGCCTTTGCCTGTCCGTGCCATAGAAGGCATATAATAGCAAAACAGGATTGTGACTACCCATAATGGGAAACCAGTCCAGTGCAAACACGAAATTGCAAATATTATCTCGCTGCCCACGCAGGGGAAACCAGCATTTAAGTACAATGTCTAACCAATTTTTCAAAAAATCATCAAAAAAAAAACCAAATGGCAACAAGTTTTCTGAAAAAGCCCTGAAAAAACTAGATAACGTAATGCCTGGAACCTGAGACTCGAAGACACGTGGCATGTTGTGTGGCCGGTCAAATGTCCTGCTGCTTTGCCCTTGTGTCTTCTTCCGCCTGATGGTCACGGTCTTTCTCCTCCACAGTTTTCTTGTCCGGAGGAGTGTTCTGCTTCGCCTCAGCGCGGTGTGTTCTTCCCTCGACCATGGCTGGCTCCTCGCTAGTAGGACGTCCACCTCCGGTAGCTGGCTCCTCGTGGAATGTTATGGAGATGGTGGCGGTTATGATAGGTTGCTTCAGGGAGCTGTGGTAGGTGAACTGAGCCGAGCGGAGGGGCTGTTGTGGACTGGACGGGATTTCAATGGACGGAGAGTCAAAATGCTTCGGTTGGAGGTGGATAGCTCGTGAACGGGTATTTGGATGTCGGCCTGTGGGAAATTGGGCCGAGGGGGAGGAGGTGTCTGAGGCAGGAGACGGTGGAGAGCGAGGCAGTCTGCCTCTACTACTCCCTCTTCTGCTTCGCATTCTGTGGCGAATTCTGGGCATGTTGACGCCCGGGGGAGGAGAATGACTGCTGGGAGACGGCTCAGAGTGATGAGAGGGCACAGCAGGTTCAGAGGTCGACTCAGAGGAAGGAATAGCAGCAGACGCGGGGTGGAGAATAAAATTTCAGCTTAAGCTCTGTGTAAAATGATTGCCTGGGCCAATTTCAATGCAGCATAGAATGTTGCAGCGCCTGCCCGTAGCAGTGCGTGAGCTCGGTTCTGCTGCGGCCAGTGGGCAGTGGCATTGCAGAGGTGAGGGATTAGAGACAGGGGCGGTGGAGTGCAAATAACCAGAGGTCGCCATTAAACCGAGCCGAGGCGGGTAGACGCAGTCGGATTGATTACAGTGCCAGCTTAATTTCCATTTATGGTCGCTATTAAGTCATTTTATGGTTTGATGTGTGGGATTACGAAGGGCCACGTGGCCAGGCCACTTGCCGTCCCAATCTGCCGCCAGCGTATTACTCGTGACGTACACCCGCATCCGGGAGTTGTGTTTCCTTGTGCACCAAGTCAGTGCATTCTTGTAATTGAGTTTGGCCATTTAGAATGTTGATGGTTCCTGCTTGGAGTGCTTGATCATATTCGACTTCTGTGTTTGCCAGAAGATCTGCAACTTTTTTGCTCTCTCTCTTGACATGAATGAAAGTGGTGGCTCTTCTGTTTTTCATCCATTGCTCTATTAGTTCTAAACGAGTCGCTAGTCTCCAGCTGGTGGCTACTTTCGAAGCCGGTGTTCCCATTTGTATTTGGGTAGCCATGTTGATGAGGATTTGAGAATCCCCTTCGATTATAATAGGATGAAAGTTATGTTGATGAGCTAGATTCAGACCTTGCCATAATCCTTCCAGTTCTGCTGAGTTATTTGTGTCCCAGCCAATTGAGCCAAAGTATAGTAGTAGAGGTTTGCCTTCATGATTTCTGAATATTCCTCCATGTCCTGCTTTGCCTGGGTTGCCTTTTGAGGCCCCATCAAAGTTAAGTTTGATCACATTTGTGGGAGGGGGATTCCATTGTGTGGGCGGCTTAGTGATGATGGTGGATTTGTTGTGATCATGCTGAGCCTGCGGGATCCATATATGCCAGTTGTCCCAAATACTCTGTTCTTGTGCCTGAGTGGGGAGGTCCTCTGCTTTCCATTTTTGGAGTGCCAGGGTTTCTTGAATGTTTTGGCATAGATTGTTCCAGAGGATTTCTGGTGGAGTACTTTGGTTTTTGAAAATTCTATTGTTTCTTTCCTTCCAAATTGTCCATAGAAGTAAGCCCGAGAGGATTGTCCATAGAGAGTTTAGAAGCTTGTTGTTGTAGGGAGCAGGGGCCCAGTTGTGAATGGTGCTTGCAATGTCCCCCAATATTTAGCAAGGTCATTGACACCTGAAGGTGAGTTTTTCCCATAATTGATTGGCCATGTGACAAGAATCCATGAGATGCTGAATAGTTTCACCTTGTTTCTTGCAATTAGGACAGTATGAGGGTCCCTGGAATCCTCTCTTAATTAGATTGTCCCAAGTGAGAATTCTTTGATGATATAGCAACCATGTGAAGGTAGAGACTTTGGGCCATATTCTGGTAGTCCATATGCGTGTCCAGACGAGGTCTGTTGTTTCCTGTGTTTGAAGCATCAGCTTATATGCTTCTTTTGTTGTGTATATCCCCCTCAGAGTGTATCCCCATCTCAATACGTCTTTTGCAGTTGTGTATCTGATTTTCCTACTGGCGAGCTCCTTGTGCAAATCTTTGTAGTAGTCTTCCATTTCTTGATGTACTATCTGTTCAGCTTGTTTCCATTGCCTAAATCCTTGATTGATGTCTTGAGTCCAGTGCTGATAGACTTGGTCATTTTGGTTGATGTCATTGCCTTCAAGATTTTGAGGGGGGAGGACTTCTAAAATTTTGGGGCGTTGTTGCCAAGAGTCAGTCCAAAATCTTGCAGTTCTACCATCGCGTATCTCCCAGAAGTTGTGCTGTTGTATTATCTCTTTATGTTGTTTTGCTGCATTCCAAATTAGAGAACCTGTAGTTGTATTGGTGATTCTGATTAGCTCTTCCGGCAGTCGATTATGTGCATATTTTGCAATCCAGGGCTTGACACTCAACGCCACCATAATCTTGCTCCCATTAATGTGTTGTTGTGCTGAGGATCTCGTAGTCCCAGACCTCCTTGATTTTTTGGTGTGTAGATTGTCGCCCATTTTACTAGTGCCCATTTGCGATTTTGCTCGGAGGAACCCCAAAGAAAGTTGCGTTGCATGTCTTTTATCTTTTTTAGTACCCATTTCAGTGCTGCAAGTACTAAGAAAAGATAAAGAGGCATAGATTGTAATACTGCCTTTATCAAAATAAGCCTGCTTGCCATGTTGAGAGCTCTGTAAGTCCAACATGATAGTCGACCTTCAATTTTCTCAAGGAGATGCTTCTAGGAAGCATGCTTTAAGGCCAAATCTATCAATGGAGTGCCCAAATATTTGGATGGAAGTTTGGCTGGTGAGAAGCCTATGATTCAGGAAATGACTCTTTGGGTTGCAGGGGGAGTATGAAAGAAGAAAATTTGAGATTTTGCAGTGTTTATTGTGGTTCCTGAAGCCATAGAGAACGTGTCTAGCAGGGCTTTGAAAGAGTGAGCTTCATGGACTGAGGGGTGTCCAAACAACATATTATCATCCACAAATTGTTGATGAGTGATGGCAGAGGTTCCATGGGCAGAGATGCCTCTGAGGTCTTGGGAGTGAACATCATGCTTTATAAGGCGATCCAAACCTTCTGCCATGAGGACAAAAAGGAAGGGAGATAATGGATCTCCTTGACAAATTCCTCTAGAGGGGGAGAAGGGACTTGAGGGGACACCATTAACTAAGATAGAGAAGAAGGCGGATGATATTAGATTCATAACCCATCTGACCCAGGTTGGGCTAAAACCAAAGGCAGTAAGCATTTGTTTTATGTAAGTCCAACTTAATTTATCAAAAGCTTTAGATAAATCAATTTTGAGAAGCATACCTGCCTGTTTGTTGCTCTTTAAGGAATGTATGATCTCATGAGTCAGTATTATGCCATCCAGGATTTGACGGCCTTCTACATAGCCTGATTGTTCCGGCGAGATGAGGAGTGGGAGTAGCGGTTTGAGACGGTTGGTGATGACCTTCGAAATGATTTTGTATATGAAATTGCAAAGAGCGATGGGTCTGAACTTCTCCGGAGTACTCGGCTGATCTTCTTTGGGGATGAGAGCTATGAATGTTGCATTGAGAGAAGGAAGAAGCCAATGCATGGTTCTAGATTCATCTACCACCTTCCATACCTCCTTTTTGATTAGTTCCCAGAAGTGATGGAAGAAGTTAGAGGTGAAGCCATCAGGTCCGGGGGCTTTCCCATCTTTCAGTTGAGCTGATGCTGATTCTACTTCCAACATAGTAACTGGTCGTAGTAAGAGCTAATTGTGCTCTTTTGTTATGATTTTTGGAATATGCTGGAGAATTTTGTTTATAGCAGGCTGTCTATCTGTTGGCAGCTCTTGATGTGCCGTTTTGAAATGGTTAATGAGCTCTCTCTCAATGTCTTCATGTTTCTCCAGTCGTTCTCCCTGTTGATTCTAAAGATGTGCAATGGTGTTATTCATTCTTCTCTAGATAGTAGTGCGATGAAAGAATTTGGTGTTTCTTTCCCCTTCTTTTAACCATCTGATTCTTGATTTTTGTTTCCAGAGCATTTCTTCTTGCTTCCTTCTTTCTTCTAGTTGTGTGAGAAGATCTTGTTCTTGACTTACCAGTATCTCGGTTTTGCCGCCTTCAATGATTTTCTGTTGTAGCTCTATCATGCTTTGCTCGAGCATTTTTTGACCTTGAAATATATTGCCAAAGGTAGCGTGATTCCAGTGCTTGATTTGCTTTTTGATGTACTTTAGCCGTTGTTGAAATTGATACATAGCTGACCCTTCAGAAGGAGTGAAGTTATCCCAAGCTGATTTGACTATATTTTTGAAATCTAGGTGGGTGAGCCAGAATGTTTCAAATCTGAAAGGTTTCCTGATTGAGTCTCCAGGTCTTGTCCATTGAAGTGAAATGGGCCAGTGATCTGAGCCTGATAGGGGAAGTATTGAAGCAGTAATGTCGCCTCCCAAATGTACTGAGTTATCTGAGATTAGAAATCTGTCCAACCTAGAGGTGATTTGTTGAGATCCTGATCTTTTATTGTTCCAGGTGTAAAGACCATTATTGAATGGTATGTCTATTAGCCAGTTATTTTGTATGTAATCTTTGAAATCTCTGCTTTCATTGTCCAATTTCACTCTGCCTCCTTTTTTCTCCTCCAGTTTGGTAATCATATTGAAGTCCCCACCGGTGATCCAAAGTGGATGTTTCCTTATGGAGTTGAGAGATTCCAACTTTTTTAGCAGCGCATTCTTTTGCACAGAGTCTTGAGGGAAGTATACATTAGTCAAATGACCATGCATATTGGTTCCTATGATGTGAAAAGTGGCCTATATGAGACGATGGGAGGCATGAAAGTCTATTAGTGAAATGTTTTGCGTATTCCAGGCGATAGCAAGCCCTCTCGATGCTCCAGTTGCATCGATTGTAACAGTTTGGCATCCCGGCCAAGCTTTTGATAAAATAGAATCTAATGTGTTTTTGTTGCATTTTGTTTTTTATCATCCTGTATTTATCGGGACTGTTAAGTCCTCTTACATTCCATGAGATGAGCTTCATGGTTGACTGGTTGGTAATGATCTATAATATTTGGTCAACTTGGAGCATTTTCCGGACTCCACTAACATTTCCCCAATAAGGATGGTACATTGTAAGTCTATTTTTCTACCCCTTTTCTTTCCATCTTTGATGGTGTGTTTCCCATCCTAGCTGCTTCCTTGTTGTATGCCCAAGGTTCTTTGTTGGTGTACTCTTGAGAGTACTACTTCCAAATTTTCGAGCTGCCTGTCTGGTATTTTGTCGAATTCCTTCTTTTTGCAAGCTTGTTCGAGACTAAAGATGTCTAGGTCTCCTAGATCAAAGCTCTCTGGCTCTTCTTCCATGTGACTTTGTTGACTACTCTCAGCCATGAGATGGGGTGTTTTGAGTGGATTTGTCACAAAATTGTCAATGTCCATTCCTTTTGTTGACCATTGGGCCTTATCTTCTCCTTGTAAGGGGGAAGGTTGAGAAGCTGCTGGTTGCTGATCTGAAATTTTTTCCTAAAGAGGTTGACTGGAAGCATTGAGAATGGGTATGGTGGACAACTTGGTGGATGGCAAGGTAGATGACTTGGCCAGTTTGGATATATCTGGTTCTGGCATATCTGGGTTAGATAGAAGATCAAAATTGTTGCTGGTGGAAGGTACAACAGAGGTGGGCATAGAGTTTTTTGGTCCATGGGGGGGTTTTTTGGTGTGCTTCTTTCTATTTGCGACTTTGGTGAACCCTTCAGAGTCAGATTTTTCCGCATGGTCTCAGGGCTTAGGGGATGCATTTAAGGGACAGTCACGGAATAAGTGGCCATGAGCGTGGAATTTCCTACATCTAAAGGGCACATGTTCATAATCTATGGGTTGAATCCATTCAAATTCATCATGAAGGAGGCTTACTGAGTCCGGGAGAGCTTTACCGAGTCGCATGTAAACGCATATGCAAGCATATGATGTGTACCGATGGAGCTTTGTTTCCTCTGCAGTTTTTATAAATTCTCCTAGCCCATTGCCAATAGCTTTTAGTGATTCTTCATCCCAATATTCCAGAGGTAAGGAGTACATGCGAATCCAGACTGGTGCCCAGCTGAAGTCTTCCTTGTCTGGGTTGAATCTTTCTATCCAATCTCTTAGATATAGACCCACTGCATTGAAAAAGTAGGGGCCTCCATCAAGGATGCGGTTTCTGTCTTCAATGCAGTTGAAGATGGCCATGAAAAATCCTTTTGGGCCCAGCTGAAGGGTAACATGCCCTTTTGGCTTCCATTTTGATGTTATCCATCCTTGCAGGGCTTTCTCAGTTGGCCAGTAGCCTATGAATTTACCTATGATCGCATGATCCTTCATTTACTATATTTGGGCATTGATTCTATGGCTTGGTAGATCTATCTTGGGGCGTTCCGTTGTGATAGGCTTGCATGTGGAAGATGTTGCTTTCCTTGGTTCTTCAGGTCCTGTGGAGGCGTCCTCCTTTCCTTTGTTCAGATCTTTTTCTTTCGGCTACTGTGCATGTTATGAAACCAGCTCACAAAAAGATAGAAAAGATAGATCAACGCCTTAGAATTTAGCCTCTTCGAGGGGGCAACCTCCTTTACATTACATAAATGAATAATTCTTGGATGATTCAAATGACAAAACCTCCTTTCTATATATAGGAGTCTAAGGAGTCACAATATAACCCAGCCGACCTAACAATAATAATATAAAGCCACAAAAATAACAATAGAGGGATTCTATGGGGCACAGTAATAACAATATGGGGACAATAGGGGCACAACAATATTAATAAGGGATACAACTACAATAGTAATGGGGTAATCACTAGTATTATAGGGACCTAACATGCCCCTCTCCTTCAAAAAAAGTGTTTTCCTCAACGCTTGAGTAGTTCTGGATGCTTCTGTATAAAATTCTCATCCTCCCATGTGGAAGCTTCAGCGGATAAGTTCTTCCACTTGATGAGATACTTTGAAATTGATCGTTTTCGTAGCTGTCGAGTTCTTGTTTCTGTGACTGCTTCCGGTTCCAATATAATTTTTCCTTCCTCGTCAAGTTCTAGAAATATTGTTTGAACTGGGAACTTGTCGCCTATAACCTTTTTTAAACACGAAACATGGAAAACTGGGTGCACTCGAGAAGCTGCAGGAAGCTCCAATTTGTATGCCATAGTACCAATATTTTGCAACACCTTGTACGGACCATAATACTTTGGTGATAATTTACTATCCTTCTTAGCTTGCTTGAGGGACATTTTTTTATATGGTTGTAGCCATAGGAATACCCAATCACCTACATCAAAACTTCTTTCGCTACGATGTTGATCTGCCTGTTGTTTCATTCTATTCTGTGCCAACACGAGGTTATCCTTTAAGAGTTGGAGGACTTGTTGTTGATGTTCGATGTGATGTTCCACTGCTTGAACCTTAGAATTTTCTCTTAAATATGATGTGATGGATGGTGGCTGATATCCATAAAGTGCCATAAATGGGGTCATTTTTGTTGTTGTATGGAAGGAAGTGTTATACCACCATTCAGCCAGAGGCAACCATTTGACCCATTGTGTTTGTATATCAGATACAAAGCAACGAAGATATTCTTCCAAACATTTGTTTACTATCTCAGTTTGCCCATCAGATTGAGGATGATAAGATGAGCTATGAGCTAACTGAGTACCAACACAAGAAAATAATTCTATCCAAAAATTTCCAGTGAAAATGGGATCTCTGTCACTTACAATAATCTTTGGGTTTCCATGTAGCTTTTGAATTGTTTCCATAAATGCAGTAGAAACTGTACTGGCTTTAAATGGATGTGATAATGCACAAAAGTGTGCATACTTGGTAATTCTGTCAACTACCACCATGATGACACTCTTTCCCTCAGA
The DNA here is from genome assembly GCA_031772625.1 of Pinus tabuliformis. Lineage (NCBI taxonomy): Eukaryota > Viridiplantae > Streptophyta > Pinopsida > Pinales > Pinaceae > Pinus > Pinus tabuliformis. The sequence goes on from CM062805.1 coordinate 620,395,633, forward strand.
CTTGGGTAAACCTGTGATAAAATTCATTGAAACCTCCTCCCAACGTTGGCTTGGAATGGATAAAGGTTGTAATAGACCCGGGGTCTTAATTGTTTCAACTTTATTTTGTTGGCAAACCAAACATTCCGCCACAAACTTTTGAATATCCGATTTAAGGCCATCCCAAAAAAATTCCTTCTTAACCCTGTGGTAAGTTTTTAAAAATCCTGAGTGCCCTCCTAAGGGAGAAGTGTGCAATTCCATAAGAATCTTTTGTTTGATTTGGGAATTCTTACAGAGGTGTAAGCGAGCTTTGTACCATAACGAATTATTTTTCCAGCTAAATGTATCAGATGTACCGGAATCTTGTTGTAACTTTCGAATAAGTGCCCACGCTTCTTCATCATTCTTCCATTCCTCCCTTGCTTCGTTTATCCAATCTGGTTGGATAATAGAAATGGCGCACAACAATGCTTCCACATCCTCATCCTTTCTTGAGAGTGCATCTGCCACCACGTTTTGCTTCCCTTTTTTGTAGATAATTTCAAAGTCATAAAACAACATCTTTGTGACCCACTTTTGTTGCTCTTCAGAGGATAATCTTTGTTCTAAAAAGTATTTAAGGCTATCATGATCCGTTTTTACCTTGAAGTGTCTTCCCATTAGGTAGGGTTGCCATTTCTTAAGTGCATGTAGTATTGCCAACATTTCCTTCTCATAAATAGCTTAGTGTAAAAACTTTCCCTTGATTGGACGACTTTCAAAAGCAATGGGTCTTTCATCTTTCATTAAAACAACACCAATTCCATTTCCTGAAGCATCACATTCCACAATAAAAGTTTTTGTGAAGTCCGATGTAGCTAAGACCGGTGCTTGGCACATTGCCTCTTTAAGATGTTCGAAGGCCTTTGTTGCTTCTGGAGTCCACGAAAATGCATCTTTCTTCAATAATGTTGTTAGAGGTGCTGCTATTCTCCCATAATTCTTAACAAACTTGCGATAATACCCTGTCAACCTGAGAAATCCTTGTAGATGCTTTATGGATGTGGGGATTTTCCATTCCTTAATGGATTTAATTTTGCTAGGGTCTATCTTAACTCCTTCATGAGATACAATATGACCCAGATATTCCACCTCTTGTACTCCAAAGAAACATTTGGATCTTTTTGCATATAATTGTTTCTCCTCCAATAGTTGTAGCACCCTGTCAACATGTTCAACATGATCCTTCCAAGACTTGTTGTAGATTAGTATATCATCAAAAAATACTAACACAAATTTTCTAAGGAAGGGTTTGAAAATGGAATTCATCAAATCTTGAAATCTAGAAGGTGCATTGGTAAGGCCAAAAGGCATGACCAAAAATTCATAATGACCCTCTTGAGTTCTAAATGTTGTTTTCGGAATGTCTTCAGTCTTCATTCTGATTTGATGATATCCTAAACGAAGATCCAACTTGGTGAAGTAAATTGATCCATGCAATTCATCTAGTAATTCATCAATGACCGGAATAGGAAAGTTATCTTTAATAGTGAGCTTGTTGAGCTCCCTATAATCCGGACACATGCACCATGATCCATCCTTCTTATGCACCAATACTACTGGAGCAGAGAAAGAACTTTGACTAGGTTGAATTATACCAGCCTCTAGCATTTCTGCAACCATACGTTCAATTTCACTCTTTTGGGCATAGGGATATCTGCACGGCCTGATGTTTGGAGGAACAATTCCTGGAATAAGATGAATAGCATGATCATGATCACGAATAGGTGGGAGACCTTTGGGAGTCTCAAATACCTTGGAATGATTGTCCAAGACTTCTTTGAGATCTGGAGAAATAGATGATTCCGATGTGGAAACATCTAGCGAACATAATTGTGCAATTACACCTCTTTGTTCCCTTTTTAGAAGCTTTGTCTTACCGTTAGAGCTGATTATCTTTCCCGGTTTCCCTGCAATACCCCTTAATTCAACTTCCTTTCCTTCCGCAGAAAATTTCATGAAAAGTTCTTGAAAATTAAAAGCTGTTGTACCCAAGGATTGTAGCCATTGGACTTCTAGTACAACATCAACACCTCCCATTGGAATGGAAAGCATTGGGCTAGTCAATACATATTCTCCCATGGATAGCTTGATATTATGACACTTTCTAGAGCAATTTATCGTTCCTCCATTTGCAACCATCACTTGACACTCTGGTGCTGGATATAAGAATCAATTCAATTTTCTTGCTATCTTACAATGAATAAAATTGTGGGTACTTCCTGAATCAATCAACACTATTACCTTTTTCTTCTTGATTTGTCCTTCTATCTTGATGGTTTGAGGAGTGGTAATTCCAGCCAATGCATTACAAGATATGGTCGGATTCATTTCTTCTTTATCTAGGCTTTGTTCCTGGAGTATATCCTCTTCTTTTGACCTTTCTTGCTCCTTTTCTTCTTCCTCTTCACAATCTATATAGAATAATTTCTTCTCAGCACACTTATGACCTTTAGTGTATTTGCTATCACAACTGTAACAAAGCTCTTTTGCCCTTTTTTCTTCCAATTGTTGTGGTGTCAACCTTATAGGTTGTGGAAGACTAGGGGCAACAACACTTCCATCTTTATAGTTGTGAGTGGTATGCTTCCTGGTTGCCATAATTTTGCTTTCCATTTTTCTTGCTAACTTGAATGCCTTCTCTAATGAATCAGGTTCCCAAAGGCGAACATTATGTTGGATATTATCCTTTAAAGTCCCTATGAACACACCAATCCTATGCTCCTCTGGAATATTTTTTACCCTTATGTTCAATTTTTGGAACTCCTCAATGTGCTCCATTATTGAACCCTTTTGTTTGAGACTTATCAATTGGCTAAAAAAAGTGTTGCTTTTTGTATCCTCATAATGTGTTGTCAATTCTTCCGTAAAAATTGCCCAAGTGATAATTTGTTTACGAGAGCAAAACCATTGATACCATACAAATTGATTTGGTTCCAAATATAAAGTTGCAATACGTATGTTTTGTGTGTTTTTCACATTATTGAGATCGAAAAATTGCTCCATCTGTAATATCCATGTTGCGGGATCCTTGCCATCAAACTTCCTCATATCGATTTTTGGAATATGGTGGGTCTTCAGTCCAACATTAGAGTCTATGAAATCATGATTAACATTTCTTTTGTTCTCATCATGAGTTTCCTTTACTACCCTTTCACCATTAGTAAGCATTTCTTGTAGAAACTTTGTCAAATATGTCTTCAAATCTTCCATGCCTGTCTTCAAATCGTCCATCTTAGCTTCCACGTCATTCATCTTAGCTTCTACGCCTTTCTTTAAACAATCCATCTTAACTTCTACACCTTTATTTAAACCATCCATCTTAGTTTCTACATCTTTCCTTAAACCATCCATCTTAGATTCCGTTACTTTTTGTGCAAGTGACACTTGTTGCACTTGGTCTCGTAATTTTGATATATCATGTTGCATTTCTTCCTCTTCTTCATGAGTCATGCTAGAGCTTTCAGGTTGCTTACTAGGTGTTTGCATTTTCTTTCCTCGAGGCATAAATTACCGATAATAATGCTTTACTATGCCCTTTGAATTCCTTCAAACTAATTTTTCAAACCAAGCTTATGCAAAAATTTAAAAAAACTACACACCTCTTTTCACTTTGTAGGAGCTGGATATTGAATCCGATGTATCTCTGTAATTTCAGATCATCTAGTTCTGAAATTGCGACCTTCAGTAGCCCTCTGCGTCCTCTTTCCAATGCCACTAGTCTGATCCAAATTTAATTCTTTAGGTAAGAGTTATGCCAAATCTCCCACAGTGACCTGATTATAGACTAGTTTAGTATAGTGAACTTGTACGATGTGCCCGAGTCACTGTTTCAACCTTTGGCTTTGAAAAATATGTACAAGAAACTACAGTCCGTGCTCTTTCTATACCTTCTTATGAAATTTCAATCCGATGCTCAGAGAGAAAGTTATGACGATTTTCCCCAGGTCACCTGTTTGGAATGTAATTCAGGAGTCTACAAAAAGACCAACTTCCTCAGATCATATCTCCACAAATATAGTGTGAAAAGCTCTAAAATTCGGACCCAAGGTTCAGTGCGATTTCATCTCAAATGGGTTTTTTTTTTAGCTTCTGAAACGTCGCAGAAAAAAAAGTTATAGCGAAAATTCCACGATGACCTATTTGGAGCAGCGAAACCCTAGAATCCAAAGCTCTGATACCAAATGTTATGAAACTAGCTCACAAAAAGATAGAAAAGATAGATCAACGCCTTAAAATTCAGACTCTTCGAGGGGGAAACCTCCTTTACATTACATAAATGAACAATTCTTGGATGATTCAAATGACAAAACCTCCTTTCTATATATAGGAGTCTAAGGAGTCACAATATAAACCAGCCGACCTTACAATAATAATATAAAGCCACAAAAATAACAATAGAGGGATTCTATGGGGCACAGTAATAACAATATAGGGACAATAGGGGCACAACAATATTAATAAAGGATACAACTACAATAGTAATGGGGTAATCACTAGTATTATAGGGACCTAACAGTGCAGGTTGGAGCGATGGCCGTTCCATGCTCCCGGATGTGGGCTGTTCATTTTCATTCCCATTTGGCCTGCTTCCATTGGTGCTGCCTATGGGGGGAGGCCCTGTGGCCTCCCCCATTTGAATGTTCATTGTTTGTGTCTGTCAGATAAGCTAAAACCGCGCTCGAAGTGTTGCGACTTGTTTCTGAAGGTCTGCCGCCTCTGTCTTTGTGCCGTGGAAGGTTTTGTCAGAAACCCTCATCCGCCATTTTCTGTTGCTCAGACCAACTCACCCAGTTTCATCCCTAGGTTTTTTAGCAAGTATCTTGCATCATTTTGAATTGTTCTTTATTTATCTATATTTCTGCATTCTACATACAAAATGTGTTATACATGTATTTGTTTTATTTATTTTTAAAATATGTATGAGGATATATATGAAATAAGAAAATTATTGTTATATATATATATATATATATATATCTTTCGAAGAGGTTGTGATTTCAAATTCAAAAGAGAATAAATTATAGATTATATATATATATATATATTTTAACTTTAATTGTGGTTATATTATTATTATTATATAAAATAATAGTAAGAAAATAATATTATTTTTGCAGTATTGTGGAGTCGTTCTTTATTTATCTATGTTTTTGCATTCTACATACAAAATGTAGAACACATAGAGTCTTATTGCTCTTTCTTCCCATATTTATATTTTAACACTTTTAATTTATTGCATTCAATGCATGTGCAACCATCAAATTACTTTTCCTTATTTATATTTTTACAATTTTGCATTCAACATACCAAATGCAATCTTATTACACTTTATCCTTTTGGTATTCCTTCTCTTAGTCATATTTTCACATTACCACATCATTGCTTTAAATTGTTATTTGCTCCCCTCACCTTTACTACATGGAAATCAAGTTATCCTCTATCAAATTATATATATATATATATATATATATATATATTTCAAAAGGTGTAAAACCTATTATAGTTCAATTGTCAATCGACAATAACGATAATCTTCACTTGTTATTATATCTAAAAGCTAGCTAACTTATCATTGTTATTAAGGAAAACTATACCACCTATAACAACTAGTGATTCATTAAAGGGAAAACATATATATATAAACCTATTATAGTTCATATGTCAATTAGTAATAAGGATAACCATCACTCGTATTATCTCTAAATGCTAGCTAATCATAATTGTTATTAAGGAGAACCATGCCACCTATAACAACTAGTGATTCAGAAGACGGGAAACTTTCACTCTTGCTAGATGTCACTATGCCTTAGGCTATTAACTTATTTTGTTACGTTTAAGGAAATGAGTTCTTAGCTAATTAAAAATAGTTTTAGGTCTTATTTCAAGATGAAAAGACTATTTCAATCTAAATAATATTTGCATGAAAGTCAATATTATATATTTTCATTATTAAGATTATAACAATGGAGTCATTAAGTAAGATCCAACCTTAATCTTATACATGCAATCAAATATTACTCTAAATCATTTCATAAAAGGTTGATAAAAACAATGCAAATTTAATATAATTTCCAAATTTTCATACGAAAAAACGACTAAAAGAGTTTACAATAACTTTATAATTGATCCGGATTTAAACAGGAACACAACAAATTACAGATATAACCATAAATACAAAGATGCAGTAGAAATAACACTTCATTTCATTAATATCAAATATGCTTACAAACAGAACGGAAATAAAACTAGCTTAGGCGATGGTAGCTTATCTCTGAGAAGAGATGTGGTAGCTACATGCCTCCAAACTGTGTTACAATGAGGCTCAAAGGCCTATTTATTGTTGAGAAACAATGGAAAACCCTAAACATCCAAAAACCTAACCCTAAGAGATGAAACGCCAAACTATGGGCCCCGTTTGGGTAAATTGGTACATCAAATTCCCGGGGTCGTAACTTTGGCATATGACCTCCGTTTGGCTATCATAATACCTCGTTTCGAAGATCTCGAAGAGGAGGCCAAAAGTAATATGAAGGCCAATTTGGGGCGTTTTCGGTCTCTCTATTTTCCCTAAAAATGTCGTTTAGGGCCTCAAAACGGCTTCGGAAGTTCAGGACCCAAAAAACTGCCAAAAATAGTAAATTGTGCTACAATTAAGGAAACCGAAAAACTGAAAGAGACTGTGTTGGGAGTCCAAGTGGAATATGCAGGTGGCCAAAAATATCCACCTGGATCATTCCTCCCCCCTTAGGAAGCAATGGTCCCCATTGCGTTGAGTTCCTCCATGAGATGAGGAAACTTCTGCTGAACTTGGTCCCTAGTGAGCCACTTGCCCTGGTGAAGGAGTTGGTCTGCTTTGACAACTCGATATAGTTGGATCCTTTGCTGTCGGGTGTTCTTGATCTGCGTGTCCATGATCCGATTAGTTGTGGCTTGTTCCATGTAATCTGGATTTAACTCTGTAGGTGTGAGCTATTCTGCAATGTCTGATGTGTCTAGCAATGGTGGGAAGTATGGTTGAAGGCAGTCCACATTGAACACTGGGTGCAGGCTAAGGAATGGGGGAATGTTGAGCTAAAATGCATTTTCTCCCACCACCTTGTTAATGGTGTAAGGACCATATTGGAGTGGTCTGAGTTTCTGATAAGCTCCGGTAAGGCGTTCCTTTTGCAAATGCAACCAGAATTTGTTGCCCACCTGAAACTTGTGTGGCACCCGATGTTGATCATGCCACTGATTGTACTTGGCATTTGATTTCTCCATAATGTCATGGATCTGCTGGCAGATATGTTGGATGTGCTCAATGAAGTTGTTTGCCTTATCATTTTCAGACTGGACATGAGCCAAATCTGCATGAGTAGCTGCAAATGGCATGGCCACATCAATGGGACATAGTGGCTGGAATCCCAAGCCCACATGAAAAGGGTTGTGGCCATTCGAGCTGTGGAGAGCCCGGTTATAGCTATGCTGGACATAGGGGAGGCTCTCATCCCATGTGCATGGATGCTTTGACTTGTACATGCACATGATGTGTACGATCATCCTGTTGACGACCTCTGTCTGGCCATCAGTTTGGGAATGGAAAGTTGTGGACTTAGTGAGCTTGGTGTCCAACATCGACCAAAGACTGGACCAAAATGTACTGAGGAACCTGTTGTCCCGATCTGAGATGATAGACTGTGGGATCCCAAAGTGTACCCACACTCGTTCAAAGAAGAGTTTAGCAGTGGCTTCTGTTGTGATATTCTTCTTGCAGGCCTCCATAATGGTCATCTTTGAGAATCTGTCGACAACTACAAAAACACAATCGTTGCCATGCTTAGTAGAAGGAAGGCCCGACATGTAATCCATGGAGATGGATTCCCAAGGTCGACTAGGGGTAGGCAATGGAGTATAGAGGCCTTGCTTCTTGATGGTCGGTTTGGCAATGGCGCAGGCAGTGCAGGATCTGATGTACTTCCCGACATCCTGTTGAAGATTCGGCCAATAGAAATACTTCTGCAGTACTGCCACTGTTTTCTCGACCCCAAAATGCCCAGTGGCCCGACTACAGTGTGCTTCCAAAATCATCTTAACATGCTCTCTTGAAGGAACACAAAGGTGTCCCAGGTGGCATAATAGGGCATCCTCGAGGTGAAAATCTGGAACTTGTTGGCCTTCCAAGAGCGTTTGGTATGTGTGGCCGAATTCTGGGTCGCTTTTGTAGAGAAGTGGCCAATCAGAAGTCTCGTGCCCACAAGAGTTGAGCACGGTTGTTAACGTCATGATCGGTGGTCGGTTGAGGCAATCTTCAACATTATTGGTGTTGCCCTTCTTATACTTGATATTCAAATGGAACTGTTGTAGGTACGTGGACCACTTCTAATGGCAATAATTCTACAAATTCCCTTGCATCTGTATGAACTGTAGGGGTTGGTGGTCTGTGTGGATGATTGTTTCCTTCCCCAAAATATAATGCTTCCATTGTCGACAGGACTGCACAATGGAATACATCTCTTTGTCATAAGTGGGATACTTCCAGACTGTGTCTGAAAGTGTCTCACTGTGATATGCCACTGGATGCCCCTGTTGAGTAAGGACTGCCCCAATAGCATAGTCAGAGGCATCTGTCTCGATCTCAAATGGCTGTTGCAAGTCTAGTAATGTGAGCACTGGTGCAGAGCAGAGGCGATGTTTCAACTCTGTGAATGCCTTCTATTGAGATTCAGACCAAAATAATTTTGCTTTCGCTCCTCCCTTGGTGACTTGACTCAAGGGCCAAGTGATATGAGAGAATCCCAACACGAACCTGCGGTAGAAATTGGCAAGACCCAGAAAGCTGCGGAGCTTTGTCAAAGTGGTTGGAGCTGGCCAATCCCGGATGACTTGGATCTTGGCTGGATCCACATGCATCCCCCATTCATTAATAATGTATCCCAGATACTGAACCTGGGTCATGCAAAAAGTTCATTTCTCCAAATTGGCACATAGCTTGTGTTGCCGCAGTGTTTGGAGAACCTATCGGATGTGGTGGAGGTGCTCTTCCGAACTCTGGCTAAAGATCAAGATGTCATCCAAGTATACTACTACAAATGAGTTGGTGAATGGCCGCAAGATGTCATCCATCAACCTCATGAAGGTTGCAGGAGCATTCGTCAACCTGAAAGGCATAACTCACCATTCGAACAGGCCCTCCTTGGCTTTAAAGGCAATCTTCCACACATCGGAGGGTTCGATTGGTACCTAGTGATATCCTGACTTCAAGTCGATCTTGCTGAAATATTTTGCCCCCTTTAGTTGGTCCAGAAGGTCATCAATCTGTGGGATCAGATACCTATTCCGGACAGTGATCTTGTTCAGCGCCTGATAGTCAATACAAAGTCTCCAAGTCCCATCCTTCTTCTATACCAACACAATCAGGCTCCCACAGGGCGATGAACTCGGCCAGATGTGACCATTCTGCATCCACTCTTGAATCTGCCTCTTGATTTCGTTGTTCTCCAGAATGGAGTGCTGATAGATTGGTCCATTGGGAAGCGACGCACCTAGGGTCAAATCGATGGAGTGCTTGACCTGACAATGCAGAGGCACCCCTGCGGGGGAGGTGAAGATGTCCTCGTACTCCTCCACGACCTTGTCCATCTGTTGTTGTCGTGCGGAGGGGCCCTGTTTGGAGGTCATGGCCACCATCTTCTTCTTTCCCTGAGGGCGTATCATCAGGAAAACAAATTTCCTGGTTTTGGAAATGAGCTTACTGCATTGTTTTGCAGTAACCAAAGAGATGGCGGTAGGCGGTGCTACCTCTGGTATCCTGTACAACTTATTTCCCAAAGTAACAATAACAGCACGAGGCCTTGACTCATACATAGAATGTCGCTTCCATAAGTATGGTTGGCCTAATAATACATCACAAACATCAAGGGGAGCAATGTTACATAATACCTCATCCGTGAAGGGCTTGATGTTGTATGGAAGGCGGCATTACTAGCTCACACGAAGATCCCATCCTTGGTGAAGCCACCCAATGGTGTACGGTTGTGGATGTGTTGTGGTCGGTAAGCCCAACCGCTTCACGACCTCTGCTGAGATGAGGTTCTTTTGGCTCCCGCTGTCAACAATGAACTGTAGCGGGGAACCCTTTACCCACATCTAGGAGTGGAAGAGGCACTCATCCTCCTCTGGATCTTCGAGTGCCTCCTTCTGGATCTTCGTGGTGGCAATGGTGGCATTAGGCTCGATATCGATACTCTGCTTCCCTTTGTCATTCCCCTTGTCAGGTTTTGACTCAGAGTTGAAACATGCATCTGATTCCAAAGCCTTTAGCTCAGCCACCAGTGACTGCTTGGCCCGACACTCACTTGTGTTGTGAGTGGAGCTCTTATGGAACTCACACCGCTTTCCCATGTCATTCTTCTGCTTCGCAATGTTGTTCTTTGCTTGCAGCTTGGGTGGTTTGTCTTGCGCCTCCCTGCCTTGGCTTTGTCCTTTGCTCTGCGATTTGGGGGTACCTTTCCCTTGCTTCGGATTCGCAAATCCAAAGTCTTGCTTCTTTTGTTTAAACTTTTGCTCGATCTTGACAGCATATCGGTATTCCATGCCAAGCAAGGAGATGTTCAGGAACTCCATCTCATCTTGGATGTACTTGTGTAGGCAGCCGCAGTACTTGAGAACCAAATGGTTCTCAGAATCCTTGATACCCAACTTCGTGCGAAGGGTATGAAAAACATTGGTAAACTTTGGTACGTCTTGGTCCCTTCCCCGTCACAGCGTTGTCCACTTTATATATTTATCCTCATAGCTCCCGACAGGGTAATACTACTCCTTGATGGCATCCCTGAATGAGTTCCAAGTGGGTGCGACTGAAAACAATGAATTCGTACTTTCATCCTTCTGCTCACAGTAGGTTTCCCACCAGTCCTTGACGTGGGGGGCTGCTTTAAGAAGTGCAAAAGTGATCTTTTCCCGACTGGAAAAATCATGAACAAAAAAATATCCTTACAGCATATTTAACCATTTATATACACCGTCTGCATCTATCTGACCCTCAAATATGGGAATGTTAAAGTTAACTTGCACCTTAAAGGGTGTGGCGCTTCCAGAGTAACTGCCGGAAGTATATGTGTCGCCCTTGGGTAGCTGCTGAAGGATCTGGAAAAAATTGTCCATCATCGCGTTCCTTTGTCGCTCAAGGGCTTCTTCGAGCAAGATTTTGATAGGATCTCCTGCCCCCTCATCTTTCTTTTCATCCACCATGGGAGGCCGTCGGGATTTGCGAGGCTGGTCTTGCAAAGGTTCGACCAGTTCAAGCCCTAACTCCTTATATCCCGACCTCGTTGGGGACATGCAAAGAAAAACAGAGAAAGAGCGGACCACTCTAATACCACTGATTCGGATTTAAACAAGAATGCGACAAATCACAAATATAACCATAAATACAAAGATGCAGTAGAAATAACACTTCATTTCATTAATATCAAATATGCTTACAAACAGAATGGAAATAAGACTAGCTTGGGGGATGGTAGCTTATCTCTGAGAAGAGATGTGGCAGCTACATGCCTCCGAATTGTGTTACAATGAGGCTCAAAGGCCTATTTATTACTGAGAAACAATGGAAAACCCTAAACATCCAAAAACCTAACCCTAGGAGATGAAACGCCAAACTATGGGTCTCGTTTGGGTAAATTGGTACATCAACTTCCCGGGGTTGTAACTTTGGCATACGACCTCTATTTGGCTATCATAATACCTCGTTTTGAAGATCTCAAAGAGAAGGCCGAAAGTAAACAAGCAAGATGGTTTGGGATGTTTCCGACTTCTTCGTTTTCCCTAAAACACCGTTTAGGGCCTCAAAACGATTGTGGAAGTTTAGGACCCGAAAAACTACCAAAAATAGTAAACTGTGCTACAATTAATGAAACCAAAAAACTGAAAGAGACAGTGTTGGTGGTCCAAGTGGTATAGGCAGGTGGCCACCAATATCCACTTGGATCAACAATAATAATAATCTAAATTATTTATAATAATATTAATAATCATAGTAATAGGTGTACGAGATCTCTTTGTTTGGGTATAAGGGACCCCTTTCACATAACAATTTAACTATTGAAGTCTACAAATGTGTACATTCTATATCCCACTCTAAATTTGAATCTATGACTTTTTAGAACAAAAAAGCACATGTTCTTAACCATCAAATCTACTCAAATTATATAATATATAATAACTTTATATTTAAATAAATAATAATAATAATTAAATTATTGCCCTATCATTATCTGACTTTTGCACACATCTGATCTTGATGATGAACCATAGAGGTTGGTTCAAAATGTCGATACAATAAAACATGATTGTGATGACTCCGGAAGAGATCACTACACAAAATGTTGATCGCAGAAGCCTCAAATTTATAAATTTATGATTTAAAAAAAAACACATATTCTTAATCATCAAATCTAGTCAAATTATATAATCATGTCATAAGGCGTTCTTTTGAGAAGAACTCCCCTCCCATGTCATTGTGTCTCGTTGTGCATTGTCGATCTTGTGTGTTAGACGATTAGCAGATCTTCCATCGTTGGATCATCGTAGGCAATGGAAGTAGTTAGTAACTACCACATGAGTAGTAGGAGGGTAACATAAAAAGGAAAAATAAAAGGAGAGGGGAGCTCTTGGATTTTTTTGTTTTTTCCTGACTGGTACGAATACACTAATTGTAACTCCCACAATAGGAGAGAAGGAAAAATACAACATATATATATATATATATATATATATATATAATGTATATATATAATTGTAACTCCCACAATAGGAGAAAAGGAAAAATAATATATATATATATATATATATATATATAATACAGTTGGTGGCTCAGGGGAGATGCCTTCAATGGAAAGGTGTTGTGGTTGGGAGGAAACAAGCATTTTTAGTCTTAATTTCTCAACTTGAGTCAAGTCGGTAATTTTAACTGTGTTCATTTTTATGTATTATGTTTGCAAACTCTCTATATATATATATATATTATTTATCACAAATTTTATGGTATAGTTGAAAGACCCCTCAAAAAGGTACATTGATTATGTGTATTGGTGTTAATTTTAATGTTTTGTGAAAGAGAGTTTTATTCTGAGGTAAGTGGAAAAAAAAAATTGCAATTGTATGTTTTTTCTTGTAGTAGTAAAATAAAAATAAAGAAGGGTTTTATGCCACATAAAAATAAGAAAGAGAATATATGTGTTGTTCTCTATGTGAGAATAATTTTCCTTGCTTCATGAAATCGTCTAGAGTAGTAAAGTTTAATAGATATTAAAGTTGTTAGAATCAACTCTATACATATATGGATGCATAAAAACGAGAGAGAAAGGAAATAATATACATAAAAAACAATTCTATTGGAAACTGGAATACACATGTAACATTATAGTGTTGTTGCACCATTAAAATAAATATGTCAAAATGTAGTGATAAGCTACAAGTAGAATTTTCCACTACAAAATAAGGAAACATCTTTGAAACATTAAACCAAAGCAGCATAACAACTCTTTGTCTTAATATGACAACAAATTGTAGCTTTCCTTAATATAGAAAAGGGGGCTTTACTTTTTGTTCGAGAGAAAATACCAGGCATAAAACTTTTGGAATGAGTACAGGGTTTCCAACATGGAAAATAGAGTCCCGAAGTTAGTGAAATTGACAGAGCGGGTTCGGTAAACTCTACTGCCAAGAAAATGGGGTTTTCCTTGAGGTTGCATGTCAATAAAAAAGAAAATTGATGAAGAACCATTAATGTAAAGGTTTATAGATTAATAGAATGTATCGTTGAAATAGTTACAAGATGAATATGGTAAATAATTTTTACATGTACAAGATTTAGACTAGAACCCTCCTTGGATAAGGAACCTAAAAAAAAGAGACAACCAAAGAAAAATTCATATATTAGATAGGTATGGTGATAGAAAATTTAAACGAAGACAAAAGAGATAAGAATCAGTGATAAATATTTATTTAAAAGCTTCGAACTAAAGAGTCCTCTCTATAACTATCAGTATAGATCCATCTTAAATACAGATCTAGCATGAGCTGAGAGGGATCCAATTTATTTACTTGTATATTTTTTTATGAGACATTTTTTTTTTTTTCCACTAGAAAAATCGCAATCTTTCATTAAACTTTGAAAAATTACATATTGTAGATGCAAGTTGCATATGCTATGTGTCTGTCAGCCCCAAAGGGCTCTGTAAAGGGTCAAAATATCAGCATAAATACCAGAAACATCATGCAGGATGTTCATTTAGTCTTTCTATTTTATGTACATATTTGCCACGCAGGGCCATGTATATTTTTCTATCCAATATATAAGCAAAAATCAGTACAAAATGTCAAAATATATCCGATATTTTGATTATGGGCTCTCAGCCTTGTGGTAATGTGGGTCTATGTAAGGTCGATGGAAGTATTGGTATGCATTTGACCCACGCTGTTCCTGAATCAACCACTCTCCTCGAGGAAGTGACGTGGCCGCCTTGGATAGCTCGTGAGCACTGCTGTTATGTTCCCTATAGATATGATTGCAATTGGTATCAATAAATTGTGCCTTAAGAATATATATTTCATCCAAAATATTACTGAGTGTGTGAGTGTGGCAAGCAGTAATATTATTGAACCAGTCTATAATGATCTTCGAATCTCCTTATATATTAATGCTCATACAATTATGTCCCAATGAAAAATGCATGAGATGACGAAGAGTGATGAGTTCAGCAAAATTGTTTGAGCCAATCCCCAAACCCATCTGGACTTTATAGTAATGTTGTTCACTAATGTATAGGATGAAACCGCCTCCACATCCTTGATGTTGGGCTGCACCATCAAAAAATGCCCAAGGGGTATTTTTATTGATTTGTGGAGGGTCGTGAGGCCTTCAGGTTCGAGGTTGGGGAGGCTCAGGCATCTCGTTATAAGCCGATATTATTAGTGTTGTAGTATGCGTCCAGCTCACAGGTTTGTTATCAAATATATTCTGGTTCTGTGCCAACCAGAGATACCAATAGGTGATTAAAGGGAGGCTCTGTAATTTTGATCCTTTGTGCTGGTGATACCATCTTTCCCAAGCTCCTTTCAAATCATCGCCTTCCCATGAACCCGTGATACAAATAGAAGTGGAAATGTTTTGCCACAGGTCCATCAGGGCTGTACATTTAAGAAAAAGGTGAGTAGTCGATTCTGTTGCATTTTTACATAGTGTACACCAGGTAGGCCCATGGATAGCTCGGTGCATGAGATTTTCACGTGGGGACTTTATCTTTTAATATGCACCAGAAAAAATAGTTTGATCCGAGGAGGCGCTGTGAGTTTCCAAATTGTCTTCCACCAAAATGTAATCAAATCTGGAACTTTGTGTAAAATCAGCGCTAGATAGCCCGACTTTGGGGTGTATAAATCGCTGTCAGATTGATACCATATGAGTTCATCCGGCCCCTCTTTTATCCTAATGTGCAATTCAGAAAGAGCAGATATATAATCATTCCATTCTTGGTGCCAGCATTGTGGTAGATTAATCTGTTGTGCGGATTTCCATCTTTGTGCGAAAATGGTAGTATTATGATGGTCCGCAATATTTGCTAGTACCTTGATCTCCTGAGAGTGTAGATGCAGTATGAGGTTCCTGGATAACAGATGTCTGCCACCGCTTCCATTCCATGGATCTATTCCAATGCGAGCCAAAGAACCATCATTTATTCTCCAAACCAGATTATCCCTAATGAGAGGCAGTGAATGAAGAAGTGCCTTCCAAACAGATGATATGCCTGTTTTAGGCCAATTAGGAAGCCGAATCCACTCCATAATACTCTGAGGCCAAATGTATTTGTGATATGAGATGCTACTCCAAAGATTCTGTCCCGTGAGCAATGTCCACCCCATTTTTGCAGCTAGAGCCTGTGCAAATAAAGGAAGGTCTTTTAGGCCCCAGCCTCCCCATTTTTTAGGCAGCGCAATCTTGTTCCAGCCCACCCATGCAAATATCCGCTTATCCTAGTTCCCATTCCATAGATATCTGTTACAGATTTGGTGTAGCCTGGCCAAGATGCTTCTAGGAATCCAAGCGAGAGCCATCTAATAGACAGGCGTAGCCTCAAGTACCAATTTTACCAATACAAGTTTACCCGCTCTGGACAAATATCGATGACTCCACAAGTTAAGCCTTTTCTCTAGTTTAATGACGAGCCAAATCAAATCAGCTATTTTCTGGCTAACAAGCTTGATCCAGAACCCCAGGTATTTTAGACCTCGATCTAGTGGATTGATACAGTATGGAAACAGACGATGAGTATATTGAGACTCATGGATGGAGGTTCGAGTGAAAGTGATGGTATATTTTGAGTGGTTTGCTAACATCCCAGTGGCAGATGAGAAAAGGGAGAGGATCTTTGAGAAGGAGCGGGAATCCCTGATACTACCATCAAGAAAAATAATGACATCATCCACAAACAATAGATGGGTGAGAAAACAATCATCAGATATCTTGAGACCACAGAGATCACCATCTTGCTTAGCTGATGCAATCAATTTACTTAGACCATCCATGACAATCAAAAATAGAAGGGGAGAGAGGGGGCAGCCCTGTCTGAGACCTCTTTCAGAGTGGAAAAAATGTGATGCAGACCCATTGATAAGTATACTGAAAGTAGGAGTGGTGATACAGGCCATGATCCAAGTGATGAAATTGAGGGGGAAGCCCAGATGGATAAGGAGCATCTTGATGTATAGCCAACTGACCCGATCAAATTCCTTTGCCAAATCGATCTTTAGGGTGATGGCCTTTTGGTGTCTAGTCCAGATAGTATGCAAGGCTTCCTGGGCCGAGCCAATAGCTTCATGAATCTGACGGTGTTCTAAAAAGGCAAATTGTTGAGGGGCAATGTGACGAGACAGGATAGGGCGGAGGCGATTTGCAATGATCTTGGAGATGATATTATATAGACAATTGCACAGAGAAATGGGTCTGTAATCATTGAAAGAGGATGGGGAGTCTGATTTAGGTATAAGAGCGATGAAGGTCGAGTTGATGGCATTATACAATGACCCCGATATTCTGCATTCCTCCACTACCCTCAGCAAATCTTGACTAAGAAGCTCATAAAAAGCGAGGTAGAATTCAATGGTCCAACCATCCGGACTCAGACTCTTATCCTTTTTGAACCATTTTAAAGTACCCTCAAGCTCCCCAGGTGTCACAGGGTCAAATAGATTCTCGGCTTCATCCTCGTTTACAAATCTGGGGAAGTGTCCCGCAACATTGATAATATCAGCAATATTTGAACCCGAAGGGTTTTTGTAGAGGTTCCTGAAATGAGTAGAGCCTAGGTGGGATAACTTGTTAAAAGTATCAGCCACTCCTCCATCTGGTGTCGGAATGTTCCAGATAGTGTTTGAGACCTTTCTGCCTTTAGCATAGTTATGGAAAAACCAGGTGTTGTCGTCCCCTGCTTTTAGCCATATCGCTCTGCTACGAAGACAGATAGATTCTTCTCTGTCTTTTAATATCTGGGACTTATGGTTTTCAAGCTCCACCAGGTGTGATTTATCTTCAGCAGTGATAAACCCCAAACCTCGCTCATCCAATAGGGAGCAGAGTTCTGATTCTATGTGCAATAGAGCCGAATTCTCCCTCTGTTGTTTTTCTCTGGCCCAATTGATGGAAAGGTGCTTGAGTTGGGCTAGATTGGAGCAAAAGCCTTTTGCCAAGGAGTCTGATCTATCAATCGGGTTTGCAGCCCAAAATTCCGTGACCATACGAATATAAGATGGGTCCTGTAGCCAGACATGATTAAACTTAAAAGGGGCTTTTGGCTTATGGTGAGGTCCCAAGATTTCCAGATATACAGGGGAGTGATCCGATATGCCTCCAGCTCCTACCCATTGTTTGTATTGGTGCAACTGCTGTAAAAGGGGCCCTTTCATGATGAATTTGTCTAGTCTACGAGCAAGGGCAGCCTCTCCCACCCTTTTGTTCCTCCATGTGGGGAGAGGTTTGTTCATAGGGACATCGATCAGATTATGTCTCTCAAAAAGATCAGTCATGTAGCCCGTGATCGAGTCCACTTGTGCCATAGATCCCCAGGATTCACCATATCCTAAGGAGAAATTGAGGTCACCCCCAATGATGATATGCTCAGCAGAGAAAATGGAGAGACCTAACAAGTGTTGCCAAAAATGCTCCCTTTGTTGACATGGACCGTAGATGTTTATAACCTAAATACTGGTCCCAAGATCTGCCGAAAAGAGGTCTATTCCCATAAACCCCTGACCTCCCCAAGATGCATGAACTTTAATGGATTTGGGGTTGTATCCCATCGCAAGGCCACCGGATCTCCCAGTGGAGTCCATGGCTGAAAAAATCCAACCCGGGGCAATAGAGTTTAAAGAAGCGGAGATGAGCTCAGTCGGGCCAAGGGTTTCTTGTAGGAGTATAATGTCAACAGGTTCAATCTCAAAAAGTCTGCACAGGGCTAGTTTCTTGGAGGCACTAGCCATGCCTCTACAGTTAAAAGAAAGGCATTTCATGGGGGAACGCTACCAGGGGTGTTCGCTGCTCTAAGAACCCCGTCAAGAGTAGATTGGTGGCCAGAGGTGACTTCAACTCCAACTCGTTTGATAGCTTTTGATAGGTCAGATTTTCTCCCCCGAGAAGTCATGGGGACTGAACCGGGAATGGCAAGACCCAATCCGACAACATGTATTGAGGATCCTCAAGTAAGAATACGAGGTCAGAGATTATAATGATGAGATTTTGACCCCCGTGATGAAGATGGTGAAGAGGAGGGTGAGGATAATGAGTGCAAAGAGGGAGCAGATGGTGCAATGACAGGTGAGTAGGGAAAAGTGCAATGTGCTACAGAGATGGATGGTTCATGCATGGAGGAACAGTGAGAAATACAAGAGGAGGGAGGAAAGAGAGATGTACCCGAAACAATGGTGGCTTCTGCGGCTGCCCGAGATCTGGTGACCGGTGGCGAGAGGGTTCTGCAAGCTGCGTCCGCTGCCTTTTGAGAAATGTTGGCCGAGTGAGTAGGTCCCGGCACAGGAGAACGCTGGATAGTCGGCGAGACAGTCCTGGAGGGTGCAGTGGATGATATAGGGGTATCCTCTGGTTTCTTGTTGAGGGGGAAGTCCTTGAATATGTGCCCCACCTTGTGGCACCGTCGACATCGAAATGGAACCCCTTCATAGTCCAAAATCTGTATCCTGGTGTATTTCCCCCAATGCAAGGTAATCTTCTCCTCCAAACCCTCGCGGGTATCCAAGTGTACCAGAATACGAGCAAGGGTTCTGTTCCTTGATTCCACAAAAGTGCGGTCATGGTAAAGATAATTCCCCAGGGCATTCCCTATGCGAATGAATACCTCCTCACACTAGTACTATAGGGGAAGCCCTAGCAAGCGAAATGGACCGGCCCCAATTTGTTCTCTCTCAGGATCAAAGAGAGGGCTCCATCTCTTTAATAGGACCGGCGCCATCTCAATGTGCCAGTATCTGGCGAGCACCAAGTCTGTGTAGTTCTCTTTTGCAAAATGGAGAGAAAACCAACCTCTAGGTAAAACTTGAACCTCAGGTAAATCTTTAAGAATGCCCCCCCAGATTTCCTTGACCCATAGAGTGAGTCGAGTGGCCGAATACGCCCTTCCATGAACATGTCCGACAAGTATAGTGCTTGCCATGATAGCTGCTTCCCCAATTGCAGAGGTCTCACCGAAATGGATCGAGATATCCTTTGAGGTCGATTTCACGCACTTAGTTTTCCTCTTCCCCGAACGAGGTGCAGATGGGTGGTCCGCCAATGGGTCCGGGGAGCCGTCTAGAGGGATGGATTTAGCAGACCTTACCTTGACCGCCGGAGTCTCGAAAAAACCCGATGGTGAATGTAGAGGAACAGAAGGGTTTGGTACCACCGATGGTTGAGGACCCAGAGACGTTGAGGCAAAGAAAGATGTGATGGGCGGGTTCGGGTCAAATGAGGGCAACGGAGGCGAGATTATAGACAGTATATGAAGGGTTCAGGGGACAGAGGGGGGATGTCCAGAGCAGGTGAACCCATGGAGGTATTCCCGTCGAATAGAGGATCTGTACAGTGCTCCGGGAAGGCGACCACCGGTGAGGTATTAGGCAGAAAAGGATCCGACGAGATACTAGGGCCGGCTTCGGAAGATGAGAAAATAGGTCGCCCAAAGATGACACGTTCAGGTTGCGAATCCTCGGTATAATCCACTTCCTCTGTTTCCATTGATTCTCCCAATATACCAGCTGAAGAAGACATTCTGAAAACGACGGATGGGCCAAGAAACGGGAAAGGTGTCTGCTAACTGTCGGCTACGGGTACGCGGTGCAGTAATGGTAACAGGGCTGCGGTAAAAAACTAGGGTTATCCCAAACCCTTATGGTAAACTGCAGAACTCATCCTCGCTCCAAGGGGATAATATATTATATAGGATAATATAATAATATTATTATATCCCCATATATATATAGGGTACCGTAATATTAGAGGATATTAGTATAGATACCCTAATACATATATATATCCCCTATACTATCTATGAGACATTATTTAAATGTTTTGTATAATTATTTAATTTATTTTTTTTAGAATTTTTAAAAATTTTATTTTGGCTGAAATGAGCCAAATTTCAGCTTTGATGACGGACGGACAGGGTTACACATCACACTGGGCTGTGGAATGAGCCTCTCGGCTCAACCAGGTAGACTTTCAATTCAATAAACGAAATTGTAAATAACTCATAAGAGTTATAACAGAGGATGTTACAAGTATCATATACAGTCCATTAAAAAAAATAAAACAAGTTTGGGTAGCAATGGTCAATTGACTAAAATACTAATGGTGAAACAACAAAGTTGTAAAATTAACTATGGTTTTATTTTTCTAAAATTACTTGTGTAAGCCAAGAGTTTTCTCCCCAGCTTTCTTCAGTTCATCGAAACAAGACCATGAGCAAATATTATGTCCATAAAAAGAATAAAATTAGATACAAATTATGGAGGAAGAATAACAACGAAGCTATAAGGTAGAGTATGGAACAAGTTTGAGTGGTATAAAGTCAAATTATCATTTATTACCTATTTGGTGAAGGCGGAAGCCATTGAAACCCAAAAGCTTCAACTACTAGAGAATCGGCAGAAAAATCCCTGTCAAATAGGGAAAGCAAAAATAAGATAATTTTAGTTCCTTTGCAAAAAGAAATAACTTCTGGTACTGTTTTCATAAAAACTATAAAAGCCAGAGTAATGCTCTCAGAAAAACGATTTAGGAAAAAAGTATCTATTTGAACGAAGGCTTGATAAAAATAAACCTTGCCAAGGAAAGACAAATATTTATGTATTTTGAGGAGTTGAAAAGAAACCATTTCATCTCCACAAAGACCTTAGAGGTCTTAAATTGGACCTGCAACAAGATAGTATTGAGACCTAGAGGAATCTGAGCACTCCATGCAAAATAACAATTATTACCTATTCATTCATATGACCAGAGTGACAAGTGCAAGAAAAAATTATTTCAAATAGGTTAACTCTCTCTGGGACTAGGTTAAAGTTCAAAGATAAAACTTATTAAAAGAATGTGAATGTATAAAAAAAATAAAAAATAAAAATTATGATATAGAGGTATATTACAAATAATTAGGCACTGACTACCATATGGAGGTTTTGTGTGTTGGCTATTCATGATCACAAGCTTGATTTTGGAGGTTTGCGTGTTTGATATTCCTGTTTGTCGATTTTGGATCTTGGATGTTGGCCTCTCAGAGACCTTGATTTCGATGGATATGTCAACTTCTCTCAGAGAGTTCCCTACAACGTCTTTATTTGTTGCACAAGTTGTTAGTTTGAGTTCTCTGTAATGTTTGTTAGTTCAAGTTCTTTGTAATGTCTTTATTTGTCGCACAAGTTGTTAGTTTGAATCCTTATTCGAAGGTTTAGTTTGGCTCAGTTTGGTTCCATGGCTCGTACTAAGTAGACAACTCGTAAGTCCACTGGAGGAAAGGCTCCCAGGAAGCATCTCTCCACCAAGGTTAGTGGTTTGACTCAGGGTTTCCCAGTTCGGCCAAGCGAACAACATCCCAGGGTTTCACTGCATGTAATTTAACTAGGCTTCATGTGTTTCCACACTTCATCTATTTTTGTCTTGTAATACTCTGCTCACCAACTGGGATTTGTTCCAGGGCTCCAGGTTAGCTTAGGTTTATTGGGTTTCTTAACATTTGATTGAGGTTCCTTGTCAAAGTTTCTCATTCCCTCGATCCTTTACAACGAGGTTGTTTGACTTTGTCGTGTGGTGTGCGGTCTAGCACCATTTTTCATGATGCGAGGGTTTTGGCATGATGAACACTTTCATAATGGAATTGGGGAGTGCTACATTTACTTGCAGCAGAACAAAATAATCTAATAGTTCGAGTGTTCTTTTATCCTGACACATTATCAGTGAGCATACTTCTAAAAAAGTAGATGTTGATGGGACTCCTCAAACCACTATCCTTCCTATCCTTTACAAAGAGGTTGTTCGATTCTATCATGTGGTACGTGTTCTAGCACCATTGTTTGTGGCGCAACGGTTTTGGCATGACGAACTCTTTTAGAATGGAGTTGGGAGTCCAAAATTTGCTTGCAGCAGAACAAAATAATCTAATAATTAGAGTATTCTTTTATCATGACACATTATCAATGAACATACTTATGAAAAACAAATATTGATGAGATTCCTCAAACTACCATTCTTCCTAACTCCTGTAACTCAATTATGCAAAGTTTAAATTTCAAGTTTTTCCCTAAACAAACGCCAGCAAATAAACAAAATTCCATGAAATTTACTTCTTTCTTCTATACTATTATTTCCTATACTTCCACTTTACAATGTTTCCTTTACAACATATAAAACAATGGCTAATATATATTATTTTTATATTTAAATAAATAAAAATACATAATTATAATAAATCAATTATTTTATTTTAAAAAACCATTATTTTCCCACTATCCATTCCCGTGAAACTTGAGAAAAAAAAAAATAAAAAAATTACAAATTATGCCTTATGTTGGGGATTGTTATAACGTTGTTTTCCATGAGAAAGTGATGCATAGCCCCACCCCAGCATTACATGCTTATCCTGTACATAAGTGTCAAATATTCTCATCTTCTTAGTTCTAGTTTAGATAAAGTTATTATATCAATATTAATTAATGATTATCTTACGCATAAGTCTTAAATATTCGCATCTTCTTAGCTCCTTCGCACACAAAGTTATAATGTCAATGAAATTAATTATACGGTGAAATGAAAAAGTATATGATGGGAAGTTCTCCTTTAGCAAGTAATTTATTTATAATATTACTTTGTTTGCCGATGAAGTCCAAAGGTTAAATGTAATTTGAAGTACTATGCAAAATAATATTAAGATTAGATAGTAATGATGTTATTGTTTAATGAAATTAATATTTTATTTTAATTAAAAAATACTCATTATATTTTACAATATCGTCTTAAATTTAAATAAATCTATATATAATATTATTGAGCTTATTTTTGTATTCATAAATTAATATATTATATTATAAATGTTAATGATATTATAATTATTTTAAAAATAAATTTTTTTTTTCATAAATATATATTTTAAAAATAAATAATATAATATTTTTGGTTAAAATTGTGAACTTTAAAATTTTTTCCTTTCCATGTTTTATATTTTATCTATTTCTTAATTTCAATTTTTTATTTTACAGTATTTAATAACTATTTTATAATAGTGAAAGTTAGATATATATATATATATATATATATCTTCCAACTTCAATTTTACTCTGTAAATTTATTTTCAATTTTGTAATTTTATTTTTGCAAAAATAATTTTAAAATTGAATATTTTTTTATAATAATTTTTTTCTTACACTTATATAATGTATTAGTGGTTGGTACAATGGGATGTTATCCCTTCTACCTGATTTCAAATTTTGAAGGGGACATTTCTAGCTCGTCGAACTGTTGGATATACTCTTGGTGTTATTTTGGTAAGATATATTCCTTTATTTGCATTCATAGACTTTAGCAGTGAAATTATTGCGCAGAGGTGAGTCTCTTGTCCCGCAAACAAGGGGGGATCAACACCAATTTGGTGTCTGGCTTGGTGATGACCTTAAAATTTGATTATTATTTTTTTGTTTGTCAAGTTGTATGTGTTATTCTAGGCTTGACCTGTGGCTTGAGAAACAGTAACCTAGGGACATCTAAGTTGTCAAAATCACCTGAGGATCGCACCCGGCCTAGGCTTACACAGTGCTAAGTTGACTGGATTTTAGCATGTCTCCTTCCCATAGCACAGGCGCAACAACCTATGTGAGGTTTGATCCTGGGTTACCTTGCTAACGAGGCCCATCCTCAACTAGTTGTGCTAGTGAGACTTGACTAAAATTGGATTATTATTATTATACATATGATAATATTAAAACATTAAGATTAATTCTCTTATTTTCATGAGAAATATATTTATATTCCATAGGAAGAATATACATGGCCCGGTCCTTAAGGCATTATTTAGACAATAAGGCTCAATTCCATTACAAGAAATACTCATTATTCACATCCCATAGGCGATACACAAGATTGACGCCCTCATCTCAAAATTTCTATGGTCTGGTTTCAGGAATTCTAGCAAGATACATCTAATAAGGCTATCATATATCTCTAAGCCGACACATTTGGGTGGATTGACCATTTTAGATACTAGAAGGTTCAATCTAGCTCTTTTGGCAACAAATTTATGGAGGGTATTCAATGAGGATGGCCTATAGCAAATAATATGTTTTGGTAAATACATCATCCAGCATAGCATGGAGGAATGGGTTAGAGCAGGGGCACCCTCAAATGCTCGTTCCTCTATCATATGGTGAAGCCTCAAGAATGTGATCCCATGGTTGTACAGCAACCTTCGTTGCCCAGTGAGGAATGGACAAAATATTTTAATTGGAAGGGATGCCATTAAGGGTGTATATGGATTCCCCCGAAAGGGGAAGTGAAAGGGTATATTGCCCCCCATACGGTAACAATCCGGAGCTCAAGGGTATAGATGGCCTTTGAGGACTGGATGGCCCAAAATGATTCCCAAAGGGATCAATTTGTCTAGTTTCAACATAAGAATTACCGGGTATTATACCGGAAGAACAAACTGGAACAGACCAAGTTGTCATAATAGTCCCTGGGTGGACTCCTTCTAGCTGATGAGAGCTAGTCGGGACGGATGGTATGCCGGCAAACATCGTTGGATTGGCAGCAGGAACTTCTGCTGTCGCTGTGTCGTTTGGCACAGTTCTAGATGTCGACGGTTGTTCAGACATTTTAAGTCTATCCAATAAACTTCCTAACGATTCTTCAGGAACTTCTGGTGGTGATAGACAAACTTCTGATGCAGAAGGAAAAAGAGGGGTACCTACTCCAAAATGAATTGGAGTATTTGCTTGCTGGTCCTCTACGATTTCCTCTATTGCAATCAGACCAGGAGGAAGAGGCATACCGTCAGGTCCGTAAAAGATTTCTGGTGCCGAAGAAGGGGTTGCTTCGACAGCGACAGTCGTTTGAAAAACAAGACTCTGTGGACCGGTTTCAGATGGAACTGGTTCAGTTATGCAAGTACTTGTCTTCAGACTAGGATCAGTACCACTGTCCTTCTGTTGCTGTTGAACTTCTTCAATAGAGGCAGGGATTCCAGAAATATTGGGAGTGACCAGAATCTCAGATGTTGTTGGAACTTCCGTTCTAACTTTAAAAGGAGATTTTGACCTGGTCAAGCGAGTTCGCTTCGTCCGTACTACTCTCGGTTCCGGAGACAAAGGCGGTTGACTCGCAAGCCTCCCTGAACGACGGGGTTTTAATTGACTTTCCTCCACGGTTGCGGATTACTTGATCAACTAAAATACAAAAAGGGGAATTATGTTTCCGTATTGAATGAATTTTATTAGACGCTTTTAGACACAACTTTGCTTTTTCATGTTTTAAGAGTCGAGAAAAAGCTAAAGATGACTCTAGTCGCCTTCGATGTATTAACGAGCCCGAAGTGACAAATGCTCGGTTGGACTTTTTCAGTTATAGAGTTTGAAAAAGGCCAAAAGAAACTGCTCTGGAGATCTAGGCAGAGGGTGTGCCAAACCTTTCGCGAAACCACAGAATACGTTTTACGGTACGGGTGGTCGATCTTCGTGAATGCTGTGTTCACTGCATCGCGATCAGTAGGGCGGTCGACACGGCTTCCTAAGGATAAAGGATAAAAGCCTATAGGGGTCTCCCAATATACGCGACGGTACGCGGGAGCACAAGTCCGTATTAGTGCTATCGTCCCTCAGGAGGAATCACCCACCTTCGTAGAGATCGACAGTCACTACGTTTAACGACGCCGGAACACGTCTCTACCTAGACCTCTATTGTGAGTGTTATGTTACAATGCGTTTTTAGATTCATTCAATATATTTTAAGTTGATCTTGTTTATCAGTTTGTCTTTCAGGATCACCACGAGATGTATTGGTACAAATTCCTAAATGCAGCTAAAATGATAAGCAAGCTTTCACAATCTTTTTAGCTTTGAAAATCCTAACTACTGAGGGGAGAGAAAAACAATATCTTTCCACACAGAGCACCAAGCACAAACTAATGCACTTTCTCCTAGATCAGACACCCAAACTTATCAAAATGCAAATGCAAGATGCATGTATTTCTTTTCTTTTCCTTTAATGTTGATGTAGACAAAAGGAAAACTGTTGTATGATTTTCGAATTCAATTTGAAGCGTAAACAAACCAGTTTTTTCTAAAATGAAAAGACGCTTTACAGGTACTTGTTTCAACACTAAAAATATATGAATTCAAACCATAAAGTGAAAAACAAACAAACTTAAACAACCATGAACAGTAATGAAACTAGCTCTTAAGATCTCAAAGACACTTTTACAGTTCAGGATCTAAGAGGTCACAGCTATACTGGTTCGCTTTTCACAATGGGAAACTGTAACTGCAACAAGAAATACTGAAAGAACATTCACAGTTTCATCACACAACTGAGGCGGAATAATGTCAAGGAGAAGTGGCTTACAGCAAGTACAATAACCAGCAAGCAATCAGCCAAAAACAAGTGCAAACAGGGCCAAGACACAATAGGAAGACTGAGCAAGACAAGGGCTAACTGGACCAGCGCAGGTTCTAGTCTGCCAATTTCACTCTCAGCGCAGTTCCCGAAGGGAGTACCTGCGCTGTAATGCAGACTGCCTGTGTACAGCCTGCACTGACTCACGAGAGTTTCGTCTACAAAGAATTCCGGGTCATAAAAAGCTCAAAAATGCACTGTTTTTGATGAAATAAAAAGCTATAGGTCAAGTACAGGCTAAGGGATGATCAAGAGGATGAAGATCTATCACAAAGAGTAAAGAGTCTTTTGTAGATAGGCTCTTCAAATCTTGAATTTGCTCAGCAAATGAGCAAGAGTAGCAGTCCCTCTACTTCGCTTTTGATATAGTCAAAAGCTTTTCGATTTGGTACTCTTTTCTTCAAGAAATGAATAGCAAAATACTACAAACACCAATAAGATACTAGGCTCCCCAGCGGAGTCGCCAGTTTGTTGTGGGGAAAAGTATCCGATGCGGATGACCCTATCCCTACTCTAAAGGTGACAGTCTTTAGCAACAACTGAAAGTAAAGCTTTGATGTTTTCCTTTATGAAAGTACAGAGAGAGGTAAGAAATGATCAACCAACCTGGTATCCTTCGCTTAGTCGATCTTGATCCTCTCTCTTTGTCTCCTGTTCCCAGCTCCTTGCTCTCTTTGCCGGTCCAGCTACACACAAGATCCTGCACAAAACAAGAGAGGAAACTACAAGATACATGTACTCATAACTGATGCATGGATTAGAGTGAATCAAATATACATGTAAATACAATACATCAATGCAATACAAGTATATAGGAGAACATGCAAAACTTTATTGATAGAAGTAACAGGGTTCTGAGAAGGTTACAACCAATGATGGCTCCAATCCAGCAGCACCTCCCCAGCAGCAAGAACTCTCCTCTTCACCTCTAGTAAAACAATCACCCAATAGCTCTAACTATAATCCAACAGCACCTCCTTGCTTTACACAAAATTCCAGCCTCCTTAGACCTCATAGAAGAGCTCTATATATAGGAGAGAAGAAGAAAGGATGAGTCAGCTTGAGACTGACATGAAGCTGCCTTGTGTCCTCTCCCTCTTCAGTTAATCTTCAGTTCTTGAGTCCACTTGGAGATCCTTGCTTACACATGGTGATCAAGTACCTCTTACTCATCACAGGGCGAATCTCATGAACCAAGTGTCAGTTTGGAAGCTTCCTGGGCAGTTGACACCTTGCAGAATGACTGTGCCACTTGGCCAATCTCGCCCAGCGCAGGTAGCCTTCATTAGATTTGACTTCCAGCGCAGGTACAAAGAGGAGCAGTTGACATTCAGCGCAGTTGCTCAGTTAGGCAGCTGACATGATCCAAAATAAGCCTGTTTTGAAGTGTTTTCAGGTGGAGAACTGTTTGGAAGTGCTGTTGTTTGATGACCTTGTTCTTTTAGGGGTAAGAACAACATGTTTAGGGACTGAGGATCCCTGTAATTATTGACATTCCATGCTCCATGATGCGAGGCACAAAAATGTCTATAACAGTTGCCCCCTAAAGTATGAGGTCGTTTATCGGGTGAAATGCTTTATCTAGAGGATCCGAAGTTCGTTCCAGTGCTGAGGAGAGTGCCCTGTAATACAATACAATACAATACATTATTTTTCATTCATCATTATTCTCATGATCTAGCTGAGGCGGGCATTCCCATGCTCAGCTTTTTATAAATACATTTTGGTACATATGACAGACGATCGTCTGAAGATAGACTGATAATTTTCTGCTGAAATTATCATCCTTTGAGTAGGATGATCATCTGTGCAATGATGTACATGGCAAATGCTTTTATATTTCCTGAATATGTATCGCAGCCCGGATGGATGAAACTAGATCCGGGGTCTTCAAACTCGTTCGATCTTCACTCTAAGTACAAGTCGATCCATGTGAGAATTGCGCTGAAGTCGAACATGGAAAGACATCGCTTGATTACCGGTCAATAATGTAAACCGTTAACAAGCGCGAGAGGAATCACCAATAATGACGATGACCCTCAAGGTACTGCAGTACAATTCACGTGGCGTGAATAAAGGACTTGGCGTCGAACGCCACGCAAAATCTTCTGGTCGAAGGTCATTGATGTATACCTGTCGCCGGAAGTGAGAAACTTGCCATTGAGGCATGCAAGCTTCAAAGTACTGATGGGGGTTGTTCCTAGATCAACTTCTTGGATAATGAGTTGAAGTCGACAAGAAGCGATCCGTCAAAGGAGGGCCTTAATGAATCCCACATCAATGACACGGAACGGAGCTAATGACTTTAGTGGAGGTGAAAACAAACTGTGACATATGATTCAGGGTGGCGATCATGAATGGATGAAGGATAATGTATGGCAGTGGATGGGACACGGTTGACACTTTCAGAATGACCCCTCTTGAACATATAACGACACTGATGCGATGGATCGGTAGCATTACCCCAAACGCGGATGGTGTGGCGAGGACCATGGTGATGAGACCGGTGAATGAAACAACCCAACCCGATGTGATACGGAGGAAAAGTGTCATGTTCAAGAGTGACTTGCTACCATTAAACTTTGAATGTTCTCCCAATTTTTCCCCAGTCATTTCTGACCAGTACCTCTTTATTTTTGTCAAGCTTGAGGAGGATAACATATGCTTGTTCTATAACCTGCCCTTCGGGCAAGCCCATCGCTATGATTTAACGAGCCTAGCGATAGGGAAACTCGTTCTCGTCTAAAGACAAGTTTGTCGCTATTTAATCATTTTAACGAGTCTAACGACAAGGAAAACTCGGTCCTTTTCATTTTTAGAGAGTCTGAAAAGGTACAGAAAGTCAACTCCATAATTCCTTTTTCGTCATCTAATCCCTTAAGTCCGAAAAAGTATAAAACAATACAGAAGGGATGGCTATTCGGTACTTTTACGAGCCGAACAAGACAAGCGCTCGATCTTTTTGTGCAATAATCCCTCAGGTCCAAAAAGATTAAAATCTAGAGGAGGGATAGCTTTCGGTCGTTTAACGAGCTAGAAGGCCAAAACTCGGCAAACTTTTCATATTTCACGAGTCAGTGAAAAGAGCTCAAAGAAGACTCGTCTTTCGAGGAACGAGTGATAAACAGGGATAGCAACTGATTCCAGGTACAAATTGGAATTTTCCAATCACGGTAGTGTCACAAGGATGGCTAGGTGAAATCACTCTTCGCTGTTGTTCCTCAAAATAGGTAAACACACATATGGGGGTGAACGATCGGCCAAATGAAATGGAGGTGATGGATGAAAACACGACCAAGGCTTTTAAGGCTTATAAATTTGCGATCGCAATGGCTATTTACCGAGATAGGTTCATTTTTTAATGAGCTTAAACTTTGGCGGAAAAAACTCTGCTCACACTTTTCTATTTTTTAACGAGCATAAATTCCGTGGTAAAACTGCTCGATTCATGGCCAAATTTGATTTTTTACTTTTACTAGCTTTTCTCTTTTCAAATGTAGTACTCCACATTCAATTGCTGCAACAAACTTCGTTAGAAATGGACAATATTTGCATGAAAAGGAGATTATAACCCTAATTTTAACTTTAAACTGTGTAAAAAGTCATAAAAAGGTGTTTTTACCTCTCATTTACCATTTCATTTGCATTTTGCTTGTTGGAGCTCTGGAGGTGCCTCTTCTTCCTTGATTTTCACTAGCTGATTCCGGGAGATTCTGTGGACGATTTTCGGCGCCGTCTGGACCAGGTAGGAGCTAAACCTTAGCCCTTTACTTTCATGGTTTCCTTTTTCAGTTTCATGCACATTTTTCAGGGTTTCTGGACCCCAGGGGTTTCATTAGAGCGCCCTGGCATCAGCGCAGGTTTCCCTTTCGAAACTTGCGTTGTATTTCAGGGGGTCTTAAAGCAGACTGCCTCTCAGCGCAAGGGGAAGCTTCTCTGCCTGCGTTGGGTCTAGAAAGACTGATCCTGCATGTGTTTTTGATGATTTTTTCGCCAGTTTTTCATCAAAATTAGGAACTTACTCCTTCTCTTGTTTGCTTGCAGGGAACTTTGAACAAAATGTCCCTTACATGGCGAGAACGAGAACATGAAGCAGAGGACATGGTTGCACTCCATGACCCGGTTACGGTGAGCGTGCTTCGGAACTGTGGCCTACTGAAGTTCTTCCGTATCTCTAGCATGAGAGCACAGATTTCTTTACTACAGTATATGCTTGATGCTTGGGATCCTGTTAACCAAGTATTCCAGATTAGGGGGAAGACCATCCCCTTGACCATAGAGGACATGTACTTCTTGACTGGGCTGTCAAGGCGGGGTGCCCCCGTTTCTTTGTCAGGTACGGCTCGAGGGACTACTTCCACCAGAGACTATATCCGTCAGTATTGCCAGGAAGGTTCACAGCCGAGCAAAGACGGCAAGATCAATATCCGTGACATCACTGACAGGTCTCTTAGGTCCATTCTGTTTACTATTGGTAGGATGGCCGGTAGCGCAGCTTTACATGTTGCCAACAGATCTTACATGCAGCATGCTTTGGAGTGTCTCCAACTGAAAGTGTTTAACTGGTGTGATGCAGTACTTGTTCAGATGAAAAGTCAATTGACCAAGGTAAAGGACGGGAGGCTCAAGAACTTTGGTTTTGGTTCTATCCTAACTGCCTTTGCCTTGGAGAAAATCCCATTGATGCAACCTCAGTACATCATACTTGACTTGCCTTCTCTGACCGAGCCACGCATGCAGAGGTGGGTTGACCATATGTCCCGGCATGCTGGTCAACCTCAAATTACTTTCACTGAGTCCTTCTTTAGGTGGTTCGAGCGTCAGGAGATGGCATTTTCCGAGTACCCATACGTGGGTATGGACTACCGAGGTGATCCGGACTTGGTGCTTCCGGATGGCGAGCAATGGGGCGCTATTGGTAAAAACTTTGACCATATCACTGTTTATTGTTTTTTTTTTTTTTATTCATGATGTTGCTGTTCAAAACTGATCAAACTCTTGGGTGCATGCAGATGTTGGTCCTGTTCGTCCAGTAGCTCGTCCACGATCGCCAGTTGCTGCCCCAGCAGCAGAGCCTGCTAGGAGAGTTGTTATTCGCGACCTTGGTGATACTGAGATACTTGCAGCTGTGCAGGAGCAGGTTGAGAGCCTTACTCGTGGTCTTCCGGATGTACAGATTGACGAGTTACCTTTACAGTTGCAGCGGCACACTATTGGCGTGCCTAGACGATGGACTCGTCTCTTGCGCATGATCGCACAGACCGTGACGTACTTTCATGAGCACCACTAGGCTAGGGTGCCCCCTAGCATCTTTTTTTGAGTTCTCGGTCATATGACCGATTTTTGTTTTGATTACAGCACATTATGTACAAACTATAAACAGTTTTATATATTTTGATTTTCGGAGTTTATTTCAGTTTATTTGTGATCCACTTACATAGCACCGATGCATCTCTTTTTATATATGTTGTAAATGTCTATCTAATACATAGTTTGCTAATGAATCTGTTAATGTGTTCAAGTTTCTGGAAATATGTTGGTATTGAATTGAATCAAACTCTCTTTCCAAAATCTTAACTCTTAGAAACATACGATAAATAGCTGGATTGCGGACTGAATATATACCAGTGAGTTGTAGTATCACAAGTTGTGAGTCTAGCCTGACAATTAGTCGGCGTATACCATGAGCGATGGTATCAGAGAGGAGTTCAATCAACGCACTATACTCAGCGATATTGTTTGTTGATCGTCCAATACACGCACCTCTGAAACTCACTAACTCGCCGCTTGGATCAAAAATGGCCCAGGCAGCGGAGGACAAATTTCGCGTACTACGACTCGCTCCGTCGGCATATCCCACATATGTATCATAATAATTCGACATCTGCAACAAACGAGAAGGGTGGATTACTACCGAAACAAACATTTTAGCGAAAACAAAATACAACAAAAGCACTCAGGTTACTATTTAGGCATAGTAACACTTGAGGTACAACCCGTTACGGGGTTGCGCCAGTGGTATTCCGTCACAATCCATTAACTCGTAGGCTCCTTTTGCTAACACCCTTTTAACAATATAGGGACCCATCCATAAGGACTGAAATTTTCCTGCTCCTAATTTATCGGATTCTTGGTCGTAAAGCAAAACCAAGTCACCTTCAGAGAAGTTGCGCGGTTTGACATTCTTGTCAAACTGTGCTTTGACTCGTTTCTTATGAGCCTCGTTCGCCAAAGCGGCATCACGACGGTTTTCATCCAACTGGATCAATTCCAGGAAACGAGCCTCTTCTTCTGAGGTTCCGGGGAGGAGGTCAATTGCGAGTTTAAGAGACGAAATTTCGCACTGGATCGGTAAGACTGCCTCTAGGCCATACACCAATTGGAATGGTGTGAACCCAGTGGCGTTCTTTACCGAGGTTCGGTAAGCCCATAATGCTGAGTACAGGATTAGATGCCATCTTCTTTTGTGAACCCCTATCATCCTTTGCAACATTCGCTTCAGGACCTTGTTGATTGCCTCAACTTGTCCGTTGGCTTGTGGATAATATGGGGTAGAGCTGTCGTGAGATAGCCCTAGTTTGGCAGCTAATTCAATCATCATGTGATTGCGAAAATGCGATCCATGATCTGTCACTATAGCTTGCGGAATGCCGAACCTGGCGACTACATGATTGAAAAAGAAAAGGGCAGCTGTTTCACCAGTGTTATCCAATGTAGGCATCGCCTCGGGCCATTTGGTAAAATAGTCAACAGCGACTATAATATACCCATGCCCCCCGGTCGAGGTGGGGTTACATTGCATGAAATCGATGCCCCACTTGGCGAAGGGCCCAACAGCAACTATTGGCTGTAAGGGTGCGGGCGGTCTTCTGGTTTTGCTATCAAAGATCTGACATGCATGGCAACTTCTGACAGCTATTATGCAATCTTTAAACATAGTTGGCCAGAAGTATCCTGCTCGTAAGATTCTTTGTGCTGTTGCATATCCAGATTGATGCCCCCCGCACGCGCCTGAGTGACAATCATTCAGGGCTTTTTCGGCCTCCTCCTGGGTAAGGCACCTCCTCAGAACCGTATCGACGCCACGATGGTAAAGTGTATCACCGACGATCATGTAGTCTTTTGATTGGTATCGTATACGTTTCCGTTCCGAGTGTGAGGTATTAGGCCTAAATTTCTGGGTTTGGAGATAAACAATGATATCTCCATACCACTCATCGCTTACTGATATCAGAAACAAATTTTCATCCACGATTGACTCTTCTGATGTTTCATCGTTGGACGACGATGGGAGATCGCACAATAATTCCGCGAAAACTAGAGCTTTCTTCGATTTGGATTTTACAAAATCTAAATCAAACTCTTGAAGGATGGCTATCCATTTTGAATATTTGCCCCCAAGCAACTGTCGCGACAGTATATATGTCATGGGGTTGCAATCTGACAAAACGGTAGTTTTCCTAAAGAGGACATAATGTCGAAACCTTTGAATCGCTTGAACAGCAGCAAGCGCTAGTTTTTCAACATAGGAATATTTACTTTCTGTATCATTTAAGTTTTTACTTAAATAATATATAGGATGTTCAGTTCCATCGACTTCTTGCACTAAGACCATTGCAATGGTCGTATCTGCTGCAGCTAAATACAGGTTAAAATCTCTTTGATAGTCTGGGGCGTACATTAATGATGCTCTTACTAGACAATCTTTCAGAGCGTCAAAGGAAGCTTGCGCAACCTGGTCCCAGACAAAAGGTACATCCTTTTTCAAAAGACGAGTATAACCTTTGGCAAGTTCTGCGTAATTCGGAATGAACCTCCTCAGAAAGTTTGCTTTCCCTTGGAGTTTCTGAATCTGAAGCAAATTTGAAGGTGGAGGCAAATTAATGATTGCCTGAACCTTACAGGGGTCGAGACGAATCCCATCCTTAGAGACAACAAAACCAAGTAAACGACCAGAACCGACGCAAAACACACACTTGTGCGGATTGAGTCTTATCTTATAATGTCGGCAACGTAGAAATATTGCTCTCAAATGCCGCGGATGATCAGTCCGCTTTCGCGAATGAGCCGGAAGATCGTCGAGATAAGGTTGAACAATGTTCTTGATGTCATGGAAGGCATAATTCATTGCCCTCTGAAACGTCGCCCCTGCGTTCTTTAAACCAAAGGGTAATTTTCGATAAGCGAATGTGCCCCACGGACAGATGAATGCAGTCTTAGACTGGTCCTGTGGGCGGATATTTATTTGATTATACCCGGAAAATCCATCCATAAAGGAAAAGATTTCACATCCGGCGCATTCATCAATTATCTGGTCGATGAAGGGTGTAGGGTAGTTGTCCTTCGGACAAGCTTTATTCACATCCCTATAGTCGACGCACACTCTTATCGTCCCTTGTTTTTTCATAACAGGGACAATATTCGATACCCAATCGGTTAGAGGAACCGGGTAGATGAATCCAGCATGGAGGAGTTTTTCAACTTCCGCCTTAATGGCAGCGGCTTTCTTCGGATGTACCTGCCGAAGCCGTTGTCTTACTGGTTTGACATCAGGATACATTTTAATCTCATGTTCAACTATGCTCGAGTCAATGCCTGGCATTTCATCATATGACCATGCAAAGACATCTCTAAATTCGCGAAAGAGAGCACTATATATTTCCAGTTCTGAAGGGGAACAACTTTTGCCGACATGAATATTCTCAACAACATCAGATTTTGTCGAGATGTTTATGGCTATGGTCTCTTCAATATTGGATAGGTTTCTCTCTGAATCCACCGTATTTACAGTATTTGTTAGGAATTCAAACACTGAAGGGTGGTATAGGTCGTGATGAGTTTCTTCTTCACACTCTGGAAGAAGGGAACGATGGTGGTGATCATTCCATGGTGCCCCCTCAATCATCATTGATTGTAAGATTCCTTCGTCAGTCCCATGAACTTTTGACCATGGATCTAATGGGGTACCATATTCTTCGGACCTATCTACCCAAACGCTTGACGAGCGTTCATTTGGGCTCGCCTCCCATGCCTGAAACATTGATTGCTACAATATTTCAATGGGGCTAGGAGGCAATACCACTTGATGATCCATGACGACTTTGTCTTCTGCGACCTTCGATGAAGATACCATGTTGCATGTTGCTACAAATGGTATATCCACTATATGGGAAGGAGGTGGCAACGCGAAAGTTCCCATCATTGTGGGATCTTTTAGCAAGCCTACTCCGATATCTCTTATCGAATGGTCGCTCCCATGGATCAGGGGAATGCTTCCAGTAACTTGTGAACCATTAGGGAGGAAATTCTGTTGGTCGACGATCGTAATTCCCCCTTCAAATGGGAATGCGATCTTCCTAAAATATGTCGACACTACAGCTGCCATGGCATATATCCATGGTCTTCCCAGTAGGATGTTATAGTCAAGATTGCCATCAATGACTTCGACATCAATTTCCACTGTTTTTCCTCCTAGTTCAACCTTAAAGTTATTTAGGATACCGTACGGAGTGTACGATCTACCGTCAAATGCTTTCAATGTCGTCGAAGATCGCGACAAGGTTGGAGATCCAAGAGTTTTCCAGCAACTCATCGACATGATACATGTCGATGCGCCCTCATCAATAATCGTTCTATGAACAGTTTTGTTGAGTGCTTTCACTTGAATAAGGAAAGCCAATTGCGCTGGTAACTGAGGATCATATCCTTTGTGATCAAAGGATACAAGACTGGAATCTTTAGGATCCACTCCACCAATTGCAGATAACAATGCCTGTCTTTGGGATGGGCAATTTTGTAGTACCTCAAGAGTCGACATAGCAGATGGCGATTGGGCCAAATCCTCCACTATATTATAGTGTTGCGCCGCTCTGGCGCGAGGGTTGAATGTCGATTTGTGGACTACTCCCTTAGGCGGCTTTATTGTTAATTCATGCGTGAGGGGGGGTACAACTTCTGCCGAAGTCGTTGTCGAACTACTGGGTTGATCTTTCCCTTTGTCGTTCGACACCGGCGGATTCCCATAATCTTTATTCCTAGTCGAGATCAAGCATCACTTTGCTTAGAAACCGACAGCATAAGCACTTGAGACGGGGAAGCATTTCCACTATCAACCATATTCTGACCTGGGGTGGGAAACGGATCAGTCAACACAGCTGAAGTTTGGGAACTTTTTAGGAACCTTTTTAACTCAGCTTTGAACGGACAGTTCTTTGTTGAATGATTTTCATCACATATTTGACATGGAGGAAATTGTTTCTTTTGCCCAGGAGGGTTTGAAGAAGTTTTCTGAGGGGATGATCCACCTTGTTTCTTCTTCTTCCCTTTGTTTTGTTTCTTCTTGCTTCCTGGTTGATTGGAGTTTTTGTCTTTATCCGTAGATACAACATTTACCTCCGAAGCAAGAATCTCCTGATTTGCTTTTTGATTCGAAGTCTTACGGGCTTTTTTATTCGAATCCCTTTTCGACTTAGCGTTTGCAGTTCCAATCACGCCATCACCGGCATGAGAGTCACTATTCGATCCGGGAGGAGGAGGGATTGAAAATTCCGGTCTGGGGGCGTCAGGTATCTTATCATAGAGCGTGCCCGACTGAGTATACACTAAGTCCAAATATTGAGCACGAGCAATAACTTGCTCCTCTGTTACGACGCCTCCCTTGGCCACATCTTCTGTTATTGCCGGCAGAAGCGACTTTATAAACCACTCAGCCAATAGCTGATCTGGAACATAGGTCTTTACCATTCTGCGATGACGACGCCACTCATGTATATGATCAGATATATGTGTGGCTGTTGTCTGCTTGAAATTGGTCAAGATCTCTGTCCCAGTTTCGTACCTTATAGGTAACTGAAAGTGTGTTAAGAAAGTCGTGGCTAGGGAACTAAAATTGTCGAAAGAGGCTCTAGGTAATTCAATATACCATTTGGCCGCCGGACCAGTCAATGTCCTCTGGAAAAGACGAAGCCTTATCGAATCATCATTCAAGGTATTCGACGAACACCACAGATGGAATGTCATCACATGATTCGACGGGTCTTCGCCAGGATTTCCATTGAATTTAGGAATGTCCGAAGGAAGTTTGTGAGGAATCGCTGGCCACCAATGGGCATAGGCGATTGGATCGTTCGTCAATCGATGTAAATCTGGTAATTCTAAGGTTGCCACGAATGGCAACTGCTGATTCAGGTTTGGCGAGGCGTACCCAGGATATGATGGAATCGCCTGAGCAGTAGGTCTTTGCACACCAGCATAATGCAACTGATGTTGATATGACTGATATGGTTGGTGGGCTTGGCCACTGTAAAGTGGTTGGTTTAACCCGTTCTGAATATAGGGTTGCCCACTATTCGCAAAGATCTGTTGCTCAGATCCTTGGTACACCTGTTGAAACTGAGGTTGTTGGTATTGCACCATCCATGGTTGTGAAGCCATGTTTTGCTGTGCAACACTAACCGACGGGCCAAGATGCGGGGTTATGGTTCCCGCTTGTATCTGTGTCGTCCCGACAGTTGGCGATTGTGGTTGTGTTGCAGGGTCAATAGGCTGTTGCATTACAACTTGGGGTTGACATACAACAGGCATCGATTGAACTTGCGACACGGTTACAATTGCTGGCGTTGTCGGGATACTAGACATAGGTACACATTGTTGCATGGAATATACAACTCTTGGTTGTTGGGGTAACATAGGTACCCAACCACTCGTCGTTACTTCAGTCAAACCTGAATGTGGTTGAAAATTGCCGTATGGGTATCCCCCCGAAAGGGGAAGTGAAAGGGTATATTGCCCCCCATACGGTAACAATCCGGAGCTCAAGGGTATAGATGGCCTTTGAGGACTGGATGGCCCAAAATGATTCCCAAAGGGATCAATTTGTCTAGTTTCAACATAAGAATTACCGGGTATTATACCGGAAGAACAAACTGGAACAGACCAAGTTGTCATAATAGTCCCTGGGTGGACTCCTTCTAGCTGATGAGAGCTAGTCGGGACGGATGGTATGCCGGCAAACATCGTTGGATTGGCAGCAGGAACTTCTGCTGTCGCTGTGTCGTTTGGCACAGTTCTAGATGTCGACGGTTGTTCAGACATTTTAAGTCTATCCAATAAACTTCCTAACGATTCTTCAGGAACTTCTGGTGGTGATAGACAAACTTCTGATGCAGAAGGAAAAAGAGGGGTACCTACTCCAAAATGAATTGGAGTATTTGCTTGCTGGTCCTCTACGATTTCCTCTATTGCAATCAGACCAGGAGGAAGAGGCATACCATCAGGTCCGTAAAAGATTTCTGGTGCCGAAGAAGGGGTTGCTTCGACAGCGACAGTCGTTTGAAAAACAAGACTCTGTGGACCGGTTTCAGATGGAACTGGTTCAGTTATGCAAGTACTTGTCTTCAGACTAGGATCAGTACCACTGTCCTTCTGTTGCTGTTGAACTTCTTCAATAGAGGCAGGGATTCCAGAAATATTGGGAGTGACCAGAATCTCAGATGTTGTTGGAACTTCCGTTCTAACTTTAAAAGGAGATTTTGACCTGGTCAAGCGAGTTCGCTTCATCCGTACTACTCTCGGTTCCGGAGACAAAGGCGGTTGACTCGCAAGCCTCCCTGAACGACGGGGTTTTAATTGACTTTCCTCCACGGTTGCGGATTACTTGATCAACTAAAATACAAAAAGGGGAATTATGTTTCCGTATTGAATGAATTTTATTAGACGCTTTTAGACACAACTTTGCTTTTTCATGTTTTAAGAGTCGAGAAAAAGCTAAAGATGACTCTAGTCGCCTTCGATGTATTAACGAGCCCGAAGTGACAAATGCTCGGTTGGACTTTTTCAGTTATAGAGTTTGAAAAAGGCGAAAAGAAACTGCTCTGGAGATCTAGGCAGAGGGTGTGCCAAACCTTTCGCGAAACCACAGAATACGTTTTACGGTACGGGTGGTCGATCTTCGTGAATGCTGTGTTCACTGCATCGCGATCAGTAGGGCGGTCGACACGGCTTCCTAAGGATAAAGGATAAAAGCCTATAGGGGTCTCCCAATATACGCGACGGTACGCGGGAGCACAAGTCCGTATTAGTGCTATCGTCCCTCAGGAGGAATCACCCACCTTCGTAGAGATCGACAGTCACTACGTTTAACGACGCCGGAACACGTCTCTACCTAGACCTCTATTGTGAGTGTTATGTTACAATGCGTTTTTAGATTCATTCAATATATTTTAAGTTGATCTTGTTTATCAGTTTGTCTTTCAGGATCACCACGAGATGTATTTGTACAAATTCCTAAATGCAGCTAAAATGATAAGCAAGCTTTCACAATCTTTTTAGCTTTGAAAATCCTAACTACTGAGGGGAGAGAAAAACAATATCTTTCCACACAGAGCACCAAGCACAAACTAATGCACTTTCTCCTAGATCAGACACCCAAACTTATCAAAATGCAAATGCAAGATGCATGTATTTCTTTTCTTTTCCTTTAATGTTGATGTAGACAAAAGGAAAATTGTTGTATGATTTTCGAATTCAATTTGAAGCGTAAACAAACCAGTTTTTTCTAAAATGAAAAGACGCTTTACAGGTACTTGTTTCAACACTAAAAATATATGAATTCAAACCATAAAGTGAAAAACAAACAAACTTAAACAGCCATGAACAGTAATGAAACTAGCTCTTAAGATCTCAAAGACACTTTTACAGTTCAGGATCTAAGAGGTCACAGCTATACTGGTTCGCTTTTCACAATGGGAAACTGTAACTGCAACAAGAAATACTGAAAGAACATTCACAGTTTCATCACACAACTGAGGCGGAATAATGTCAAGGAGAAGTGGCTTACAGCAAGTACAATAACCAGCAAGCAATCAGCCAAAAACAAGTGCAAACAGGGCCAAGACACAATAGGAAGACTGAGCAAGACAAGGGCTAACTGGACCAGCGCAGGTTCTAGTCTGCCAATTTCACTCTCAGCGCAGTTCCCGAAGGGAGTACCTGCGCTGTAATGCAGACTGCCTGTGTACAGCCTGCACTGACTCACGAGAGTTTCGTCTACAAAGAATTCCGGGTCATAAAAAGCTCAAAAATGCACTGTTTTTGATGAAATAAAAAGCTATAGGTCAAGTACAGGCTAAGGGATGATCAAGAGGATGAAGATCTATCACAAAGAGTAAAGAGTCTTTTGTAGATAGGCTCTTCAAATCTTGAATTTGCTCAGCAAATGAGCAAGAGTAGCAGTCCCTCTACTTCGCTTTTGATATAGTCAAAAGCTTTTCGATTTGGTACTCTTTTCTTCAAGAAATGAATAGCAAAATACTACAAACACCAACAAGATACTAGGCTCCCCAGCGGAGTCGCCAGTTTGTTGTGGGGAAAAGTATCCGATGCGGATGACCCTATCCCTACTCTAAAGGTGACAGTCTTTAGCAACAACTGAAAGTAAAGCTTTGATGTTTTCCTTTATGAAAGTACAGAGAGAGGTAAGAAATGATCAACCAACCTGGT
This sequence comes from Pinus tabuliformis, assembly GCA_031772625.1. NCBI lineage: Eukaryota > Viridiplantae > Streptophyta > Pinopsida > Pinales > Pinaceae > Pinus > Pinus tabuliformis. The sequence goes on from CM062805.1 coordinate 620,437,331, forward strand.
ATCCTTCGCTTAGTCGATCTTGATCCTCTCTCTTTGTCTCCTGTTCCCAGCTCCTTGCTCTCTTTGCCGGTCCAGCTACACACAAGATCCTGCACAAAACAAGAGAGGAAACTACAAGATACATGTACTCATAACTGATGCATGGATTAGAGTGAATCAAATATACATGTAAATACAATACATCAATGCAATACAAGTATATAGGAGAACATGCAAAACTTTATTGATAGAAGTAACAGGGTTCTGAGAAGGTTACAACCAATGATGGCTCCAATCCAGCAGCACCTCCCCAGCAGCAAGAACTCTCCTCTTCACCTCTAGTAAAACAATCACCCAATAGCTCTAACTGTAATCCAACAGCACCTCCTTGCTTTACACAAAATTCCAGCCTCCTTAGACCTCATAGAAGAGCTCTATATATAGGAGAGAAGAAGAAAGGATGAGTCAGCTTGAGACTGACATGAAGCTGCCTTGTGTCCTCTCCCTCTTCAGTTAATCTTCAGTTCTTGAGTCCACTTGGAGATCCTTGCTTACACATGGTGATCAAGTACCTCTTACTCATCACAGGGCGAATCTCATGAACCAAGTGTCAGTTTGGAAGCTTCCTGGGCAGTTGACACCTTGCAGAATGACTGTGCCACTTGGCCAATCTCGCCCAGCGCAGGTAGCCTTCATTAGATTTGACTTCCAGCGCAGGTACAAAGAGGAGCAGTTGACATTCAGCGCAGTTGCTCAGTTAGGCAGCTGACATGATCCAAAATAAGCCTGTTTTGAAGTGTTTTCAGGTGGAGAACTGTTTGGAAGTGCTGTTGTTTGATGACCTTGTTCTTTTAGGGGTAAGAACAACATGTTTAGGGACTGAGGATCCCTGTAATTATTGACATTCCATGCTCCATGATGCGAGGCACAAAAATGTCTATAACAGGAGGTATTCCACAAGCCCAAATTTGGGGTTTGTGAGAAGTTTGGTCACAAAAGGACCTTGTCGGAAAAAGACCCAAGTGAAGGGGCATTAGACCCAGATGGAGTTTATAATTCTAAAAGGAAAATTAAAAAGAAAATTAAATCCTAATTCTAAGTGGAAAAGTCCTCTAAGATCTAGAGGGTTCCTAAGAAGGCTTAGGAAAATTATTTAAGGAAGGCCTTAGGACAAGGTTAAGGCATCAAGTGTAGAGGAACTCGCTTGATCATTGGAGGAGGCTAAGATGTAGTCCAAGAAGCCCTAGTTTGAGGGATGAGTAGGGTTACAAGCAGGTCAGATTTTATCCAAGGGATTTCATCTTCAAGTGGTGGCCAAATAGAGAAAAGGGACAACAAGGAGCTCAGATGGCTAGGGTTGAGATCCCTATGGTAGAGAAGAGAAGGGTTGTAGAGTTATGAAGAGGGTCGAGCCTCATGAAGAGGAAGTCGTGAGGCCTATTTTGCTCATGGAAAAGACACCCTGAAGTCTCCAAGATTAGTGCGGGTGAGGAGGGATAGTATGGGCAAGATAAGGGTTGTTCCAAGCCTAATAAGACAATTGCACACTTGAATCAGAAAGCCAAACCCTTGTTGTAGGTCATAGTGTCATGGAAGAGTGGTCGAAGGCTAGATTCAGATTGTGAGAAGGTTGTCAAGAGCTATGATGCCTAGGAGGATTGATTGTTGATGAGATGAGCTATTCTTAATTCCTAGCACAACAAATCTACAAGCGGGTTGCATGAGAGAAGAAAAATATAAAGTAGTCACACACCATTGGAGCCTAGTAGAAGGGATCGTTTGAGACTAATTACTAGGCCGACTTTGATAGAAGTGGTGGTTGTGAGAAATAAGAGCAGATCAAGCATGCGGCTATCCTTAAATCTGCCAAGAACAATGGTCAAGTATCCCTGTGTGATGGAAAGTGAGGCCAAGCCCTAAAGCATCATGTTTGAAGACAAAAAGATGTAGTTTGGAAGTTCAAGCAGTCATGCAAGTTGTGGGTAAAAGTTGTGCTATAAAGGAAGGTTGTTAGTGAGGGTTTGCAGAGGTATTGAAGCCAAGGTATGGGCTAAAATACCTCAGATCAGTATGATTGTAGGATTTGATGAAGAAGTATGTATAGATTTTAGTGGGAAGGACATATGTATTCAAGCCCTAGGTGAGGGATGACTTAGAGCCCTAGATTTGGGTAGATCTAGAAGGTTATTCAGTGCTTGAATAACATTGTAAAGAAGCCTTAGAAGAGGCCAGATATATAGCCTAATATCTGAAAATTTGAGGATCAAATTGCAGAGAGGAGGGCAACGATTTTGATGTCCTAGATTTATGCAATAGGTGTTGCAGAACAGAGGGCAATTGACATGCAACCCTGCTTCAGTAAAGTATTAACTAAAGAATGGTCAGATTTGAAGATGGGGTTGCAGTGAAGAATTAGAGTCTAGACAGGACAAATGTGTGGAAACCAAAGTACAAATTGGAGGATTGTTAGATGGTTTAACATTATGCCCTAAGTGTAGGTATTGAGAAGGGCTACACGTCTATTAGGATAGGCAAATAATTTGAGCTCAGGGTCTAATCAACCAAAAGAGCCAGCTTAATAGCCCAAGTTCATTGTTGAAGAAGGACAGTTTACAATGATAGGTGGCAGAACTAAGACCCAAATTTTGTCTTCATTGGAGCAGTGCAGGAAGGCATTAGAGGGAAGAAGTCCCAAAGGAGTTGAGGAGAAGCAATGGAAAATTAAGAGTTGTTCACAAACAAATTTCTGAACAACTTGAAAGAAGACCCTAAGTGTTGATGCATTGAAGGAAAAATGATTAGCTAGAGGGTAGATTCATAAGCCGAGTTCAATGACCTAAAGGAGAAAGACCATTGATAGAGGCAAGAGCTATAGATTGGGAGAAAAAGGACTAGCAGATGTGTTCAGGACATGTGAACTAAAAGGGATGCAGGACGCCACATCAACAAGTATGTCAAGGATGTCTTGTTCCGGGTAGATTGGTGGTCAACATGATAGGCACCAAGCCCTAGTTGTATGTACTTGTATCAATGGATGTATGAGGGCCATTATTCCTATTACGTAGCCCTAGAAAGTTGTATTAAAGTTGTTAATATAACAAAGAAGGGTTGAATTTTTTTTAAAATTGTCATGTGTTTTATTTGATTCACTGATGTATTATTTTCCACTATGCAAAGTAGGATGGTTGAGGTACATGAGTAGGTTTGTGTTATTGATTCTAATACCTAAACCAGATTCTCATGTGCCATGGAAATTCGACACTTGAAACTTTTCATTTATCTCTCACATATCTCTCTCTCTTACACACGTGATCTCACATATCCTAAGTTTTTTCATCATTGTGATCTCTACTTTCCTTTCATGGTTTTTTGTTGAATTTATGAAGTTTGATTTCTTGATGAAGATAGAATAATTATAATATATATTCAAAAGTAATTACCATAGTTCAAAAATAGTGCTTGTATACATTACACTCTATTTTTGAACACAAAGAACATTCTAAAATATTTGACACTTAAAGTATCATCACACTAATGCCAATGTTTTTAGAAAAAAGAAGAATAAATTGAAAGAGTGTGATAGATAAAGGCACTTAAAATTGGGGAAAGGAGAATGAACTATAGTAAGGAATTAATGTTGCAGAAAATTGAATGAATAAATAATCACAATTCTCACTATTGTAATCCCAATTTTGGGGTTTGTGAAATTGACAAGGTCCATTTTTGTGTAGGTTCATACATAAACTTAATCAAGAAATACAAGTTATCACTAATATTAGGATTATTTTTTTTTCAAACAAATCATAACATAGTTTTGTGTGAAACAAAGAAAAACTATGCATTATCTTTACGATGAGTTGACCAACCTTATACAAGATTAGTGGATTGTCGAGATATTTACATTTAAGTATCAACTATGTATTTTTCCTTAAGTATCTACTGCCCTGATGTGGATGCCTTGAATTACATTAAGTGGTTGAGAGGTCATTGAATGTTCTCAAATAATAAGAAAATATAAGATAACAATGTTATAACTGTAGGTTTTAACCCCATACAGAAATTACCTGCATACGAATTCTAAAACACATAAAATAAACAATGCGAGAGCATAACACATAAAACACATATACACAGAGATTTCCCTTGGATCCCAAAACCGAGACTACCAGCTTTATTTTTCATTATGTTCCTTTCAATGTTATAATACATATTTATACATGCCGAAGCATCCAATACCATGGACCGAAGACCATCGCGTCCAATACCATGGACCAAAAAACCATCGCGTCCAAACAACATGTGCGAAAATCATGCACAAAACCATAGGTGGGTCCGCCCAACCTAACATAGGGTCCCAAACCAAAATTTTCCGGGGCACTGCCCCGGACCCCATAAAGTGGGGTTACGGGTACACCTCAAACCCCCTGTGACACCCCCCCACTACACAATCAGCGCAACGAAGGGGGGCTCCGCGCCCCCCCCACCACTAACCCCCCGGTTAGCTACGTAGGCTAGTCGTGGAAAGGATATAGCACAACCCAACAATAACATATTTGTCAATATGTTAGATTCTTTCAAGACAAGGAAAATTACATGAACATGAAGAAAGAGAGATGGCCTGATTTCCTTGGGTTTAGTCAATGTCTATTGTTTTCTCTTTAAAATTATTATTGAACCATACTTTTGTAGTGAATATTGCTAATAAGTTTGTAAATCCGTTACAAGTTAGACTAATTGTGATGACCTACCAGGTCTATACTCCACAATCGGTAGCCTTAAAACACTAAGACTACACTACAAGTCTTAACAAAGAGACTTCAACCCTTCCTATCCCTCACTCTCTGATTAAAACTGCCTTCATATCAGTTATACATAAACAAGGAAGGATTGGTTTTCAGAGTTTACTAAGTGCGACGCTTCTACAGGCTGATGTGACCCTTCTGTCACCTGGCGCGACCCTTATATTTTATAGTGTGATCTTTCTGTTTTCCGGCGCGACCTTTCTGTCTCAGCGCGACCCTTCTACTTTCTGGCGCCTTAGTCAATGATCTATTTATGAGTGTATGCCATGATTCGACCACGATTTCCTTTGACTATTCAACAGTTCCTCTATCCACCTCACAACAAATTGTGACCACTCCTACTCGATTGAACAGTGTAACATCAATCTGATAAAGTTTGTTACTTGTTTACTTCACTTATGGAGCCACTTAGAAAACTCAATGTCGCGCAGTTAGGCTCCTTTTAGCTGTGCAACCAAGTTGAATCAAAAATTATCAATGGAATCTCGATGAATCTGCCATCAAATCCTTTCTTAAGTGTAATCGACACCACTACGCCGAGATCACGAACTTACATGCAATCTAGCAATTGAAAATGTGTAGACCTGTAAACATTTCAAAAGGTATATCTAACTATGCTCCTTGATTTCACCTACACATTTATTCAACTATCTCAGATATCAATTGATCAATATCACAATTAGTTTAATCGATTCACAACCAAATTTAGTGCAGAGATTCATTGAACATACAAAGAGAATATTAGTACACAAAAAATTGTGTTTTCTGGACAAAAGATACATGATTTTCCAAGAAATATACGAAGTATAAGTTCTTTGTTTCTTCATTCCATCAACACATATTTAATTACAGAAACAAAACACGGGAAATTATAATTGCAACACACTTAATTGTCAAAATTCAAAATATAGAATTTACATGGCCCCATATACAACATGGGCACACAACCCTGGCCCTCTTTCCTCATGACGCTCACTACCTCTACATGCCCCTTAGGCTTACAATTATAGGAATAATTACATAGTTATGGATCATTCTGGTTCCTAGTTCTTCTCAATAGATCTCTCAACTTAAATCTCTCAATTATTTCCTAAAATCTCTTAATGATCCCTTGAGGATCTCAACAACAGTTCTATATCTAAATTCTACCTTTATAAGCAGATTATACCAAATCTCTCAATCCACTTTTAACTCAACTAATTTCCTATTCTAGGATCTCCTAATCTCCAAGATTTTTATGAGATCTTCACAAGTCTAACATCTCTCATATTCTCACATAATTGAGAATATTTACATTTAAAACCTCACACACATATTTCTCACTCAAATTATTAAAAATATACAAAATTTCCTATTAAGAAATCAAAAACATTATCAAACATCAGATCCCCTAAGTCAACCAAATATACAATGATTTTCTTGAGCAGGATGCTCCTGCATCAGACTCCCATAGTAGAAAAAAAATTCATAGACTCCTATCTATGAGGTTTGTCACTTTTCTGTAGTAATGTGATAGCTACAAGTCTTAATGACTTGCTACCTCCAGGATCCCAAACCTTAATTTGTAATTGTCCAAATGCTCTGCACCTTTGCTGTTGCTGCATGTCTGTTGTCTTTTGGTTCATTTTCCTTTCTTCAATCAGTTTCAAATTCTGATTGATCATCCCTTCTACTGTTAGTTGTCTCCATCTAGACTGTCAATTTCCACAGTTCTTCAATCACAGAATCAATTTTTTCTTTCTCATGGAATCCTTTTGTCTTAGCAACTTGCCTGAGATATTTTCTCTGCTGTAATTTTTCACATTCATTTTTATTCTGTTGGTTGCTCTTCTCAGCTTTTTTTTTCCATCCATACATCCTTAATGTCTTTGAAAAAATCTTCCTCTACAATTCCATTTGTTGCTTCTTACCTTCAAATTTAATTTCAAGAAGTAAATTGTTTGTTGTCTTTCAGACTGCATACTCATCCACCTCTTCTTCTCTGTTATCCAATACATAAAAAATTTGGCAACTAACACATATCTCTGTCCCAATCAAAGCTTGAGACACTCCCTCATTTCTGACTACAATTACACTTTCATACTCCTGTTCTTTCAGCAAATACTCTAGCAACTCAATTTCTCTTTGACACCTCACAAGTATTTCATCACGATGTTGTTTATAGTCTTCAATAGGTTCTTCTTCTTTCTTAACATCTTTCAGTAGATGCCCTTCCTCTTTATTCAGTCCTATGATTGTCTTCTTTTTGTCCTGGGACAAATCTGCCTCACCACATTTTGCATTACTGTCTTTTTGTAAGCCCTCTTCAAGAGCTATCCTTGCCCCGTCTTCTGCCTTATCATTCTCCCACAATTTTTCTTCATCAATAACATTAGTTAAATTCATTGGCTTACCTCTCTGAGACAATGTTCCTTCATTCTTCATCAGAATAATATTTTGATCTTCCATCTCCATAACAACTTCAGATGATTGTCTTCTCCCATTAAGTAACTCATCAAACTCCTTCTGTTGCAACCATTCAAAGCCTTCCTCATCTAAGAGGTTTTCTTCATCATATTTTACTTCAAGATCTTCACCCATCCTAAAGACATCTTCAAAATTCTGCCTATCTCTCTCAATTCCTACAATCATACACAAATTGTCAGTTTTAAAAACATAAGACCTTGCGGTCTCACTCGATGCTTCAGCCACCAGGTCTTCTTGCTGCTTTGAATCCTTCATATGATTCAGAAGATCCTCTGTAGATTTATCCTCTGTATCATCATCACTTTCAAAAATCAATGGGCCATGTTCTGGTTCACATACCAAAACTTCCTCCTCATACACATTTACTCTAAGTAATTCTTCCTTTAGCTCAAATTCAATCTATGCTCCCACTTCACTTGTAAGCTATGCCATTTGAATTTATTTTTCATAATCCAACCATACCTATGGTCTTCGTTATTCCTCTGTAACGTCTCCATTAATAACTCAAGAATGAATTTTATCTCAACTTTCTCTATGTCAATATCTTCTTGACTCTTTCTCATGCCATTTTCCTTGGCATTTTTCTTCTCCTTTTTGTGGCTTCTCCCCAAACCTCTGCGATGACCTTCAATGATCATTTGCTTCCCCTCCTTTTTGAACTCCATCTCGTTCACTTGTGGACTGCACCTAAGCCTCTATTTTCAACAAATCTCCATACTTGCCTTTGATATATCAACAAACTTTTCTCCTTAAGCTTAGCCTATTGATACCTTACCTTATCAAGCTATCTCCTTGAGCTTGATATATGGTTCTCTACCTCTGGAACAATTCCTTTATTGAACTCTTTTGCTCTTTTAGGCTCTACAACTTCCACTTCCTTTGAGAACATTCACTTGTCCTCTTTATCAAACCTTCGACTATAATGTTTTGGTTCTTCGCCACTTTCCTTCAAAGTATCCACTTACTTTGTCTTCAAGAACACAACTGGTTCTTCTTTTTACAACTCCTTTTGTTGTTCTTTTGCTATCAACCTTCAGTCTACTACTTGTAACCTTCAAACACATCTTTAAACCAAAGTTATCACAAAAATATACCTGCAAGATCTTTTCACGATCTTGTCTCTCCCTTCTTCAACATTTGAATGGGTCACCTTCTCTTTGATTCAGATTCTATGGATATGAATCTCCCCTACACAAATTCGATATGTAGTACTTCTTCCATGAGTGAACAAACTTAACTGGCAAGAATAACTTGCTCTGATACCAAAATAACGACCTACCAGGTCTATACTCCACAATTGGTAGCCTTAAAACACTAAGACTACACTACAAGTCTTAACAAAGAGACTTCAACCCTTCCTATCCCTCACTCTCTGATTAAAATTGCGCTCATATCATTTATACATAAACAAGGAAGGATTCGTTTTCAGAGTTTACCAAGCGTGACGCTTCTGCAGGCTGATGCGCCTCTTCTGTCACCTGGTGCGACACTTCTGTCTCAGCCGGACCCATCTATTTAGTGGCACGACCTTTTTGTTTTTTGGCGCGACCCATGGTGCGACCTTTCTATCTCAGCACGACCCTTCTGTTTTCCGGTGCGACCTTTTTGTCTCAGCACGACCCTTCTATTTTATGGCGCGACCTTTCTGTTTTCCGACGCCTTAGTCAATTATCTATTTCTGAGTGTATGCCATGATTCGACCACGACTTCCTTTGGTTATTCAACAGTTCCTCTATCCATCTTACAACAAATCATGACCACTCCTGCTCAATTGAACAATGTAGCATTAATATGGTAAAGTTTGGTACTTGTTTACTTCGCTTATGGAGTTACCTAGAAAACTCATTGTCGCGCAGTTAGGGTCCTTTTAGCTACTCAACCAAGTTGAATAAGACATTATCAATGGAATATCCTTGCAATCTTCCATCAAATCCTTTCTTAAGTGTAATCGACACCACTATGCTGAGATCACGGACTTACATGCAATCTAGCAACTGAAAATGTGTAGACTTGTAAACATTTCAAAAGGTATATCTAACTTTGTTCCTTCCTTTCACCTACACATTTATTCAACTATCTCAGATATCAATTGATCAATATCACGGTTAGTTTAATCAATTCCCAACCAAATTTAGCGCAAATATTCATTGAACATACACAAAGAATATTAGTACACAAAAAATTGGGTTTTTTGGAAAGAAGATACATGATTTTCCAATAAATATACAAAGTATAAGTTCTCTGTTTCTTCATTCCATCAACACAAATTCAATTACAGAAACAAAACATGGGAAATTATAATTGCAACAAACTTAATTGTCAAAATTCAAAATATAGAATTTACATGGCCCCATATACAACATGGACGCACAACCCTGGACCTCTTTCCTCATGACGCTCACTACCTCTACATGCCCCTTAGGCTTACAATTATAGGAATAATTACATAGTTATGGATCATTCTGGTTCCTAGTTCTTCTCCATAGATATCTCAACTTAAATCTCTCAATTAGTTCCTAAAATCTCTTAATGATCCCTTGAGGATCTCAACAACAGTTCTATATCTAAATTATGCCTTTATGAGCAGATTATACCAAACCTCTCAATCCACTTTTAACTCAACTAATTTCCTTTTCTAGGATCTCCTAATCTCCAAGATTTTTATGAGATCTTCACAAGTCTAATCATCTCTCATATTCTCACATAATTGAGAATATTTACATTTAAAACCTCACACACATATTTCTCACTCAAATTATTAAGAATATACAAAATTTCCTATTGAGAAATCAAAAGCATTATCAAACATCATCCCCTAGGTCAACCAAATATACAATGATTTTCTTGAGGAGGATGATCTTGCATCAAATTGTCTTGGTGTTTCACAAAGGGAAGAGTGGAGGCAAAGATAACAAAAAAAATGACATTATGGTGACTGAATGATATGAACACATTAAGTATGGATATTAAATGTCATGCCAATTATCATATCAATAATGATAAAAGATGCACTTAAAACATGAATGCAATTGAGAATTCAAGAAGATAAGGTGTCTAAGGTTCTCTTGGAAACTTACATTAAGTGACACTTAAAATGATGGATATGTTACTACAAACATAGGATTCTCTAGGCATGAGTTTGTGATGTGGTTAATGTAGTATAAGGGTACATTGTAGCAAGGAATATATGAGAGCCAACAAGAACAAAGATGATTTTAGTCCTTATTGATCTCGAAGTAATATCAGAATAAGATTCCTTGTCGGAAAACTTGGACCCTAAGCGGCCCCGCAACTCTTTGACCTAGGGTTTTGGATTGCAGTCTATGAATTGTTACCCACTCTGGCAGGGGGTAGTGCCCTTTTCACTGATCTAAGGCAGCGGGGGCTTGCCCTGGCCCAATAGATGAAGCAAGTGGGGGCCAATGGGGCCCCTTCCTACAAACAGATAATGATGGACAAAGGTAAAAGCCCATTGGAAGGAGTGCAGATCACGGGTTCAGACACTACAGGAAAAAATGAGCTCAGCAAAAAGACAAAGTTGGATGGCAATACAAAGGAAACCCAGCATCCAAACCAGACAAAAGGCATCAAATTCTGGAAGGAAAAGACAAACCAGATCCCACTCGAGAGCAGGTACCTCGAGGAGCAGGAAAGAAAACCAAAGAAGCGGAGGCAGCTGAAACCTCCCCCCTGAACGGCTCTGATCCAGAAGGACTGGCCACTGAAGACAAACAACATAGAGACCAAGGGCGTTGCAAGCCAAAAACCACAGAAAGCCTGAGGGTTATCATTACCGACCCTGAACTGCAAGCCTATAGGGATCATATGGCTATTCATGCAGTGATCTGCAAGTTTATGGGCTTTTGGCCCACAGAAAAAGCCTTATGCCAATGGATCAAGCAAACTTGGAAGCCGAAAGGAGATGTGAAACTCCACCTGGGGGCCAAAGGTTTTTTCACGGTTGTCTTTGCAAACCTTGAAGACAGAGACCACATATTTGATGGAGGCCCTTATTTCTATGCCTCTGCAGGCCTTTACATGAGACCCTGGAAACCAAATTTTGCACTAGAATAGGAAACATTCAAGCATGTTCCTGTGTGGATTCGCCTGTTTTCCCTCCCCATCGACTACTGGAGACCGACGACGTTGGAACAAATCGGCAACAAACTAGGCACCTTCATCCAAGCTTCCGAAGCTACCCTCCAAAAAAGGTACACCTCTTGCGCTAGAATCTGTGTTGAAATGGACGTTTCAGGTGCTCTTCATGAAGGTCTATGGTTGGAATATAGAGATGAAGTCTTTTTCCAAGCCATAGACTATGAACAAATACCCTTCAGATGCAAAAAATGCCATGAACACGGCCATCTGATCCGGGAATGTCCCCTGAACAGACCCGTAGAGAAGGCTAAGGATCTCCCAAGCAAAAATCAGGATGGTTTCGTCCGACCCATGGGCAGACACCGAACCAACAGAAGGAACCAACCGAAGAGGGTCTATGAACGCATTTGAGGTGCTTGGAGAGGAAACTGGTGCAGATGAGGATACCCAAATACCAGCATCTGAGCAGGAAACCCCGGAAATGACCAATCAAAACGCCCAGATGCCGACTCCAATCTCGACTGATGACTTTCTCCTAGATCTAGGATTGAGGAAAGACGCAGAAGGGGACGAGGAAATGACATTAAGTGAAGTGGGCACAGAGGATCAAGACCTAAATGACACTCTAGAAAAAGAAGGAATGGACCTTAATACCATAGTTGAGCAATGGAGACAAAAAGGAGTGGATCACATTCCAGAGGAAGAGATTGACAGAGTCAACTTCCTCTTCCTATCAAGGCAGGATGCAGCCTTGAAAGGGCAGAAAAGGGGTCTAGGTGCGACAAAGGGACTGGGCATCAAGGCACAAAACCTACACCAAACACATTCTACTGTAAAACACAGGAAGAAACGGGGTAGAAGAACAAATAATGAAGTGCTCCATGAGCTTGGCCAAATTCTCATCAACTCGGGCAAGATGAAAGCCCTTGAGGCTTTCCCATTCTCCTCATAATACCTGTTTAAATATGAAGATACTCTCATGGAATGCAAGAGGGCTAAACAACCAAACCAAACAAAGATTATTGAAAAAGAAAGTCACAAAGGAAAATCCGGACATTGTTTTCCTGCAGGAAACCAAATGCTCCAGGCTAAAGCTGGAAGGGATAGGCAGGAGCCTGGGAAAGAGAATGGAGCACATGGAGGTAGAAGGTAATGGTCTGGAAGGGGGCTTAGCCATCTTCTGGAACCCCCACTCCCTACTCCTCCTAAACGTCGAGGCCTCCAGATCTTTCATTTCCCTTGAAATGCAGATCCTGGGAGAAGCTGGCACATACTTATTCACAAATGTTTACAGCCCCCAAAGGCTGGAGGATAAGCTTCAGCTACTGGACAACCTATCCAAGCTGCAACAAAGACACTCTAATGCTAAGGCCATCTATGGCGACGATTTCAACATGATTACCTCTCTGGAGGAAAAGAAGGGAGGGCTTCGTACCCTAAACAGAGATGTTGAGGCCTTCATTTCTTTCATCAGAACAACTAACCTGGTGGACATCCAACCCAAAAATGGCATATTCACTTGGAATAATAAGAGAGGAGGGGACAGGCTTATCACATCTAGGCTTGACCGGTTTCTGATCTCGGATACCATTCTCCTTGAGTGTTAAGTTTAGGTATGTTCTATGCTAGAGCAATTTATTTCAATTTTCACAGTTAGCTCATTATCTTTTCCAGATTAGCAATCACATCAGCATTAAAGTAAACTGCAGATAGAACATAAATATAAATCACAGAAGACAAGCCAAGACAAGAGGACATAAGATGTGGCGCTAGCCAGGGACAAACCGCACAATGTGGGGAAACCCTTTATCAATTCTTCTTTTATGTTCTTCAAAGTTCAGCAGAGAAAGTGAGAGATAGTACATTTACAACAGAAGTCAACCCTTTGACTCATCTAGATCAGAGCATAGATCATCTCCTATAACGATGATGCATGAGATCAGTTGAAGACATTCTGCTTCAATTGATTCTCCAAGGTGACGGCTTCACCTATCCATTTCATACATTTGCTACATCTTACTGTGGAGCACCATCTCATTTGTTTTCATCATCATGCAGTCCCATCCATCATCATGCTACCTCATACATCAACATGAAATCTCATTGTTGATCATGCTGCCCTTTACATTATCATGATCATGTTGTTCTTCATAGTCCCATTACTGATCATACTCATATACATATATATTTATTGATCACCAATTATAATTCATACCCTTACAGATCTGACTGGGAGAATGCCGAGATATATTATGAAATCATAGTGATCTTCTATACTATAATAGTTCTGCAGAGAACGTAGCCCTTCTAATTCAAACCCTAACCATTGCTGACCATTATGCTGAGACTACTACAGGAATACCACCTGGATCTACTTCATCAATGGTAAGGTGTTACAGCGTATAAGGTTTCCATGGACAACGTTGAGAAGTCTCCATGACTGTGTATGGTCTTCCAGAATTATATAGACAACTCTTCATTCAACTGAGATCCTTACAAGTGTGCCATGACTGTACCATACCCTGCGTATGAGTCTTTTATGAACTGCGTATAAATGTCTTCAATGAACAACGTATAGTGTTTCCTTTCCATATATTGTGGTTCTTCTATCCCAGTGGCTTCATACATCTCCATTGTGCGGATTCATGACAGCATTGGATTATTGCCTGCGTATATCTATATCTATCTATCTATATATATATATATATATATATATATATATATATATATATATATATATATATATTGTTGTCCTGCGTATATATGGCTATTGCGTTCATGATTAGCGTTCTGACTGCGGCTTTTTTATTTTACAGCGGTTACATTTATGTTGGATAGTGTATAAGTGCTCCAAGCTGTGCGTATATATATATATATATATATATATCTGTTGTGTGTAGACTGCGTTTAGGCTGCTACAGGCAGCGTATGAAGGCTTCTTGGACAACGTATCACTGTCACCCTTGACCACGTTTAGGGATGCTCCATTACTACAGCTAGACTCCTCTAACTGTGGCTTCATGCCTTGACTACGTTTCCTTTTTATGACAGTGTATAACTGCATCTAGGGCATCACTTAATTGTTTGCATTGTTTGTTGGGTTGTGTTATATTCTTTCCATGTAGTTAATAGGGGGTTTGTTTGCATTGTTTGTTGGGTGTGTGTTTGCGTAAAGTGGGGTTACGGGAAAATTTTGGTTTTGGACCATATGTTAGGTTGGGCGGACCCACCTATGGTTTTGTGCATGATTTTTGCACATGTTTTTTGGACGCGATGGTTTTTCGGTCCATGGTATTGGACGCGATGGTTTTCGGTCCATGGTATTGGATGCTTCGGCATGTATAAATATGTATTGTAACATTGAAAGGAACATAATGAAAAATCAAGCTGGTAGTCCCGGTTTTGGGATCCAGGGAAAAATCTCTGTGCATATGTGTTTTATGGGTTATGCTCTCGCATTGTTTATTTTCTTTGTTTAAGAATTCGTATGCAGATAATTTCTGTACAGGGTTAAAACCTACATTTGGTATCAGATCTGTTTTGGCTTCAAGGGGACGCCTTTGTTGCTGAGGGGTTTCGCTCGGGCCTGTGGTAGACCCTGTTCAGTGGGAGATCTGCGAGATCGATTCTGGTGGTGAAAGAAGATGGCGAGCAGTGGAAAGATAGAGATTGAGAAGTTCAATGGTCAGAATTTTGAGTTGTGGAAACTCAAGATGGAGGATCTGTTGGTGGATAAAGATCAGTGGATCGCGGTAGATCCGGGTACTAAACCATCGGGAGTGACCGATGAAGAATGGAAGAAGTTGGATCGGAAGGCAAAGAGCACAATACGATTGTGTGTCTCGGATTCAGTATTGTTGAATGTATCAGGGGAAGCTACGGCAAAGGCTTTGTGGGTCAAGTTAGGGACTTTGTACCAATCTAAGTCTCTGGTGAATAAATTGTTCCTGCGGAAAAAGCTGTATAACCTGAGGATGAAAGATGGAGACTCGGTGACAGAGCATCTGAATGCGTTTAATACTGTGGTAAGTCAGTTATTATCTGTTGATATTAAAATTTCAGATGAAGATAAGTGCATCAGTCTGTTGTGTTCTCTACCAGATTCGTGGGATAGTCTGGTTATTGCAATAGGTAGCAATGCAACTGCTTTGCAGTTTGATGAAATAGTCTCAGTCTTGCTGATGGAGGAGATGAGATGGAAAAATATGGACAACCAGAATGGTGATGCCTTGTCTGTACGAGGACGGTCCCAGAACAGAAACAAAAATAAGTCATCGAGTGGGAGATCTAAATCTAGAGGGAGATCTAAATCTCTAGGAAAACCTACAAAGGTGGTGTGCTGGAAATGCGGAAAGGAAGGGCACTTCAGAAGGGATTATAAATCTAAAGCTCCTGATAAAGGAAAGGGATCTGATGATGCTCCTTCTACAGAGGCGAAAACCACCTCAGATGAAGGTGGGGATGTGTACTTGGCTTCTTCAAGTACACATGTAGATCATGAGGCATGGTTGATTGACTCAGGTGCATCCTTTCACTTCACTCCCAATAGAGAGTGGTTCTGCGAGTATGAGAAATACGATGGTGGTGATGTCTTCTTAGGAGATGATAGGAAGGCTAGAATCATTGGTCGGGGAAAAGTAAAGTTGAAGTTGCAAGGTGGAAGGGTTAGAACACTTCCGGGTGTTCTACATATTCCTGCATTGGCCAGAAATCTGATTTCTATAAGCAAGTTGGATGATGCAGGTGTAAAGACGGTGTTCGAGAAAGATACCTGCAAGATGGTTCGAGGAGCACTAATATTAATGCGGGGAGTTCGGATTGGAACTCTGTACAAGCTGCAAGGTAGCACTGTTGTTGATGGGTGCAATTGTTCTATGGTTCCTGAAAATGGAGTAGAGAATCTAGTGGTCTCTGGAGAGAAGGGCCTTCGAATACTTCATGGTAAAGGTATGGTAGAAGGTATGAATAATAGCTCTCTGGATTTTGATTTCTGTGAAAATTGTGTATATGGGAAGCAGAATCGGGTGAGTTTCCCCTCTGGTGGTAAGAGGACGAAACAGATATTAGAGCTTGTGCACAGTGATGTGTTTGGACCTGTGAAGGTTCCATCACTGGGTAAGTCTGTGTACTATGTATCATTCATAGATGAATTCTCAAGGAATACATGGATATATTTTCTTAAGAAGAAATCTGAAGTCTTTGACAGGTTTAAAGAATTTAAGGCTCTGGTGGAAAATCAGACAGAGAAGAAGATAAAGGTTCTAAGGACAGATAATGGTGGAGAATTTTGCAGCAAGGAATTTGAATAATTTTGTAAGATGTGTGGTATAGCACGACAGAAGACTACTCCATATACACCTCAGCAAAATGGAGTCGCAGAAAGAATGAACAAGACGTTGATGGAAAGGGCAAGAAGCATGCTCAGTGGTGCCGGGTTAGGACAGGAATTCTGGGCAGAGGCGGGGGATACTGCATGTTACCTGATCAACAGATCACCTTCATCAGCGTTGGAGGATAAGACTCCACAAGAAGTATGGATTGGTAAGAAACCCTCTCTTTCACATCTAAGGGTATTTGGATGTGATGCATATGTACATGTTCCAAAGGAGAAACGAACCAAGTTGGATAGTAAATATGAAAAGTGCATCTTTATTGGGTATAAGGATGGTTTAAAGGGTTATAAGCTTTGGAACCCAGTCACACGGAAGGTTGTGTACAGCCGAGATGTGTTGTTCAGAGAGGTAAAAGATGTTATTCAACATGAAGTCCAACCAAAGGAACCTGAGAAGATAGAGTTTAAGCCAAAGGAGGAAGAATCAGACTCTGCAGCAGAGGAGGAATCAGAAGATGAAGAGCCACAAACTTCGGCTGTGAGAAGATCAGTTCGAGAAAGAAGGCAGCCAGAAAGGTATAGTCCATCTGCTTTCAGTTCAAATTTTGCTTTGTCTGTTACTGATAATGATCCCAGAACTGTGAAGGAAGCAGTGGATTTAGAGGATGGAAAACTCTGGAAAGAGGCCATGGTCGATGAAATGGCATCTTTGCACAAAAATGAGGCTTGGGATCTGGTGGAGTTGCCGGCTGGAAGGAAACCCATTGGCAGCAAATGGGTGTTCAAGAAGAAGACAAATGCAGAAGGAAAGGTGGAGAAATACAAAGCTCGGTTGGTAGCAAAAGGTTATTCCCAGGTGCCGGGAATTGATTTTGGTGATATTTTTTCTCTTGTTGCCAAGGTAACTTCTATTAGATTACTTTTATCTGTTGCTGCTGCTTTTGATTTTGAGGTAGAACAGATGGATGTGAAGATATCATTTCTTCACGGGGATTTGGAAGAGGAAATCTACATGAAGCAACCTGAAGGCTTTGCGGTGAAGGGTAAGAAAGAACTGGTATGCAAGTTAAAGAAGTCTCTGTATGGGTTAAAACAGTCACCAAGGATGTGGTATCAGAAATTTGATACATTTATACGGGGACTTGGCTTCACCAGAAGCAAAGCAGATCATTGTGTGTATTTTAAATTAATTGGTGACCGTATTATTTATCTGGTCTTGTATGTGGATGATATGTTGCTGGTTGGAAATGACAAAGAAATTATCCAGGATTTGAAGACCCAATTGTCCTCCAAATTCGACATGAAAGATCTTGGTGCTGCAAACTATATTTTGGGCATGAAAATTAAAAGAGATCGGTCAAAGAGGAAGCTCTGGTTAAACCAGAGGAAGTATGTCGAGACAATACTCCAGAGGTTTAATATGCAGGATAGTAAACCGGTGAAGGTTCCTATTCCTGTAGGTGTGAGGTTATCTGCTGAACAGTGTCCCAAGACACAAGAAGAGGAAGAGGACATGTCCCGTGTTCCATATGCAAGTGCAGTGGGTAGCCTGATGTATGCAATGGTCTGTACTAGACCAGACATTGCACATGTAGTGGGAGTATTGAGCAGGTTTATGTCAAAACCTGGGAAGGAGCACTGGACAGCAGTGAAGCGGGTTTTCAGGTATTTGCGTGGCACTAGTGATTATGGTTTGTGCTACCAAGGAAGACCAGGATTGGACAGAGTGTTGGATATTCATGGCTTTGTTGATGCATACTGGGCTGGAGATCTGGATCAGAGAAGATCTACAAGTGGGTATGTGTTTAACCTATTTGGAGGTGCAGTCAGTTGGATGAGTAAGAAACAATAGATAGTGGCACTATCAACTACAGAGGCAGAATACATGGCAGCCACTCATGCAAGCAAGGAAGCAGTTTGGTTGCAGAGATTGTGTTCAAGTATGGGGTTAGTACAGGGAGCTATAAGAATAGACTGTGACAGCCAAAGTGCAATTTTCTTGGCAAAGAACCCTGCTTATCATTTAAAGACAAAGCACATTGATGTTCAGTATCACTTTGTGAGGGATATGATAGAAGACAGAAAGGTGTTGTTGGTAAAGGTGGACACTTTGAAGAATACTGCAGATGCATTGACAAAATCTGTGAGCTCTGAGAAGTTCTCTTGGTGTAGAGAAGCAATGGGAATCTCAGGGCTGAAAAAATGACTAAGCTCTCCTGTGGCCTCCTGTGGAAAGAAAACAACAAGTGGGAGATTGTTGGGTTGTGTTATATTCTTTCCACGTAGTTAATAGGGGGTTTGAAGGGCACCTGTAACCCCACTTTATGGGGTCCGGGGCAGCGCCCCGGAAAATTTTGGTTTTGGACCATATGTTAGGTTGGGCGGACCCACCTATGGTTTTGTGCATGATTTTCGCACATGTTTTTTGGACGCAATGGTTTTTCGGTCCATGGTATTGGACGCGATGGTTTTCGGTCCATGGTATTGGATGCTTCGGCATGTATAAATATGTATTGTAACATTGAAAGGAACATAATGAAAAATCAAGCTGGTAGTCCCGGTTTTGGGATCCAGGGAAAAATCTCTGTGCATATGTGTTTTATGGGTTATGCTCTCGCATTGTTTATTTTCTTTGTTTAAGAATTCGTATGCAGATAATTTTTGTACAGGGTTAAAACCTACATTGTTGTGCATATAATTACTCCATTAACAGATTAGGGCATCGTACTGTAGCTAGGTCATCATACTCTTTAGTATCTCTCCTTCTCCAAAAAACCCAAGACGTGGAGAGGAGATCACCTAAATAGTGTGTCCTCTAATGACTCCAAATCCTCTCTTATTTATACTAAAAACGTAGAGGTTGAATAGACACGTCGGTTGGGCTTCTGAGCCTACATAAGATGCTGGTCGGCTTGATAATAAATCCATAATCAAAATAAATTCATATCTCCATAAATACTTATCGGAATCAGATGATCTTTAGATCAATCCTACACCTCTCGACGAGAGGGATCCAATAAAAATATCAGCTGCCCTAAATAAGCTGACCCATATGAGTTTGGCCCTAGTTGCCAATTTAACACTCCCTCTCAACTAGGGAGAACTCCATTCGCTGATCCATAAGTCCGACTGTACTATCTCTGCCATCAGTGCCCTGCACTGCTCTACCCAGCTCTGCTGGCTCTGCTCTGCTCAGTTCTGCTGCCTCTACTCTGCTATGCTCAACTCTTCTGGCTCTACTCAGCTCTATTGGCTCTGCTCTGCTCTGCTTAGCTCTGTTGGCTCTGCTCTGCTCAATTCTGTTGGCTTTGCTCAACTTAGCTCTGCTGAACTATGAAGAAGAAGAATTGATTGAGAATGTCTCATACCATTCTCCACTGACCCGAAGTCAGTATCAAAGTGCGTACCACTCAAACCAGTCTCAACCGACCCAAAGTTAGCATCATAGTGGGTACCACTCCTACCACAGGTCCCAGACCAGTATCGTAGGCTCAGAGAGTGTACCACTGGTCCCAGGCCAGTCTCAACCAACCCGAAGTCAGCGTCATAATATGTACCACTCTCACTGGTCCCAAACCAGTCCTGCACTGATACGAAGTCAGTCTCAGAGTATGTACCACTGGTCCCAGACCAATCTCAACCGACCCAAAGTCAGCGTCATAGTATGGTACAACTCCTACCACTGGTCCCAGACCAGTATCATTGATCCTAGATCAATGAAGGTCATCCTAGCGTAGGGAGTACGGTAGATACAAAGATGCATCCATCGGTACTACTATGGTCCCTAACGTCATTTCCCTACTCATTGATCAGATGAGAGGTACTTCCCATGAGTCCCAGACTGCATGGGCAGGATGCCTCAACAGGAGAACTTAATCAATCCCATCCTCACAGGAGAACACATCAATCCTGCTACAATTGCCATGGAGAACACATCAATCCAGGCCTCATAGGAGAACACATCAATCCTGCTACAATCGCCATGGAGAACACATCAATCCAGGCCTCACAGGAGAACACACCAATCTTGCTACAATCGCCATGGAGAACACATCAGTCTAGGCCTCACAGGAGAACACATCAATCCTGCTACAATCGCCATGGAGAACACATCAATCCAGGCCTCACAGGAGAACTATTCATCCTGCTACACAAGAGAGCGAATCATCCTGTTCCACAAGAGAGTGAATCATCTTGTCTCACAAGAGAGCGAATCATCTTGTCCCAGTGCACACCACCAGGGGAGGGTGAGTCACCCTGTGGTCGTACGTTGCTCCAGTAAGAACTGCAAGCCCCCAGAGCTCCCAGAGCTCAATGTATGCAATATGCAGGACCCTTGTACAAGGGTCTCTTGACGACTCCAAGTCGTTCGGGAAAATCATAGATTTGATCTTTCCCCCGGGGCTTTAGTGACCTGTACATCATCTCAGTGCGATGGAGCCTCCTTGCTCATCGACTTACCATATACTAGATAAGGTAGTATCTGATGTCTATCTGCTGGAGCAATCGTCGAATACGGGATTCCTCAATAATCAAATCCCACCTCTGGTTGTTACAGAGAATCACAGTGGTATTCATCATGTGTACAAATAGCTCACTGATGAGCTTCCCCAACCAGGCAGCTTCATACGAGATCATACTCGTAGATATGTATCCGGTCTCGGCGGTGCTTTTAACAACCGACTTCTGCTTCTTGCTCATCCATGATATCGAAGCAGAATCCAAACAACACTAAGAAGTGCTCTAGTGATCCTTCACACTGCTTGCCCAATTAGCATTCGAATAATCATGCAGTTTCATATTTCCGGTAGTGTGTCTCAATCCATGAGAGATTGTGCCCTGAAGACATCTTAGAAGATTCTTGGCACCAATCCAGTGAGGCTCAACCAAATATGAGCTCCCGTGCTAACTGTAAAACATATGTCCGGAATCCAACTCCCTCTTACTTCTGCAAATGAGAGGGTCTGCACCTGTTAGAAATAGTTCATCCGCATAAGGTGCCGGTATGAGAGGTCTATCATCCACAACCTTCAGATAATGGTTTGGATCGGTTTCACTCCTAGTGAATCTCAGCTTCATCAAACAGCTATCAGTCCTCTCATACTACGCCCGGGGTGTTTTGCTTCAAGCCATAGAGGGCTTTCTTCCATCTGTATGCATGAGATTCTCGTTCATGAATCTCAAACTCCACGGGTTGTTCCAAACCTAAGGACCTGTGGCATGAGGGGCATGGTCCCCTTATAATATTTTCCTTTGGTACATCTCAGACATGTACCTTCATGCTCTTTTGAATTCAGGCTTCCTTGTCACCATCTGACTCACAGACCTCCGGTGCTATGTGTCAATGGACATGGTCCCCAGTGGACTTCCTATAACTTAATACAACCCTGAACTCAAAAGCATCTTTGAAAATTCTATTTTCAAACACGTACCTTTCCATCGACGAATGCCACCTTAAATCCTTCGACTTCCACTCCTGGGGTTCCTTGCTTCCTTGAAGAGTCGGCCGTGTCCTTGATAACCTGTATCTCTACCATTTAGACACTCCTTCGCATAAGAGCCAAACTTATAATCAAGACATCTGCCTTTCCTTCCACCCTTAGATCCGAACTTCCCAATGAAGTGATCTTTAGGTAGGCCATCAGAAGTTTCGCTGCGCCATTCTGATAATATGCTCTGCTTCGACTTCACCCTTTGTGAATTGTGAGGAACCCATTGATCCTTTTGTCTTGTCCCAACTGTCTTCGGTGATTTCTCTTTCACTCTTGCTTGGGCATTGTCTTCACCTCAGCTCCGATACCATGTTCAGTTTAGGTATGTTCTATGCTAGAGCAATTTATTTCAATTTTCACAGTTAGCTCATTATCTTTTCCAGATTAGCAATCACATCAACATTAAAGTAAACTGTAGATAGAACATAAATATAAATCGCAGAAGATAAGCCAAGACAAGAGGACACAAGATGTGTTGCTAGCCAAGGACAAACCCCACAATGTGGGGAAACCCTTTATCAATTCTTCTTTTATGTTCTTCAAAGTTCAGCAGAGAAAGTGAGAGATAGTACATTTACAATAGAAGTCAACCCTTTGACTCATCTAGATCAGAGCATAGATCATCTCCTATAACGATGATGCATGAGATCAGTTGAAGACATTCTGCTTCAACTGATTCTCCAAGGTGACAGCTTCACCTATCCATTTTATCCATTTGCTACATCTTACTGTGGAGCACCATCTCATTTGTTTTCATCATCATGCAGTGTCATCCATCATCATGCTGCCTCATACATCAGCATGCAATCTCATTGCCGATCATGCTGCCCTTTACATTATCATGATCATGTTGTTCTTCATAGTCCCATTACTAATCATACTCATATACATATATATTTATTGATCACCAATTATAAGTCATACCCTTACAGATCTGACTGGGAGAATGCCGAGATATATTATGAAATCATAGTGATCTTCTATACTATAATAGTTCTGTAGAGAACGTAGCCCTTCTGATTCAAACCCTAACCATTGCTGACCATTATGCTGAGACTGCTACAAGAATACCACCTGGATCTACTTCATCAATGGTAAGGTGTTACAGCGTATAAGGTTTCCATGAACAGCGTTGAGAAGTCTCCATGACTGTGTATGGTCTTCCAGAATTATATAGACAACTCTTGTATGAAGGCTTCTTGGACAGTGTATCACTGTCACCCTTGACCGCGTTTAGGGATGCTCCATTACTGCGGCCAAATCTCCTCTAACTGTGGCTCCATGCCTTGACTACGTTTCCTTTTTATGACAGCGTATAACTGCATCTAGGGCATCACTTAACTGTTTGCATTGTTGTGCGTATAATTGCTCCATTAACGAATTAGGGCATCGTACTATAGCTAGGTCATCATACTCTTTAGTATCTCTCCTTCTCCAAAAAAACCCAAGACATGGAGAGGATATCACCTAAAGAGTGTGTCCTCTAATGACTCCAAATCCTCTCTTATTTATACTAAAAACATAGAGGTTGAATAGACACGTCAGTTGGGCTTCTGAGCCTACATAAGATGCTGGTCATCTTGATAATAAATCCATAATCAAAATAAATTCATATCTCCATAAATACTTATCGGAATCGGATGATCTTTAGATCAATCCTACACCTCTCGATGAGAGGGATCTAATAAAAATATTAGCTGCCCTAAATAAGCTGACCCAGATGGATTTTGGCCCTAGTTGCCAATTTAACATTGAGGGAGTCACGGTGGAATCTGATATTATTGCATCTGGAGGATCGGATCATTGGCCCATCTCTTTGAATGCAACTATCTTTGGTACGCCTAGAAACAGACCTTTTCGCTTTGAAAAATTCTGGCTCAGTCATCCGGCTTTCACCACCAACATCCAACTATGGTGGAATGAGCACTTGGACATTAGAGGTACCAAAATGTTTCGGCTCCAAGCCAGATTGAAGCACCTAAAGGCAAAGCTATGAACATGGAACCAAGAGGTTTTTGGCAACATTTTTGAGGACAAACAAGCCCTGGAGGATCAGATGGCTTTAATACACAACAACTGGATTAAGGGGGACATCTCCCAGAACTCCATTAACACAGAGCGTGACCTCTTGCAAAAGTGGAATGAGAGATGTCACCAGGAAGAGACATTATGGAGACAAAAATCTTGTATACAATGGCTGAAAGAAGGGGAGAAAAACACCAATTTTTTCCATCGATCAGCCATGGATTATAGATGCACTAATAAGATAACCAAGCTTACGGATGAACAGGGGACCTCCTTTCAGTCTCATCAAGAGATTGCCTCCATCCTCAGGAACCACTTCAGTCTTATTGCTACAGAACCGGACATCAACAGACAAGAGGCTATCAATGCAGTCATAACCTCTATTCCCAAGCTGATCACAGAGGAGCAGAACAGATCCTTAGACCGCCCGGTTACCCTTCTGGAGGTAGAAGAGGCAGTCAAAGACATGGCCAATGGCAAGGCTCCGGGACCAGATGGTTTTACCATTGACTTCTTCAAAGCGTGCTGGGACATTGTGAAGCAGGACATATGGGTGGTGGTTGAGGACTCTAGAAGATCCTCCTCCATACTCAAATCCCTAAACTCCACTTTTATTGCCCTCATCCCCAAGGAAGAGGTTGCCTGCACACCTTCTAAATTTTGACCAATAGCTCTCTGCAATGTGTTGTACAAGATCATCTCCAAAGTCATGGCCAACAGGTTAAAGCCTATTCTCCCCTTAATTATCTCAGAAGAGCATTCCGGTTATGTGGAAGGCCGGAAAATTATGGACAATGTCTTATTGGCACAGGAAATGATCCACACCCTTCAATCTCAGAAAAAGGTTGGAATGATCATTCAACTAGACCTCTCAAAAGCTTATGATAAGGTCAGTTGGAATTATCTTGAAGCTGTGTTGGAAGCTTTTGGTTTTGCCCAGCGATGGATCAGATGGATTTTGGCCATGGTCAAATCTCCCAACTTCTCCATCTTGGTCAATGGTGCCCCTTCGGACCCCTTCTTCCCATCCAGAGGCATTCGTCAAGGTGATCCTATCTCCCCTTTCCTTTTTGTTATCTTAATGGAAGGCCTAAGTCACATCATTAAAATGGCTAAGGAAAGGAATGTCATCAAAGGTCTCCAACCCCTGAATCATTATCCTGCAACCACTCATCAGCAATTCGTGGATGACACCATGCTGCATGGTACTCCTTCAGTCAAGGAAGCCTGAGGTTTCAAAGCCATTTTGAACCTTTTCAGCCAAGCATCTGGTATGGATCTTAACCTAGATAAATCCTCTGTTTTTTTCTTCCACACGCACTTGGTGGTCCAGAGGCACCTCACTAATATCCTAGGGTTCAAAAGATGCAACCTTCCATCTAAATATCTTGGCATTCCTCTCACTGGCAAGCCTTGGCAGAAACTCCACTGGGAGCATTTTCTCTCCAGGCTAGAGGACAGGGGAAATTATTGGACCAACAGAGTCTTGAACTTTGCAGGAAGACTTGTAATGACTAAGGCGGTTCTTCAAGCCATTCCACACTATATGCTTTCTATTCTCCCAACTCCAAAAATGGTGCTCCAGAAAATCAGGAATATTCAAAGGGCCTTCCTTTGGTCGGGAAAAGTGGATAAACACAAATGGGCTCTTGTAGCCTGGGCTAAGTTATGCAAACCCAAAAACCTAGGGGGTTTAGGGCTGCAAGACCCGGACACTGTCAACAAAGCTTGTGGAGCCAAGCTTTGGTGGCGCTGGATCAAGGAACCCCATACACCTTGGGCAAAACTGTGGAAGGCCAAATATGCCGAGAATTGGAGGACTGAGGATCTGATCAGAATGACAGATGCCCCTGAAGGTTCCCCTATTTGGAATTTGGCCAGAGCTAACAGAAACCTCATTCAGGATCACTGCTTTTGGGAAATTCGCAATGGCAACAAAGCTTTATTCTGGGAGGATGCATGGCAACAACTACCTAAACTAGAAAACCCCAATTATCTCACCCTACAGAGATGGTTTCAGGCAACAGGCAAGATAAAAGTCCATCAGTATTGGTCTGGCAACAACGAGAACCAACACTGGAGGAATTGGAACTTAGAGCCTCCCCCCCCGGAGGATGACATGATAAACCTCCTCAGCACCCTAATCTCCACTTTGGATAAGAGAATGATCCGGTACACTCAGGAGGAGGACCAACTCAGGTGGGGAAAACTCGATGGGGGAACCTTCAACCTCAAGGAGGCCAGAATGTATCTCGAGCACAGGGACCTCGAAGACAAAGTAGCTTGGTACTCTAATGTCTGGGACAACACACTCTGGCCAAAAATAAAGTCTTTTCTATGGCTTCTCATGCATCGCAAAATCCTCACCTGGGAGAATTTAGTGAAAAGGGGCTTTATTGGGCCATCCAGATGCCCCCTCTGTGAAAAGGAGGAGGAAACAATGAACCATCTCCTTAACGACTATGACTGGACCAATAATCTTTGGGATTGGATGAAGGAAATATTCAAACAAATAGACAGACACAGAGATTCTATTCAAGACTCCATTGCGAATTGGCGCACCAAGTATTCCAGTTGTAATATGGTTAACACCCTTTGGAGGCTCTGCCCCAGTTTTATAGTCTGGACCACTTGGAAAGAGAGGAATAGACGAATTTTTCAAAAAGAAGCCAGGCAGCTTGAAACCATCAAAACAGTAATAATGCAAAGTTTAAAAGAGACTGCCCTTACCAACTGCAAAGCTGAGCAGGCCAATTTTCTCACCCCTAATGATTCACGCATCCTGTTGTTGTTTGGCATGAATGGTCTGTCGGGTAACTGGGCTCAAGCAA
Organism: Pinus tabuliformis; assembly: GCA_031772625.1. Lineage (NCBI taxonomy): Eukaryota > Viridiplantae > Streptophyta > Pinopsida > Pinales > Pinaceae > Pinus > Pinus tabuliformis. The sequence goes on from CM062805.1 coordinate 620,464,356, forward strand.
ACCACCCTCGGCCAGCTCCCTCCCCTTCGGCCTGGCTGCCCCCCATCCCGGGGTTCTGCAAATTGAATTTTGACAGGGCCTCCAGGGGCAACCCTGGTCCTGCAGGGCTTGGAGGCGTCATCTGTAATGACAGAGGAGAAATCCTTCACATTTTCTACAGAGCATTTGGGGAGGCCACCAACAATGAAGCAGAATTCGCAGCCCTGGAACAGGGGTTGCGCGTCCTCATCTGTCTGGGTAAAGGCTCTGTAATAGTGGAAGGAGATTCTCTCTTGGCCATCACTGCGGTAAGGAGAATGCAAAATGGCACACGGCCGGAGAAAGTCACAAAGCACTGGAGATTAGCCATGGTCACAGCGCTCATTGCGAAACATCTCTCCTCCCTCAGCAGCATTGTTCTACAAGCAGTTAGGCGAAAGGCGAATGTCTTAGCGGACAACCTTGCCAACCACGCGGTCGATCATCCGATGGAGATCATTGACACTTGTTGGCAAGACATCACAGGAAACGATCTTAGGAATTAGTGCACTCTCATCTCAAGGCAAGACCTTACTGGAGGATCGAGAGCAGAGGATGGGCTGCAGGATACGGCTCATCAGTAACTTATGCAGATTAACCATACACTTAATGCTAATCAAAGGTACCACTGGCGACAGTCCAATGGGGTACCTGAGGCAGGGTGGAAGATCACCCAAAAGGACGAAGGCTATCGGACGGGGAGTACAATCTACAAAAATAATGATCGGCACAGTCAACAAGAAGTAGATGCAGACACATGGCATTCAACCAGCAACCACAAGCGTGGTAGAGTAATGGCTCTGGATTGAAATCATGAGAAGGCGCATGGAAATCCAAACAAGATTTATTATGACAAGAACAACGGATCTCAGAAGGCGGAGCAGGAGATCTCAATCCAGAACATTCAACCTCCAGCTATAACTAAGGTAATCCACCAGGAAACCAAGACATCGCATTCTCCTCGCTCGATTCTTGGCAATCTAAACTCTATCAGGAAGCCCGCAGTCCCTTCAACCCACGCCAACACCTGCAACAACACAATGGCAAAGGAGGGCAGTCGCAATAAGTCTGCTAACCGGGACCTGGAAAAAGCCCGTGAGGCTTATGAGACCTCGGTCTCTAGGAAAGAGAAACGAAAAATTGCAGAGCTTGAAGCTGCGGTCATCGAGGAAGAAGAAAAGCTGGACATTCAAGCAATGGAGAAGGAAATAGACTGGATCGCGGACCCAGGCACCACGGACACCAGAGCCACGCAATTCGTAAGAACTCAAAGCGAAATGTGGTGCATGAAAACCATGCTGGCCAAAGCGCTCAGCATGCAGGCAGAAGCTATAAAGGATGCGCACCAGGCCACTTCGCTCGTTTCAGCTGGAAACGCAGCAAGGTTAGACGCCATGGAGTTCAACATTAGTGCTTTGACTCAGGAACTCAGAATGTTGTCGCATAATCTGGGAGCTCTCACCAGACTCCTCAAGCTCTCCACCCATCAGGGAACAAATATTGCTGTTGACGTCCCGGCGGAGGAAACCGACACCAGCACGGTGAAGTGCCCCATTCCTCAAAGGATTTCGAAGCCAGATATAGTTACAGCAATGGCCGCCCCAAGTAACACCAACAAGGATTATGTGGTATTGGAGCTGTAATAGCTTCAAGGCTCTTTGTTTTCTCTAAATGTCTCTTTCTGTCTTAGTTTTGAGGTCCTCCAAACCCTCTCTCATTTTGTGTCCTATGTTAGGCAGCCCTGCGTGGTTAGCCTCTGTTCTGAAGTTGCAGGATCAGGTTCTGCTAGTCATTTTGGTCGAACAAGCTGGAAGTGCTTTCTATGTCTGTTCAGACAAACTTTTTGTATCTTATGTAACTTTGTGATATAATATACATCTTCTGATTTACACAAAAAAAAAGTAATATCAAATCCTAAACCTTTCTCAAGATTCACATCCATCCTCATATATTATGAAAGGTACAATGCCCATTGGGCATCAAAGAGTTGGGAGAGTTGGAGGTTCATGGATTGTTGAAAATGTGATCTTTCTTTTGAGTTTTTATAATAATTTCAACCTTCATAAACTACAAATGATTTCAAAAAATTCAATTTTTTTATAGGGTATTTTTTTAATTTCCCTTCTAGGAAGGGTTGCGAAGTGTTCAATTTTGGTCATTGCTCCCAACCACCCAAGTTAAACCCAATTGATGAAACATCAAATTATTATTTACAAATCTAAATCATTTTAATTTTGGATTTTATCAAGTGTCAAAAGAAATCAAATCCCTTGAAGTTGAAACTTTTTTAAAGTGCAAGTTTGAGGAACAATTCTCACTTTGAGAGATTTGATTTATCTCAACTCTTATAAATTCAAAGTTAATATGGAGGTAGCTTGACTATGTGGAGAGGCACTCTACAACCCAATGTGAGTGGGATATTGTATTTTTTTGTTTGTTTGTTTATAAATAAGCTTTTGTTTATTAAACCGATATCAGATTACATAGTATCAAGATAATTTTGTTGTGGTCTATCAGATTAGAAACCATACCAATAGAAAAAAATAATTTCTTTTATCCCAAATGTCCATATACTAAGTGAATACACACAAAAAGATCTACTAACCAAGACTTCACTATCCAATACACTATGCCACAGTGGTAAATTCCAAGTGAAATAGAAAAAACAAAAGTTAAATAAAACCATTAAGAGGACATGGAAATATCAATAGTGCATGGAATGGCTAGATTAATTGAAGGTACATGATTTTGTTTGTTATAGAGTTGCTCCTCAATACTAGCTAGTCCTTCATGTTCTTCCATCCTTAATAGGGTATGGGTGAGATATTGTCACATAGCATTAGATAGTTAAATTAAAAATAATTAGAAGAATACTCATGGAAAAATAATTTAGAAAAATAGAAGTAGGCTTTAAAGTAAATTTAAATTTATGTCTTTGAATTAGAATTAGAAATTAAAATTTTTTTGTTGTTTTTACCATATGTCACTAATAATAATAACAAATATTTAATTAAAAAATACAAGTCAACTTTAAAATTTAAAAATAAATAAATAATACAAGTGGGTTTTTTTAATAGTAATGAGAATTTATATTATTAAAATCTGCACCCAGAACACGTAGCAAGTACATTGTAGTGACAGGGGTGGAAGAAGGGGGAGGGGTGTTCTATGGCCCTGAGGAGGACAAAATGCTTAGGTACTCATGGGGTCTTGGTCATATAAAAAACAATCAAGCAAATATATATGGCATCTACCATGGACTTTTGTTAGCCAAAGAACATCAGGTGGACACACTTACAGTTATGGGAGATTCTCTCCCAATCCTGTATCATTTGGTTAAAGTCTCCCTCCCAAAGGAGAAATCTATAGTAAACATCATGAATAGAATCAGGAAAATTATGCAAGATATCCCATCCAAAGCATATTTCCATGTCCTAAGAGACTTCAACAAATAAGTATACAAGTATGCTAACGAGGGGTGTAAATTAAAGATAGGTGAATTAAAGTTTAATGGCAAAATTAGGTGTGCTTTAATACCCTAATGGTAGATGAAGTCTATTAAAAAAAATCACTAGTAGCATTATGTGTTGTAAATTTTGTGCTTTGTTGGGGCATTTTTGTAAAATATTCACCGAAAAAACCCCTCTTTTTGTTGCTAAGTTTTGTTACTTAGATATATTCTCCTCAAGAAAATCATGTATTCCTATTGGAAAGGAGAAAAGATTAATTTGAAAAAAATGATGAATTATATTTGTAATGCATGATGTATTTACTGTGAACCAAGTGCAAAATTATATAATACAAATACTCTTTCTAGTTAAAGGGAAAAGTACATTAGAGTGATTATTACAAAGAAAATTTCTTCCATGAATCTAAAAAGGAAGGAGCTAAAAACCATCCTTTACCCCAAAAAGGAAGGGGGCACAATGATCTAATACTAGACCTTCTAAAGCTTGCACCTATTGCTTCTTGAGAACATGAGTAGATTCTTACAAATTGCTTGCATAGGATGATGCAAAAAGAAAACATTTCTAAATTTTGAGACAAATCGACCCACTGCTGGACCCACAAGAGGCAAGAGAACTCTCGACACCAAATTTTTGGGTTTTCTTGATTTGATATTTCCTTCTCCTTGTTAAAGGAAGGGAAGAATGCAAATTATTTTTTAGGAAATATGAATAGGAAGGAGAAGAAGAGGCAGCTTTGATCTCCTCCTCATCCTCCATCCCAACTTCTTCTTTTTTCTTTTCTATAAGAGGGATTTTATCAATATACTTGGATGAAGACTTTTCCTCAACGAATGAATTAATATTCTTTGGAGACACTTGGTCTAGGACTTAATGATCAACACAAGGTTCATCACCCATAAATTTTGCCTTTGGGAACTTCAAAACTTCATATCTATTATTGAAGGAAGGATTTTGATGAGATTCAAGTTTGCTAGCATGCAACCTCTTAGTCAAATTCTCATTGTGTTTCCTTGTAACTAGTTTGAATGCTCCTTGCTCACCATTAGTATGAGAAGATTACAAAGGATTAGAAGAAAGCTGAGAAGTTGGAGCCTTAGGAATTTTTTTTGCAAAGTTCCTATACTCATGACAAAAATTACATTTAAAGGGAACTTGTTCATAATCCAGGGCTTGAAGATGGGACCAACCATCCAAGTTAAGTTGAATCGCCTCAAGAAGGATTTTTGAAAAATCCATTTCAATGCAAATTTTGACACAAGAGAAGTTATTCTCCTTGTCCGTATCACTAGAAATAAATTAACCCAATTCATCTCCTATGGCCTTGAAAATACCTTCACCTCGACAAAGAGGGGGAATATATGACAATATGATCCACATTGGTGAAAAAGAAATTTCCATCATGGGATTGAAATCCAAAGACGAGTGGGTGAGAAACATTTCTCTAATTCCCACAAAAAAACAAAATAACTGTCTCCATAATATAAAATACCAACAGGCTCACGATTTACCCAATTGACAGAGGTCCATTCTAAAACAAAATTATAGCTAGGCCAAAGACTATCAAACTTACCAATCAACCCTCTTTCCTTCAATGTAGTCACATTCTTCTTCGCAAAGGAGGAAAATCCCAAATCAAGAGAGGTAATTGAATCCTCCTTTATAACAAATCTTCTTGGGAGACCCATTGAACAAGAGATGATCTCAACCACTCAAGAACTAGAGAAACACCACTAGATCATATTCCGACAACATGAAAAACCCAATGAGTTACGAACACATGGAATATGAAAAGAACATCTGAGTTGATAGCAAACTGAGCTAGTTGAAAACCAAGACAAACCCTGATTCAACAATGAAAACTCTAGATCTATCTGAAGACTGAAAAAATGCACTCAACCACAAACGAAACCCAAAATCTATAGCAAAACGATCAACATGAGGGGGAGGAACAACGACAACTAGGAAACCCCAACCACTAGCTCCCACGACTTCTTCAGCTCCATTCTCTTGTTGACATGTAGGGCACATCTTAATACAAGTGGGTTTTAAAGTAAATTTGAATTTATGTTTTTGAGAAAAAAAATTGTTAATTTTGCCATATGTCAATAATAACAACAACAAAGATTTTCTCTTTATTATGACTTGGTTCTAGAAATTGAAAAGAAAAATGTCTCCTTAATTAGTTGCACCATATGTTAATAATAATAATAATAATAATAATAACACATATTTACTATTTGTTATGAGTTTCCTAGAAATTGTAGAAAAACTATCTCCCTAATTAGTTGCATATAGGTGCTACATATCCTAGTATGGGGATACATTGTAGTGAAGTGTTAGACTAATGAAGCATTATATAAAAAACTATTAATGAAAAGACATAATGTCAACTCAAATAAAATAGTGATAAGAAATAACACAAATAGAAATTCAATAAATCAAATCATTTACACATTAGACACAAAGACACACATATATACACAAATAAAAATTCAACAAGTAAAATCAAATATTTAATATTCATAGAGGAAATTAGGAAGGAGAAGCCAAGGGTAATTTTTTTTATTTTTACTTTCCATTATGAGGAATATTTGTAATTATTTTACAATTTATAAATATTTCAATGCGACATTAGATGAAATATTTCAATATCCATGTTAAATAATATATTTCAATATCAACTTCATATATATTTAGAGAGAGAATAAAAAAGTATTTGAATGATGAGAAAGAGTAATTTTAGATTATATATATATATATATATAGAGAGAGAGAGAGAGATTTCAATTACTTCCTACTTCCTAATATGAGGGAGATGTGTAATTCATTCACTTTTAATATGGAGTTGATATGTGGCATGTAATCCCTGATGGGGTGTCAAAGGTGGGATAGGTGGGGGAGCACATGGCTATCATCCCACCACGTATGCATGGCCAAGGATGTGACCATGCCCCCTCCCTAAGACCACCATAGCTATTAAACGACTTCAGTTAGTGGGATCATGTAAATGGGCTCAAACAAGACACAAGTCTACTCTAGAGAATGTAGAGTGTTCATGGTTGATGGGATCATGCAAGATGGCTTGAATATGATGCATGATAATTCCCAAGAGAGTATAAGTGTTACGAAGATATTGGATGGAGATTTGTCATTTCAATGCTTTGCAAATTAGGAACTTTAGGATCATTGAGGAGTCCAGTCTCGACCAAACTTCTTATGAATTCCTTCCATCATATGCAGAAGTCATCATTTACTCACAACAATGGTCGATTTTTAAACGTGAAATCCTAGTAAATATAGGGTATAGGAAATTGAAGCCATGGGCATCATCGACTTGCTTGGGATGGAGAACATTCTAGTTGTATATGGAGGCGACTTCCTATTTTTACTTGGTTAATTTCTTTATTTTATGTTGTTTCCTTAATTGTTGGTCCTCTTCTTCTCCATGACCATTGATACTTTCTAACCTTTTATGGTTTCACCACTGGTATGGTTTCCCAAGTGGAAAAACCAAGGCAAACCATAAACTATTTTGATATCTATTTCTAAAGCTTAATAGAATTTTACTTTACAAAAAAAAATATGTGACATTTAAAAAATATTAACCAACATTTATGCATATTAACCCCATATCTATTTAGCACTAAGAGGGATCAAATTTCTTGAGGTATAAACTTCTTTATAGTGCAAAACTTGAAAAAAGAATTGCACCTTAAGATATTTGATCTCTCTCGATGCTTGATAGATCTACGGTTAAGATCACTCTACACTAGTTTATAATAAGAAAAGTAATGAATACTTATTTATGCTCATGAGTTATTAATGAAATTAGAAAAATAATTATTTTATATTAGTTGAAAGAAAACAAAAAAGATTAGACTCTATTGATAATTGATTGCACCCGTAGGGGTTATCTACAACCTAGTATGGAGGAAATGATGTCACATAACATATCAGGACTAAAAAAAAAAAAAACTACTTTTGTCCATATCTACATGACAAAAAATAAACAATATGTATGTATATATGTGCATGATAACATTTAAAAAAATAAACTGGCCTAGATCCATCTTAAACTAGGATATATCAAGCATTTAGAGGGATCAAATCTCTTAAGGTGTGATTTTTTTATAATATGATGCAAAGGAATTAATACATGACATGGAATTAAATGATTAAAAAATTTACACAAAATAAATTTGATTCCTCAATGTTTGATAGTTATGGATTTAAGATGAATCTATGCTAGTTTAAATACTCTTATGCTCTTAATATGTATGTGTGTGTGTGTGTAAGTGAGTGATACAAATAATAATATTAGAATATCAAGTTTAAGATGGATCTACTATAATGTATATACTCTAATACACTTAACATATATATTTTTTAAACAGTGGGAAAATTGATTATAACTTAATTGCCAAACTAGTAGTGGGGACAACCATCACTGGTTGTTATCTGCGAATGCAAGCCAACTCATCACTATTATCAAGGAAAATCACACCACCTGGAATTACTTGTTTGTGGCCTGTAAGGAGGCAGGTTTTCACTCTTTCCAGATATCTTTGGGTCTTGGGTTGCAAACCTATTTCCTTATGTCCAAAAAAAACAAACTCTTAACCAAACAAAAAATATTTTAGAGCATACTCCAGACCCAAGTACTCTTAACTTATATGTGTTATAATAATATTAGAATATCAACATTATTATTTATTAATCTAAATAATCTCAATTCATTATATTAAAATATTAACATTATTAATTATTATTTTAATTCATTTATCAAATATTAAAAAAATTATTTTATTTTATGAAAAACGACAAAAAAATATTAATTACTTAATCTTTAATATATTCAAAATTAAAATAAACAAAAATTAATTTAAATACTCTTCCATTTTTAATATTATAGTGTTACATCTATCAATATAGGACATAATTTATTATCAATAATAGATTATATAAATATAAAGTAACAACATCTTTCGTAGTGAAAGCCTGCTCCCTTACGGACCACCAGCGGGTTATTACAGGGGGCGTGGTTTTCCTTGATAACAGTGATGAGTCAAACCGACATTCGCGGATAGCAGCCAGAGATGGCTGTCCTCACTGTTGGTTTGACACCTGAGTTTGATAGGTTTTACCACCTTCGGAAAAAAAAAAAAAACTATAAAACATTTTTAATATAAAGAAATACAACTTTAATCTAAAATAAATGTCATTCGATGTTGTCATTTTCAGTTGGATATTGTGTTTGAGAGTCATAGATTTTATGGATTCATTTATTATTTAATGAACGTGCTTGAAGGTTCAGAGAAAGGCATTGCAATAGTCAATAGTTGTGCATTCACCTATTATATTTAATGAACGTGCTTGAAGGTTAAGAGTAAGGCATTGCAATAGTCAATAGTTGTTCCAGAGAGTAGATGACTATCCCATTTCTTCACTTGCTACACTTTTATTTTTCAAATTTAGTGGTTGGTCTATGATAGGATCTTATGATTTTATTTTTAAAAGCTAGTGGTTGGGCTATGATGGATCTCATAAGGGCAAGTACACAATGTTTATTGACATTAAGGTGAAGTATTTATTAATGTCTAGTGTGAAGTTGGTGTGTCTTTAGTCAAAGTGTGAAGTTGGTGTGTTTTTAGTCCAATCTTAGAAAGGTCAGAATATAGAGTAACACTTAGCAATAAAGTTTTTAAGTTTTTTAAATAGTTAATAAAGGAAGGGTAAGTAGAAAATGTTTACTAACTTTATTTAAATTTAAAATAGTGTATACTTTTTAGAAATTTAAGAAGAAGAAAATTAATTTTAAGTAAAGTATTTTTACATTTTAATAGGAAAAAGAAATTCACTAAAGGCGGTCTAATATGTTAGGCCTAATTTTAAAGGCAACAAGGAGATTTGATCTCGTGACTTCCCAATAGGCAAAGTACTTAGCAACAAGGGTTCAACCAATTGAGTTATTCCTTAGAGCACACTAGAAAAAAGATGTTAAAAATCATAATTAATATATATATATATATATAAACAAACTAACCTAAATTTATTTTAAATTTAAATCTATTGAATATTTAAATGAATCACATTTTTTAATATATAATTTTAATTATTATAAATTAATATATGATTAAAATTAAATAATTAAAAAATATCTATTAAAAAAATTAGTTTATTTTATTTTATGTTTAATATATCTATCTATATAATAGATTAAATGAATATAGAAGAAATAATAAATATATGTGTATTTAAAGAAAAAGATAGATATAAAATTTAGTATTTTTAAAAATTATATATATATATATTAATGGTTAGGCACTTTACATTATGTTAAATGAAGAATACATAGACCAAACATTTTATGCTACTGGTATGCTCGAAGGGAAACTAGACTAGTAATATAAGTTCAGAGTTTTAAGGTAAATAGAAATTTATAAAAATAGGCCGGATGTGTCAAACCTTGACATACATCAACATGAGAAGACAAAAAATACTACTAGTGCTGCAAGCAAAAAACCAATGAGTCATAACAACTATTGGGCAAAATCTCCAAGCATCCACACTAGCTAATCACTACACTCATCCAAGGAGAAGGAGATGTTGGTTGATCTCCTAGCTAGAATGGTTAGCTTGCGATCTATACTGTCAATTTTTTCCTCAAGCTCTGTCAATATGATAGAATTCTCGTGTTGAGTCCTCATAAACTTCCCTCCGTGGCCTACAATTTTCAAATGACGTGTAACCTTGTGTCAACTTCATGTCATGATCAATGAAATGAAGGGAGCACATGCAACGTGCCAAGTATAGTGGGAGCTAGAACCCCCTTTCATGTGAGTTGGCATCATATCAAGGTGGGGGGAGAACGCTCGGTCTTGGGCACCCTCCTTAGGAGATTTTTAAAAATTAAATTGATTTTATATAAAAATATAAAATAATTTTATACAGTCAAATTTTATGTGTAATATTGTTGTTATGATAGTTTGTGCAAAATAATATTATTTATTAATTTATTATATATGGTTTAGTATTTTCTCTCTCTCTCTCTCTATATATATAGAGAGAGAGAAAAAATATATATAATTTAAAAATATAATTCAATGATGATGATAATTAACATCTATTAAGATTAAAAATGGTTTATTGGATTTTAAAAAGGCAAAACATTATTGTAATTCTTTAAAGTTTATTTCTATGCTCAAAAAACATTAAAAAAATATTCCAAAATAACTATTGCTTTACTAAGTTAAAAAGTCAAGAAGGTTGGTATTGTAGCAAATATTTAGATATATAAATTTAATATTAGCATATTATGGACAATTTAAAAAAATATGTTTTTCATTTTCAATCCTCTTATTGTCACAAATGTGACAAACTCTTTCATCCCATGGGCTTTTGAGAATTGATAAATGTCGAGTTCCATTATGGAGCTCATGAGATTTTGCTTTTATTTTAACAATGCTTATTTTCTTCTTTACATTAGTGGAGAGAGAGATACTATTGATTTTCAAGATCTTGGTGATCATCTCCTTAAAAAAATTCCTTAAAGTTTGAGGTGATATTATTTTTAATATTATCCTTATTTTGCAAAATAATCTCTACATTTATCCTTCAATGGTTTAGTGAGATTGTGCATCCTTGTCTCTTCCTTTATCCTGCAATGGGATAGTGAAGATTGTGCATCCTTATGCCATCTCTTCTTGAGCTGAAGATGGTTTTGGCTAGAGTTTGAAGTAATTTTAGGAAGCCTCTAGTTGTCCATGTTGTTTAACCTCTTCTTATACATTAAATACCTAGTCACAACCATGCTTTTACTGGGGAAAACACTTGCTTCGATGAGGAGGATAAGGTATGGTGTGTTTCCTTTAATTTTGAGATTATAGGTCATAAATTACTTTTGGATTTGTTCTCTCTTTCTCCATACAGGCTCTTTGAAGATACTGCATCCCCAAACCTCACATCCATATCCATATAATATATAAAATATGTTGATTTATAATTATTTTCAAATCCATAATAAGCTTTCCACATGCCATTAATCATTTTCTCAATGCTATAATTTCAGTTGATGGATGCTAATTCCAAAATATTTGTAAGAAGACACTCCTCCAAGATATTGCCATATACAAAAGTATTATATATGATCAGTTTAGATTTAATTATCACGACTTTGGTTTTGTCACTGTTAATATTTATATCCATCTTAGTTCATCATGTCACTTGTAGGAATTGAACATGGATGGGGAGGATCCCAATCATTCCTCCCAAGCACTAGGGCAAAATCCAATTAACAAAAATAATGTTACTTATTTGTTACTTACATGAAATTAAAATAATAAATTATATTAATACTAAGATAAAAAGAAAAAAATAAATAATATGAAATGAAATTTCAATATAAATACCCTAGATCTAGGTGCTCCATTAACAATTAAAGGTAATGCAAACTCCCATGCCATCTCTCCATAAATCATTTAATGTTGGGAAATGGTGACAATCCCTAATTTCCACTCTCACCAACTACATTTATTGTAAGGAATGAGGTGGGCATATATTAAGAGTTGCACATTTAACGTGGTCTTTGGGAGCAAAGCTCAATTATTCTCTACAGGTGGTCGCTCTCTCCAACATCCACAAAGCTGTAAGGGACAACGAGCTTGCAAAGAATGACATAGGCTATCATCACCAGAAAGAGATGGTTCGAGAATAGGGGTGCACCAAGAGAGGAGGGAGAGGAAGGGGTTGCCAACCCCCTCCACATTGGCATGAACAGGGAGAAGACTGGTTCAATGAAGACATGCCTATGCACTTTAGACCGATAACAATGATGGAAGCAGAGGAAACAAGAAATACTAGGGATGGGCACTGAGAAGTTAGAAATTTGCTTGCTTGGCACTTGCGAGACCAAGAGGATGTCCTGTGTGTTGCGGAGGCTAGGATTATGGATTCAGATTTCCACCTGGTCCAAGCCAGGTCAACCTTGCAAGTTTTGGCAAGATTCTTAGGAATTTAGTTCCCCCCCTCCCCCTTGCCTCCTGCCTCCTCCAACTCTCCTAATAGCTTTGACCCCTCATCCTCGATTACCCCAAATTCGATCCTTCATGGAGAAAAGCCACCCATCTCTATGAGGTTGGGGTCTCTTCAAATCTTAGAGAAGCAATTCGAAAAATCAAGTATGTCAGGTAATGAAACGAAGGAGAGGTCCATGACCAATAACGTAGCTATGACAAACAGAGTAACAGATGAGACAATGCAGCAGGAAGCCAATACCAACACTGAATGGATGCTTGTCGAATGTGAGAGACCACCTTAGCTGCTAGAACTTCAGGATGATCCCTTCAAGTATCTCTCAGCATGACTTAGATCACTCTCAATCAAACTTCGTTTTACTGCTCTCTTTTTAACATGTTAGTCTGTTAGTTTGTTGTCAAAAACTGTTCTCAAGGCTCTCAGGGAGACCATCTGGTTTCCCACTTATGGGCAGATGGTCATCCCCAAGGTATCTCTCTCTTGACTTAACAAACTTTTTCGTCTTCTAAACTTTCTTAACTCGGACACAGTTCATCACTATCTCCACCAACCTATACTCTATGTAAATTTTATGTATTCTATTGAATTTTGCTTGCTTACGAAAAAATGAAGAAATTTCAATATAAATATATATTAATAAAAAGATACAATACAATGTTGTATCAGTAACAACTATAAAGCACATGATATAAATAAACAACCATCAAATCTCAATTGGATTTATTTTGGATGGTTAGGAGAAATGATTAAAATCTTCCACACCCAAATTCAATTCTAACAAAATATTTTTCATATAAAAAAAGGTAACAACTATAAAATAAAAATAATCTATTTCATATTAACTACCTAGGCTAGAGAATAAGCTCTTTGACCAATTGCTACATAAACACATTACATTTTGACTCTTTCAATTAATAATAATAAGTAAAATGACAAAATAAATAGATAAATTCAAATTTTATTTTATTTTTTGTTTAGTTAATATTTGATTTTTTTTTTCTATGAATTAAAATCACAAAGAAATAAAATAAAATTATTTTAAAACCAAAATTTTATTAATTAAATAAATTAGGATAATTAACCATTTTTTTATAACTTTTGAAAAAATCAATAAAAATGAATGAATTAACCATTTTTAACTTTGTTTTATTAAGAAATGATGAATTTAAACTGGAACTCAAAAATAATAAATTAAAACCAAAACTCACAAGTCAATAAATTAAAACTAAAAACTCAAAAATGATAAATTAAAATTAAGAACTCACGAGTCACCAAGGACACTAAGTCAAAGAAAGAAAACTCCTCACGACTCTAAAGGGAGCGAAAGAAAACTCCTAAAAGCACAAACTAATCCCATTATATTTAATAAGGGACCACAAACTATTCCCATGATATTTAATAAAGGCCCACAACTTTTAAGCTGTACGTAAGGAAAAAAAACAGATTAATAAGCTAACACAACCCATGTGAAGCACAATGCTCCACCATACTCTGTGATGTTTGTAATATTTATTATATAAACATTTAACACATTTTTTTTTCAAATAAATGATAAATATGTTAATACTCAACTGAGAGAAGAAGATCTAGTTTCTCTTCCAACAATCCTCCATTGAAAATTGTTTTTAACCTTATTTATATAATATATAATATACTTATATTTTTAAATTAAAAATTAATTTTTGCATTTTGAAAATTTTCTTTCCTTCTTATATATAATAAATAAGAATATACATAAAAATAATGATTACTTTATTAATACAATTAAAAATAGTGATTACTTTAGTAATATAATTTATTAACAATAATACAATAAATGTCAGCGCAAATGCTATCACATGTCATTAAACATGACCCCAGTAACATTCTAATTAAGAAAACTGTTACAAAACTCGAGGATAAGAGCATAAATTTATGCTCTTTCTTTGAACTCGGAACCATTACTTCGCTGACCCGACTCTGCATCCAGACATCGATAAAATCCAAACTGACAGGTATTCGCAGCGGACGGGTAGAAGACATAAAATTGTGGTGCTAAAAGATTTTCCTCGTGTCCTCATCTCTGCCAAGATTTTCATATTGGTACGAGATAATCAGACGATAGATAGGACAGAAAGCCTACTTGGGCAATTTGACATCTGGTTAAAGTAGACAAGGAAGCACACAGATTGGTGAACAACAACCTATAGATCTCTGCAACGAGAAATGGATTCAAAGCGTCTTGGCATAGTTGCAAAGCCGGTAACATGGGTAGTTCACATGTTGGGTTTGGCAGGCATTCTTCTGGTGCTGGTGTGGTGCATTTACTTCAGAGGCGGGCTCGCATGGGAGGCAACAAACAAGAGTCACATCTTCAATGTGAGTCTATGATTACAATTGTTCTTCTTTTTCAGTCTTAGTTTTGGTGCGATTTTTGGTCCTGTTGATTTGCTTGATTTAGGAGGGTAAAAGGGCGGATGGGGATTTATAGAACCTTGGAGTATGAGGACAGTTAACTGTTTGTACAACATTTCAGGGGTTGGTTTTTTTTGCTAGCTCAGTCTGATCAGTTGTTTATTTAATGAATAAATGGAAAGGGTGTAGTCAGACCTTGGCAATCGAATTATCTGGGCTTTTATAATTTGGGAAATATAGATTTGCTTATGTTGCGACCATGGAAATTGATTGTTATCGGCAGTGACTTTGCTAAAGATTGCATTGGAAGTGACAATGGAGACTACACAGCTTATTAATTTGTTCAGTGTGTTGTATAGGTTGTGTGCCTCCTGATTTGGAAATGTTGTCCTGGTATTTGTGGCCAGCATGTGCGGTGCCTGTACATGACCGTGGACTGTATTGCCTGTCTTCGACCTTGGATGTATGCCAACACGATTTCTTTACTAGTAGTTTGCTATTTTTACACGAACTTTTTTGTTGGCCCTCTAAGCTCAGGGCTGAAACCATGAAGACAACCTTATCAGGCAACCGAGGTCTCGCAGTGGCTGGTGAGGTCTACACCAGCCATTTGTGAATTTCAATCACTACAGTGCAGCTTTGTCATATATCCATCCTCCTCTGTAGTCTTATTAATTCTCGCAGTGGCTTGGGAGGTCTACACCAGCCATTTGTAATTTCAATCATTACAGTGTAGCTTCGTCATATACCCATCCCCCTTCTGATTAAGGGAGAGGGGCACCTTTTTTATATTTTTATTTAAACTTCGTCTTCAGGTTTTGTTATCTAATTACCTTTGAAATCTGCTCTTGTTACATGGGTCATAGACCACATGCAACCCTTATTTGCAAGCTTATCGCCCCATATGAAAGGTGTTACCACCAGGCTAAGGGCATTGGCCCTTTTTGAAAATACACATCGGTCCTGATTACCCTGATTCATCTTCTGAAAGAACACATATAAACGTCTAAGTGCCTGCACAGGAGGCCACTTAGAAGGAAAACAGAGCATACTTATACAAATCCACACAAAGCATACTTATACGCATCCAGGCCATCAAGCCTCTTTTGAATAACCAATTGGGTGGTTTTAGAAGATATGCCCAATAGGCCTATTTCAAAGATTCCACTTTGAAATAAGGCAGTAAGCTCATTGAGCTTCTTTGAAAGATTTTATGAAGTGTTTTTAAAGATATATCCAACTGAATGAAAACAGTTCAGTGGACAACTTTGAAAAGTTTTTTTCCCAGTTTAGTTGATAGATTATTTGGCCATCTTGAAAAATATTCTTTTAAGTCCACCTAATAAATCATTGGATCATTTCCATTTTTTTTTTTCAAATTCGTCTGATAGACTATTGGCCTCCTTCTGAGATGCTATTTTGAAAGATGAAAACAAGGCACGTTGGACTACCTCAAAATATCTCAATGGCAAAGCCATCGCGAACTTTTGAAAGATGGCTATCGCCCACTTTTGAAAGATCTGCCTAAGATTTTTCAAAAATTCACTTTGAAAGATAAAAACAAGGTCATCGAGCTTCTTCAAAAAATGACCATCAAACACTTTTAAAAGATCTAACAGAAAGATTACCTGACCATTTCTCCAAAAAAGGGGCCATTGGCTACTTTCAAAAATAGGCAGATTTTTCAAAAATTCACTTTGAAAGATAAAAGCAAGGTCATTGAGCTTCTTCAAAAAATGACCATCAAACACTTTTAAAAGATCTAACAGAAAGATTACCTGACCATTTCCCCAAAAAAGGGGCCATTGGCTACTTTCAAAAATTCACCCATTAAACCATATCAAGCCTCTATTGAAGATGCCACTTTGAAAGATAAAGTCATTATACCATTTTGTAAGATGCCCATTAAGCCTTTTTCGAAAGATTTGCCCAATCCCAAAGATAGGGACATTGGACCTCATCCCAAAAAGAGCTTGATCGGGCTTCTTCACAAATAACATTTTGAAGTAAAACAAAAGGGCTTTGTGATCCATTCGAAGAAGCACCTAGAAATTAAGCATAAAGGGCAAACCAAAGGATCTACCTATAAACACAAAGGGCTCACTAATGTATTTCGAAGGAATCCTTTGAAATAAAAATAAGTAAAGGCTAGAACAACCATCATTTGAAGTTAACACTTCGAACTTCATAGAAGGGCACGAACTTAAGGCAAGGCTTCAAGGCTCTGAAAAGCATTCAATCTTAAGAAACTCAAAAACTCATTCAAAGGTCGCTACTCCATATTGTCGTTTGGCTTGTGGCCATGCTAATATGCGCAAATGATTCAAATTGGATTTTGCCCACACTATCTAGTTTTGAATGCAGGGTTGTGGGGGAGCACCCCCCACACGATCCTAGTCCCAATTCGTGCTTTGGGCGGGAGCGACTCGGGGGCGGGTCGGGAGCGCGCTCCCGGCAAAAAAAACACTCCCTGGTTTTTCGGGAGCGTTTAGTCTTTTTTGCAGTAATATTCCAAATGCAATTTTTTTTTCAAAGAAACAAATAAGTTTTGAGTGGGGCAGCCTAATGACCAAGCCTATGGCCCTAGTATTGATATGTAATTCATGGTAATGTTAAATTCTTAAAGTAAAAGTTCATCCTTTTACTTAAATTTTTAACATTACCATGAAATGACTCAAGATGTTTGAGAGTGGTTTCGACCTCATTGGATTTCATTTGGAGAAAGTAGAATTTTAGATTTCATTCAAAATCCAACAAACTTATCAGTTTTTTAGGATTTTAGGATTGGGTGGATTGCAATGTTTCCATTGGATTTTGTGATGTATAAGGGTATGGAACTTGTATTTAATCAAGAGCACCAATCCCTCTATGTACCTTGATGTTAGTGACATTGGTTGTCGAACTCCTGTATCATGACCCTCCTAAAAATGTGCGCATCACTCAAACAAAATCTTGACTTGACATGTTATGCTTTTTATATCTTATGTTAATGCTTAGAGGGTGATATTAATGACAAAGATCCCTATACAGATCCAGAGGTAATGACAAAGATACCTCTAGATATTAATGCTTAAAGGGTGATATTAATGGCAAAGATCCTAATTTTCCAACAAGAACAAAAAATTAGACATTCATTGTGGCGGCAAGAGGCCCAAGCATTAGCAATAGGTAATAGATTTACTTGTCTTTTCTAGTTTCTAGTAGTTTTTGTAACTGTTGACTCTTTCATATTTATTATGATATTTTTTGTAAACAATATATGACAATTTAAGTTTGAAGTTTGAAGTTGGCAATTATAACCCATTAGTAATGAATTATGAATATGATGCTTCGTGAAAGTTGAAAGTTATTTCATTTCATTTCATTTTATAACATTTCATTTCATGTTAGATATTATTTTATGTAATGATTACACTTAGCTTACAAGTACAACTTTGGTGATCAATGATGATAAATGTTATATATTGAATTTTGAAAGCTTGAAACTTTAAGATTGATGAATCATGAGACTCAATATGTTGTATGTTACTAACTTGTGGACGTGGTTGATGAAGATTATAAATTCTAGATGATTGTTGTTATATGGTTCAATCTATGTTTTTTTATATCTAATTCATCATTCTACATGCTTTTGTTGACATATATGCATCAAAATATAAAAAATATATATTATATAAAAGCGCTCCCGGAATCGCTCCCAAACCGAGAGCATCTGAAAATGTCGCTCCCGCTCCCTCTCCCCGTTTTCGCTCTTGCTCCCAAGTAACCTTGTTCAAATGTATCACATATTGCTAAAAGACAGCTAGTATCTCTCTCTCTATATATATAAAAGCATGCAATTTATAGTTGTAGTCATCATGCATATATAAAATTTCAATTTCAATGTAAAAACCCTGATTTGACTCAAATAATTTTTTAAGGAATTTTTTAATTCACCTAGTAAATAATCAAGCCATGTAGTGTTGAAAATAGCGAAGGAATGGATTCCTTGATTTGTGCCTTAATTCAAGGAATCAAATTTGTGATCTTCTTAATCATGCACGAGTTCCAGTGATGAGGACGAGTTCAAGAAGTAGTTTGACTAGTGCAAGTTTGTGGAAGACTAAGTTAATTGTCTTCTAGTGTGAGTTAAATTGGGAACTGAGTGAACAAGTGGAGTTAGCCTCCTAAATTTTAGGAGGATCCAATTAACTAAGTGTGTTGACTTTTGTTAACTAGAAAAGCTCCAGTTCAACTCCTAATTTAGAAAACTCACTAAACATAGCCTAATTGAAAAGCTTATAAGGAGATCGAAGGCACACAATTGATCAATCAATTCTTGAGCACGAGTTTGTGAGCAAGAGAGCTTGTGAGAGGAACAAGCAAGAGGATTTATCTTGTGTGAATTGTTGGAGGAGAATTTCCCTTGGGAAGCAGATAAATATTCTTGCTGAGTGGTTTCAAACCTAGTTCACGGTTGAGAGATCAGATTGCATTCTCTATCAAAGCAAGGTTATTTGTAAGAGATCTGTAGCCTATTTTTCTTCAATAAAATTCTCAAGCAAGCAAGGGTTTTCCCTGTTGGGTTCCCTAGAAAAATTGTGTTGTTTTTGTGAAATTATTTCTGTTCTATTCCGTTGCTATTTGGTAGAGAAATTCTGTTTCTGTGTGAAAAGAAAAATTATTTTTAGATTGTTCATAATAGCAGATCAGAATTTCATGGAAATTCTACATGGTATCAGAGTTGTGAACAAAGATCAATCAGCACATAGTCTTCAAAGATGACAACTCACACAGGATTGGGATTGCGAGAGCAGGATAGATTGGATGGCTCTTCAAATTTTGGTGTTTGGAAGGTCCGCATATTGTTTTTGTTGGATGAGTTTGGGTTGAAAGAATTTGCTGAGAAAGGTGTTGCAGAACCTTCAGATCCAGATGAGTTGAGGCTCTTCCAAAGGCAGATGGCCAAGGCCAAGAGAATGATCTTGGATGGACTTTGGGATCATATAGTTCCTCATGTTGCAGGTAAAGATACAACTAAGGACATGTGGGATGCCTTAGTCAAGCTCTACCAGAACTCTTCAGAGAACCGGAAGATGGTCCTCCAAGAAAAGCTGAGGACAATCAAGATGCACAAGGGTGAGAGTGTCACTGCCTATCTCACCAAAGTTCAAGAAGTCCGTGATGAGCTAGCAGTTGTTGGAGAGAAGCCTATAGACACAGAGCTAGTGCGTATGGCTCTGAATGAGTTTACCAAAGATTGGCATACTTTTGTCCAAAGCATTACTGGACGAGATAAGTTGTCGGATTGGGAACGCCTATGGAGTGACTTCATCCAAGAGGAGCTAAGGCTCAAGCTAGTTGAGACTTCTAGCAACAGTGGCAAGGGTTCCAAGGTTGAGAAGGAGGAGGAGAATCTTGCTCTTGCAGGCAAAGGCAAGAAAGTCAAGGTGAAGAGTGAAAACAATCAAAAGGGTGACAAGAAGAAGAAAGATTTGAGTAAGATCAAATGCTTCCATTGCCGTACTTTTGGACACTATGCTTCCAAGTGTCCTAACCGAAAGAGGAAGGGGTCAAATAAGGAGCATGTAGCTGCATCAATTGAGGTAGATGAGTTTGCCTCTCAGTTTGAGAAGCACTTCTCATTGATAGCTTGCATGGCAAGCTCAGTAGGAGCAGTACGTGTATTATTGATTCAAGAGCCTCTTTCCATATGACTGGAAATTTAGCGACCTGGATGAGAAGGACAACAGTTGAATATCGAGCTTGGAGATAATAGTAAGTATGCTACCAAAGGGGTTGGTACTATTAACCAATGTTCCACCAAGGTTCCGGGACGAGGGGGCGAGGGAGCGAGGGGGCGCGGGAGCGGCCTATGCAAAAGCTCCCTACCATTTTTTAGGAAACGTGGGGGAGCGTCAGGGTCTTAAAAATTTATAAATATAAAATATAATTTATTTTAGGGTCTTAAAAATTTATAAATATAAAATATAATTTATTTTAGGGTCTTAAAAATTTATAAATATAAAATATAATTTATTAATTGAGTCCACTATGACAATTTAAATTGGTTTGAATTGAAAAGCTGCAAAGCATGATCATTGATATGAATATCATTTGACATTATCCAAATTTATAATATCATATAAAATAATAAATTTAAAATTCTAATTTATAATCATACATCAATGATCATACATTATGATTAAATCATTAAAGTTTAAAGTTTAAACCATATTGATGTTCCACTTCCTAGTATCCTACTATGAACATCGAATATTGAACAGCGAATATTTAATATTAACATAAAAATTTAAAATTATAAAAGTAAAGTTTGATACATCATACATCAAGAGTCCAAATTTTATAGAATTATAAAAGATTAAACTTTTAAAGTCAAGTCTGATACATCAAGAGTCAAAATTTTATAGAGTGAGAATCTGAATAACTGATAACACAAATGATAAGAACTGAGAACATCAACATATCAAAAGATAAACAAGCATAATGCAAAATATGCCTCAAGGTAATGCTCAAGCCTCAAGGTAATGCCCCGCTAGTCTCTGCATCTAGCTGCTGCATGAATAAATCAGGATCAACCATATCACCATCTGAATCTGAATCACTAGCATTCTCAAACATGCTAAGTGGCACACCAACCAACCCCATCTGTCTCTCATCAAGTCTCTCCTCCATATCTACCTGTGCATCATCCTCTGGATCAACATCCCATCGTGTTGCTGGTCCCTTCAAATACTCAGGTGTCTTCCTATGCTCAAGACGTAGGGCACTATGCACAACAACTAACTTCTCCGCTCTTCTAGAGGTAAGCCTGTTCCTCTTGATAGAGTGGATGAAGCTATATGTGGACCAATTCCTCTCTGCTGCAGAGGAACTAGCAATCTGAGACAACAAACGCATGGCTAGATCTTTGAGCTCTGGAGCATCATCCCCATGCATCCTCCACCAACCAATTGGGTCATCTTGGGCTAGATCTATGCGATCTGCTCGAGCACCACGTGTGTTGAAGGGCCCACTAAGAGATGCAAACTGAACAAACTGTCTTCGAAATTTTGACCCCTGCTCCTCACTGTACATCTTTGCAATTGCATCTAGGAAGCCTTTCTTTACCTCTGGATCATCAATAGGAGGCACCCTCCCAGGTCTCTCAACATACCATTTTGGGTTTAATGCATATGCTGCCATGTGCAAAGGTGTGTTCATGCGATCCCACCTACGCTGAATGATGGGTCGAATCTGGGAAGTATAGAACTCTAATGAGGGCTCCCTCTGCTGAATGGCTACCTTCACACGACCCAACATGCTATCAAAGGTCTCATAAATTTCTCCAAGACTAGGAGCATCTGAATCTGTGTAACGAATGACCTCCACAATAGGGCTTAAGAATGACACCAAATAAGAACAATCTGCCCACCAATCATTGTCCAACCCCTGAAGCCCGACCTTCTTCCCGGTTTCTGTCTTTGATTCTGACCACCTTCCCCACTCTGAACTCACAACCAAGGATTGTAGAGGTGCTTGTACCTCTATCATCCTCTCCAATAAGAGAAAATAGCTAGCATATCTAGTATCAGTGGGCTTGAGGAATTCCTTCCTCGTGTGAGCCCTGTACATAGCCAAGGAGGTGTGGTGGTTGCAGATAAACATCTGCACATCTCTTGCCGCTGACACCAAGTCTGATATCCACTGAATCTTGCCAATGTCCTTCAGTGCATTATTGAGTGCATGCACACAACAAGGAGTCCAAAAAATGTGTTGATACTTGTTTTGAATCAATAACCCAACTGATCTACAAACTGCTGCTGCATCTGTCACAACCTGCACCACACTATCAGGCCCAACATCCTCTATAGCTTCTCGAAGAATCTCAAATTGGAAAGATGCATCCTTGCGCTTTCCAGAACAGTCAACAGCTTTAAGAAAGAATGGACCTTCTGAAGATGTCACTATGATGTTGATTAGTGGGCGTTTTCGGATGTCAGTCCATCCATCCATAACAATAGAGCAACCAAACCTCAACCATGTTTGTCTCATTCTCTCTTTCTGTACATTAATTTTGGACACTTGTCTATCCAAAATTGTTGTTCGTAGTTTATGTTCTCCAGGTGGTACATATGAAGGCCCTATTTTTGCAATTGCTTGGACCATTTCCTTGTAATAAGGAGAACGAACAACATGGAAGGGAATCCCATTAGCAAAAAGAAATTTGCCAATTGCATCATCTGTGTCATCTCGATCTAGAATGTTGTACATCCCAGACACTGTACCAGTACCACCCATTGCAGAAGAACAAGATGCACCAGTGGAAACCTTTGTCTTTTTTGATGAAGCACTGGATGGATCAATATGTCTACCAGAGAACAATCCTTTTCCAGTGGATGCCCTTTCTAGCCTCCAAAGTTGCTCTCTCAGAGCTGAATCCAGGTTCTTTGAGGGACACATATTCACTCCTTTACCTGTAATAGCCAAAATGTGTTGCTTCACCCTGGTATAGCTACCAACAAAGTGATGTCCACAAATATTGCAGACCCAATCACGTGAGCCACCACCAACTTTTGGATTCTTTTTCGGCAGTTTAGTTGCATAGATTAGAAGTGGTTTTAGAGGATTAAATGTCCCCTTTGCAAATTTTTCCAGCTCTCTTGGCGGGGCCTCCAGAATCTATACCATGCCTATTCTGGTATCTTGCCCCCTTGTGACCACTTTCAACTTCTTCTTCTGCATCATGTGGCTCACTACAGTGGTAGCTACTGTCACTGTTAGTGTTTCCAGAAGAAGTTTGACTTTGACTCATAGTTGTAACTTGTAACTTCGTAAGTTGCAAGTTGAATGACAAGTCAAAATGTATGTTGCAGCCTGTAGGTTGCAACCTGAAATGAAAAAAAAATAAAAAAAAATTAGAAACACTACAGCCACAACACATGCCACACACATTGCAGTTTTGAAGTTTTGAAGTTTGAACACTGATCTTTTTGTAATTCACAAGAAAACTTCACAGAAATTATGGATTACTACTGCACCTGAAACTTCACAGAAATTATGGAGGTAATCAATGGTTCGTTAAACAGATTTTGGAGTATCCACTCCAGAATTCATTTAAAATAGGGTATCCACTCCAGAATTCTGTATAAACAAAAAACCAAGATCAGAAGATCAAGATTCTTAAAACAATTAAATTATTAATGCCAAAACCACAACTATGCTGTTAATTTTAAACATCTGTCTAGGTGAAGGTGTACAGGTAACAGCCCTGATGTGGTCTTTTTAATATGGTTACTGTTGGGCTGGCAATAGTAATCACTAATCATTCAAGATGACAAGGTGGCTTGGCTACCAGTGTGGCTACTGCTCCCTTGAATGCAATCATCTCTTCGTTTAGATCTGCTTTAATGTGTGTTAAATAAAAATTAATTTTTCATTGGTACAGTTAATACAATGACTGTGTTTTCTTTACTCCCTGCAATTAATAAATTATATAAATTGCATCCTCAACAAAATATTGTCATCCATAATACACAGCCTGAAGTGGTCATCAATTCTAAGTTCTAACCATGCTAGTAAAAGTAATTATGCTCCACCACCATCTATTAACCTGACAATTCAGTTAGCAATAGTTCAACAAAATAAAACTTCAGCAGTGGTATGATACAGCCAGGAGACTGAAGAATTTATATAGATCTGCACAGATTCTGTTTTGCAATAGATTTCTTTGTAAATTGAAAAAGAAAGGGACTTGTATAGGACCATAGGTAGACTAAGAATTTATTCAAAAAGAGATTGAAGGATACTGTACGCTTATATTGAATGATAACTAGTTAATATAATTGCAGGGAGTAAAGAAAAGTTAAAACACAGTCATTGTTACTGTCATACTGGTTCATATTAATATATTATGACATGTTATCTTATCCATAAAGCTATCTGTCGATGACTTTTAAGTTTTTGACATAATAAGAGACAACTTGAGCAGAATGGCTTAAAAGTAGCTCAATTTCGTTATACAGTTGGTGATACTGAACATGGGGCTTTTGGCCTACCCGGCAATTCAGAAAACGTATCTCTGACATCACCTGGACCTGTAGAAAAGTCTGCTTTGGAACATGTAGGGAAGAGTGACATGCTTGGGAATTGTTTTGAGGAAATGCAAGAGATTAAACTAGACCCAACTGACGAGGATGACCCCAAAATGTTAGAGGGCAGACTACTGTGTCTGAGTGAAACAGGAGGGTTGTCAGTTGAACTCAAGGACGAGGATAATACAAACAGAACCTAAAGCTGCCATAATATATTTAATATTGAAGTCGAAGACCTAGTAATAGAAATGTAGAAATATGAGAAAGAAAGAAATATGGTTTAAACTGTAAATATCACGTGACACTGACACGTCCATCCAAAAAATAGTAATACGTTTTTAATTATTAATACAGAGGAGAAGACAGAGATTTAGAAGGGGCAGTATATCAGATATGCAGCTATGCTAGCTATTATCTGAGGGCGTCTTCGACCAGGCTGAAGATAGCACTAAAAAATTACGCCGAGAATCGTTATAAGTTACTAACCCGTTAACACGCAGTCCGCTCGTCAGGGAGGTGCTGCTCGAGCCTCGCACGATGGGAGCTGCAGCGCTGCTGCTTCAACTTGTAGACAGTAGGAGTCAGGACGCTCAACCAGAGAGAAAGACTCAGAAATCGGACGACGGAAATCCAAATGGCAAACAGAGACTGTGAAACAGTGAGTGGATCGAGATTCGAACTTGCAAAGGCTGTGTGTCGTTCATGGTCCAAGATGCCTTTTTTATAAGATGAAACCGCCATTTCTCCCGCCATTTTCCAAAACCCTAAAGCTAATTACGCTGTTAACGCTTAATTAAAGATTAAATACATGGCTTAATTAATAAAAATGCTTTTTAATTCATTAACGCCCCCCCACGCCCCCTCTCGTCCCCCCTCGCCCCCCCACACTCCCTCTCGTCCCCCCACGCTCCCTCACGTCCCCCCACGCCCCCTTTTTTGGAAACGCCCCCTCAGGGAAGGGAAACGTTTCCCTGGCACGTCCCCCTGAGTTTCCTCCATTTTGGGAGCGTGGGGAAACATCCCCTACTCGTCCCCAAGTCCCCGGAGCGTGGGGGAGCGAGGAAACTAGACCCCTAGGGGGGGGGGGGGGGCGAGTCCCCATGGAACACTGCTATTAACTTTAAGAGGGAGTCAAGTAATACTCTTCATCTCAAAGATGTTCTTTATGTTCCAGGGCTGAAGAAGAACTTGGTTTCAGTAGCTATCCTCGAGGATAAAGGATATGATGTTACCTGCGGTCGGGGTAAGGCTTACCTCCAACACTTGGCTTCTGGATGTAAGAAGCAGATAGGTGTGAGGGTGAAAAACCTTTACAAGTTTCATGTAGAGACTGGTGCAACCTTGAGCAGCAAGACAAGATGTGCAGATGTGGGTGAACTTTGACACGGGCGCATGGGACACTTGCATCGTGGGGTGCTGAAAATTCTTCAATATATTGCCACAAGATTACCAATAGGAGGCCTTGAGAAGGGTGGAGTGTGCAAGGGGTGCATGCTTGGAAAGTATGCCAAATCTTCCTTCCATGGTGCGGGCCCTTTTCGTCTCCATCACTGATGAGACACAAGTATTATGTTACTTTCATTGATGATTTTTCTCAGAAAAATTGGATTTACATTATGAAAAAGAAATATGAGGTCTTAGACAAGTTCATGGAGTTTAAGGCCTTGGTAGAGAAGCAAATTGGGAAGAGAATCAAAGCAGTGAGAAGTGACAATGGTGGAGAATACATCTCCAATGCCTTCAAGGAGTTTTGTGCAAAGGAAGGTATTAGGAGAGAGTTGATAGTACCTCATAACCCTCAATAAAATGGGGTGGTTGAGAGGAAGAACAAGAGTATTGTTGGAGCAACTAGGGCTATGTTGCATGATCAAGATCTGCCTAGGTTCTTGTGGGCAGAGGTTGTTGAGAAATCTATAGGGCAATAGTTAAGATGATTTTTCTAGTCTTGATAACTGCTTGTGATGTCTTTTTACTTTTTCTTTCGTATTAGCTTCTTCTCTTATTATTATGTTTGTTCTTATCATCAAACATCTACCAAAACAAGAAGAACAATAGTACAAAAGAACACAGGATATAGGCTGCAAGCTAGGGCCAAAACCTCTCCACTTGAGAGGAAAACCCATAAATCTCTTCTCTTCTTATAGATTCTTCAATTGATGAATTCCAAGACCTCTAGACCAAGACCAATACCCTTCCAAGACTGAGTGTGACCTTCTTGATGATGTGCTTCCTTTGTCTAAGTCAAACTTAGTCAAATCTCTCCCAGCAACACAGCTTCGATCCCCCAACTTCAGATTTTTGGCCTGTATTGCAGGTTTGAAATTTCCGGCCCCTGCATTTGCAACTGCTTCCACACGTGTGAGTGAAAATTAGCCTTCCAAGGCCTCCCAGCAGCTTCGCTTGACTTGCTTCCTTGTCTAGGGCTAGAGAGTGACCTAGTAGGCTCCTCTTCCAACAACTTCGATCTTCTTCTAGCAACTTGAGAATTTCGACCTTGAAGCAACAAACCCTAGCTCTTCTTCTTTGCACGTGTGAGAGAGAATTAGCCCAAAAACTTCTTCCTTCGTCCTTCTCCTTCTTCGCTAGCCTTCTTGCTCTTCTCTTCGCTTAGATGATGAGAAGTGAATGTGTGTCCAAGGGAGGTCGAGTTCCTTCCTTTATATAGGCTTCTAAGGTGGACGAGGCTCCTCAAAATACGCTGACTTCTTAGCTGGCAGGCTGACTTGGTCTTGGAGGGTATTCTGACACTTTTAAATGCAAATATAATTCTTTTTACAACTTAAAATGTGCCCGATAGGGTATTCAACATATGACAATGACTCTTTTGACTTCTTGAACCAGGACAAACCCTAGAAGCACTCAATGGGTGCTTGACCTCTAAAATAAAAGACCTTGAGCATGAAACCCATGCTTCAAAATAACAATAATAATTTTCCTTTCATTTTATAATATACAATAATCAAAAGTACATTTCATATTTATGAAGACCGAACCTAGTTACACATTTTTCAACGCTCCCTCTTAACTAGGGAGGTATTCTTAAATAGTACATGGGCATTCTCAATCTGAAGAGATCTCATAAGAAGAGTTGGTAACCCATCTGTTTAGCATCATATCAACCAACTTGCAACATAGCAAGGCCTTGGTTAACAACTCTATCTCTCCACAAGATTAGAGCACAATGCTGGCGCGACCAGTGATTTATAGACACCTTCATTATTGTCTCTCAAGGTACATACCCCACCCGGGTGTTCACAGGGTATGACCTTCTAGGAATATTCTTATCTTGGATTCCCAGTCCTCGAAGATTATCGGTCCTCTACGACTATTATCTTGGATGCCCTAACTCATCCTAAAAGAGTATTGGATGCCAGATGCTTACCCAATCCTCCATTCTTTCTTCCCAAGTGAAGACAAGAATGATGTGTCTATCTCTCCCTCTCAACTAGGGAGGATATATCAACTAATCCAAGCTTGTCTCTCAAATACACAAGCTTCTTATTAGGAAGAGATTTTGTCAAGATGTCAGCTACCTGTTCATCAGTGGAGATATACTGTAGCTGCAACACACCATCTTGCACCAGCTTTCGAATGTAGTGATACTTGTTGTTTATATGCTTTGTCTTTCCATGAAACACTGGGTCTTCAGACAACCTTATACAACTGGTGTTGTCACAATGTATCATTGTAGGGTCCATTGGTCCTTCAAACAAGTTGGACAACAACTTCCTCAACCAGACAACTTCTTTGCTTACTTCACAGGCTGCAATATATTCAGCCTTAGCACTACTCAAAGCAATCGATTCTTGCTTTCTGCTCATCCATGAGATCATGGAGGATCCCAAACTGAAACATTTTCTGGTTGTTCGTCTTCCACCCTGCTCGCTACCTCCCTAGTCAGAATCTGTATATCCAATCAAGTGGACATCATTCCTCTTATCATACTTCAGGTAGTAGTGGATTGTTCCTTGCAGATATCTCAGTATATGCTTGGCTGTTATCCAATGATCATGCTTCGGCTCAACTTGGAACTGACTGAGAACATTCACTGCAAAACATATGTCTGGTCGAGTATTCACCAAGTACATTAGTGAGCCAATTAATTGTCTATACCTGGTCAGATCCACAGGGCTTGATTCAAAACTTCTTAGCCTCTTCAAGTTTGTGATCATGGGAGTTGTCATAGGTTTGCAATCCATCATGTCAAACCTCTTTAGCATCTCGATCACATACTTTCCTTGACCTAGATAAATCTCATCAGGTCCCTGCCAAACTTCCAGTCCCAAATAGTAGTGCATCAACCCTAGATCCTTCATGTCAAATTTCGCTGCCAGATTCTTCTTGCACTCCTGGATTCGACCTTCTATGCCTGTCAAGAGAAGATCATCCACATATAGAAGGATGATAACATGCTCATTCTTCACAACCTTGATATAGAAATTCGAATCAGTAGAACTCTTTGTGAAGTCCAATCTTTGTAGGTATGCATCCATCCTAGCATACCATGCCCTTGGTGCTTGCTTAAGGCCATATAATGCCTTCTTCAACTTGCAAACATAAGCCTCTCTATGTTTGACTTCAAATCCCAAGGGTTTTTCTCTATAGAATTATTCATTAATGGTGTCATTCAGAAATGCAGTCTTGACATCCATTTGTGGATGTTCCATCCCATCGATGTTGCCGAAGAGACCAACGAATGTATAGTTGTATACCTTGTTGTAGTTGCAAATGTTTGGTCATAGTCGATGCCTTCTTGTTGAGAGAAGCCCCTAGCCACAAATCTTGCCTTATATTTATCAACAATGTTCCACCAAGACTCCGGGACGGGGAGACGTGGGTGCGGGGAGACGCATAGGGGGACATGTGGGAGTACCCTCAAATTTAGGAAAATTTAGGGGGGACGTCAGGATATATAATTTTTTTTTTCCTTTTTAATATATATATATATATATATATATAATAAAAGCATAAATACAATTATACATACATAATTGAATTAAATAATGAAGTACATTGATCATACTCATCATCCTTACTAATACATACATGATTTATCCATAAACCACGAGATTCAATAATGAAATACTCTGATCCATATTCATTATTCATTATTCACCATTCTAGATTCTACATTGATTTAAAAATTAAATTCATCATTCACATTCTAGATTCTAAATTGATTTAAAATTAAAATTCGTCATTCATCATTCTAGAATCTAATTAGTACTAAGCAAAATAGACTATAATAGATACTGAAATCTGAAGACTGGAATAGTAAATTGATATAACTAAAACTCAAAAACAGTGGAGTGATGAGTCTAAAAGTCACTCTGAAGTAAACAGAGGGCTTGGTGCTCTTGATTAAATACTAATTCCATACCCTTGTACATGACAAAGTGCAATGTAAACATTGCAATCCATCGAATCCTAAATTCTTGAAAAATTGGTAAGTTTGCTGCTATGTTGCAGGAAACGTTGCTCGGGGGTCCGTTTCCGGCCGAAAACGAAACGGAAACGAGGAAACTCGTACTGTACGGCTTGGAGACTCATTTTCAGCCGTACTGGCACGTTTCACGCTGGGGAAATGTGGCCAGTACGGCCATACGACGGAGTTTCCACTTAACGCTTAAGTTTTTTTTTTTTGGTTCGCTTTTAATTTTTTATTGGGCGACTAAAGTATCTTTTGGATGCTTTTAGATGCCTCTCTCAAGTTATAAAAAAGACTCCGCATCATTCTCTCATCACACAATTGGGCAAGTCGTTTCTCTTGGAGACGAGCAATTTTATTGTCTTTATAGTACTTGCAGCCTCATAGTCTTTATTGTACTTGCAACCTCATATATATATATATATATATATATATATATATATGTAATAAAGGCTGATTTTGAGATTTGGATATATAATAAAGGATGATTTTGGATATTCTGATATTGCTATTTTTATTATGTGATCATTCATGAGTAAATGTGATGTAAATTTAATCATAATGTTTAAACTTAAATGTAATAAATTATAATGTATCATGTATGCTTTATGATTGCACATAACATTTCTTAAATGTCCTAAAGTCTAATATATATATATATATATATATTGCGTTTCCCAGTTTCCAAAATTTGGGGGGGTCATGTTTTGTACCCATGCTCGTTTCGGAAACTCGTACTCATTTCTCTGTTTCGTGCAACTTAGGTTTTGCTAGATTTTGAGTGAGATCTAAAATTCTACTTTCTCCATATGAAATCCAATGAGGTCAGAACCACTCTCAAACATCTTGAGTCATTTCATGGTAATGTTAAAATTTTAAGTAAAAGGATGAAAATAAAAGATAAAGGAGAATGTCACTTTTACTTTAAGAATTTAATATTATCATGAATTGCATAGCATCAGTAGGGAAATATGGTCAAATACTAGGTTTTCCCTGTCATAAATCATTGTTTATAAGCAAATTTAAGGGGGGATGCATAGCCCATTTTGAGGGGGGACGCCTAGGCGTCCCCCTTTTGGGGAGTCGCGCCCCCCACATTAGGGACACGTCCCCCCGCGTCTCCCTGCGTCTCCCCAAAAGAGGGACGTGGGGAAACATTTCCCTAGACGACCCCCTGTCTTGGGTGCATGGGGTGCGAGGGGTGCACACACCCGAACCTGGGGGACGCATCCCCGTGGAACATTGTTTATCAATACTTCCATCCGCTGCATGTTTAATCTTGTAGAGCCATTTGGAAATTACCACAGATTTGTCTTCAAGCCTAGGCATGATCACCCAAACTCCATTTTTCATTATCGATTGATACTCTTCATTCATGGCATCCTTCCATTCTTGATGTGTGACAACTTCTTCAAAGGTGGATGGCTCTGCTTCTATCAATTTTGTCATATAGGCTGCATATCTAGAATATCTTTTGGGCTTCTTACTTTCCCTAAATGTGCCTTTGACTGCTCCATGACCTTCTGCATCTAGTAGAGTAGACTTCAACTAGTTAGGTCTCTTTCTAGTTTCGGGGATGACCATCAATTGCATTGGTTCACTGGGACCTTCATCTTCATGATTTGATTCTTCTTCCAACCTTGTACCTTCCTCTTCAAATAGAGGAAGTTCTTCATCATCAGAGTCCATTGAGAGTTCCTTTGATTTCTTGAATGCAATACTTTCATCAAATATCACATCTCGACTAAATTCTATTCGGTGTCCTTTTATGTAGATCCTATATGCCTTTGAAGTATTGTTGTAGCCAACAATACTTGAGCTTTTATCCCATACTACAACCTTTACATCTATGAAAGCAATTCTATCACCCTTATCTTCTAGACATGAAATGGAAAGTAAATACTTGTGCAAACCTGGAACAAACAGGATATTGTTGAGATGAAGAGGATTTTCCTTTTGACAATGTTTTTAGTTGCTTGTGTTGACCAGTCATATGTCTCGATGCTCCACTATTGATTACCCAAATATTCTCATCTTGAAATGTGCCAGTGAGTGCTGAGAATAATCCTTCATCCTTTGTAGATGTCTTTGTTACTTCCTTTTTAAGAGAAAATAAGAGATCCCATACTTCTTTGATGCCCTTCTTGAGATGACTTGCCACCATTGTACACTTCTTTAGGAACTTCTTCATTATGCCCATAGCCAACCTTAGCTCTGATACCATGTTGAGAAATCTATAGGGCAATAGTTAGGATGATTTCTCTATTCTTTATAATTGCTTTTGATGTCTTTTTACTTTTTCTTTCTTATTAGCTTCTTCTCTTATTATTATGTTTGTTCTTATCATCAAACAACTACCAAAACAAGAAGAACAATAGTACACAAGAACACAGGATATAGGCTGCAAGCTAGCGTGAAGACCTCTCCACTTGAGAGGAAAACACGTAAATCTCCTCTTCTTATAGATTCTTCAATTGACGAATTCCAAGACCTCTAGACCAAGATCAATACCCTTCCAAGACCAAATCCAACCTTCTTGATGATGTGGTTCCTTTGTCTTAGTCAAACCTAGTCAAATATCTTCCATTAGCACAACTTTGATCCCCCAGCTTCAGATTTTCAGCCTCTATTGCAGGTTTGAAATTTTCGGCCCCTGCAACTGCTACTGCATGCACACGTGTGAGCAAAAATTAGCCTTCCAAGGCCTCCCAACATCTTTGCTTGACTTGCTTCCTTGTCTAGGGCTAGAGAGTGACCTAGTAGGCTCCTCTTCCAATAACTTTGATCTTCTTCTAGCAACTTGAGAATTTCGACCTTGAAGCAGCAAACCCTAGCTATTCCTCTTCGCACGTGTGAGAGAGAATTAGCCCAAAAACTTATTCCTTCGTCCTTCTCCTTCTTCACTAGACTTCTTGCTCTTCTCCTTCACTTAGATGATGAGAAGTGAATGTGTGTCCAAGGGAGGTTGAGATCCTTCCTTTATATAGGATTCTAAGGTGAACAAGGCTCCTCAAAATAGTTCGACTTCTTAGCTGGCAGGCTGACTTGGTCTTGGAGGGTATTCTAACACTTTTAAATGCATAAATAATTCTTTTTACAAGTTACAATGTGCCCGATGGGTTCTTCAACATATGACAATGACTCTTTTGACTTCTTGAACTAGGACAAACCCTAGAAGCACTCAATGGGTGCTTGACCTCTAAAATAAAAGACCTTGAGCATGAAGCCCATGCTTCAAAATAGCAATAATAATTTTCCTTTCATTTTACAATATACAAGAATCAAAAGTACATTTCATATTTATGAAGATTGAACCTAGTTACACACTTTTCAACAGAAGCATGCAACAACACGGTATTTCTGCAGAACAGGAGTCCACACAGGGTGCTTGGACGAGTCACACCAGAGGAGGCTTTCATAGGCAAGAAGCTTGATGTTTCACACTTTTGAATCTTTAGCACAAAGGTCTACTATCATGTGTCTAAAGATAACAGGAAGAAGTTGGATGCCACAACAGAGAAGGATATCTTTGTGGGGTATAGTGAAACATCTCAGGCATACAGGGTGTATCTTCCAAGACTCAAGAAGACAGTTCTCAGGCGAGATGTGAGATTTCAGGCGGTTCAGTCTCTAAGAGTTTCCTTAGAGTGTGAGTAGATTGCAGTACCTAAGGAGGAGCTACTCGCTCCCAAATAGAAGGCACAACCAACACCTCGAATCAACCACAACCATAGTCCAGTGGCAAGAGGGTAGCACAACAAGATTTGCAGCAGGATGAGGACAAGCCAGGCTGAGAGCATATAGATCAGCCAAATCCACCCACGACAGGGAGGAAGAAGGCGAAGTGGGTTGAGGTTGATCTAGGTGGCTCAAGAGCAGGTCAAGGCTCCTAGCACCATGTTTAGGTAGAGTAAACAACCACAAAGGTACACAGGTTATATGGAACTGATGATAGAGTTGGTGGACACTGAGCCTTCTTCTTATGAGGAGACAACTACTCAGCAACTTTGGCAGGATGCCATGGTGGAGGAGTATTCCTCTATCATGAAGAATGATGTCTAGGAGTTTGTTCCACGACCTGAGGAGAAATCAGTAGTTGGATCCAAATGGGTGTACAAGTTGAAGCATGGAGCAAATGGGAGCGTGGAGAAATTCAAGGCCAGGTTTGTGGCCAAGGTCTTTTCACATATTGAGGGCATAGACTATGAGGAGACTTTTGCCCCAGTAGCACGATATTCATCCATCAGAACTGGCACTTGCAACACAGATGGGGTGGAAGATCCACTAGATGGATGTGAAGACAACCTTTCTCAATGGGGTTGTTGAGGAGGAGATCTATATGGAGCAGTTGAAGGTGTTTGAGCAGTGCAGTAGAGACACACATGTGTGCAGGCTGAAGGGAGCTCTTTATGGGCTTAAGCAAGCTCCGAGAGCATGGTACACTCGAATTGACAACTACCTTCGAGGATTGGGCTTCACTGAGAGTGAGGCAGATCCCATATTGTACTACATCATGGTTGGAGGACTTCCGCTCATTCTAGTTCTCTATGTCGATGACCTTATACTGATTGGAGATGAGAGCCTGATCCAGGATTGCAAGGAGGACCTTGCAAGGGAGTTTGAGATGAAGGATATGGGGCTTATGCACTATTTCCTTGGCTTGGAGGTTTGGTAGGGTGATGGTGAGATCTTTGTGGGACAGGGAAAGTACACAACAAAGATTCTTCGGAGATTTCATATGCAGGATTCCAGGCCTATGGCCACACCTCTAGTCACAAATTGGAGGAAGGTGGATGCTGACAAAGGAGAGCGAGTGGATCCTACAATATACAGGCAACTCATTGGGTTGTTGATGTATTTGGTCAACACATGACTTGATATTTGTTTTGCAGTCAACCAATTGAGTCAGTTCATGGTTGAACCGACCAGAGTGCATTGGGTTGCTGCAAAGCATGTGTTGAGATACCTCAGAGGCACAACAGACTATGGATTGTGGTACAAATAGGTTGATGGAGTGAGGCTTGAGGGCTTCACAGATGCAGATTGGGCAAGGAGCTCCACAGATAGGAAGAGTACTTCAAGTGGCATCTTCAACATTGGGTCAATTGTAGTTTCTTTGTACAACATGAAGCAAAGATCAATTTCACTCAGTTCAACAAAGGCCGAGTACATGGTTGCTAGTCAAGCAACTTGCGAGGCTATTCAAATGTGGAAGTTACTTGTTGGATGTTTCAGACAAAGGATAGAGCCTACCATGATACATTGTGATAATCAGAGTTGCATTAAACTATTTGAGAATCCAGTGTTTCATGATTGCTCAAAGCATATTGAGATCTATTATCACCATCTTAGAGATTGCATGTAGAAGGGGATAGTCAAGCTACCGTACATCCCAATAGGGGAGCAGACAGTGGACATCTTAACCAAGGCATTGGCAAGAAGTAGTTTTGTTCATCACAGAGATAAGTTGGGAGTTGTATAGAATCCCTTCCTCGCTAAGAGGGAGTGTTGAAAATAGTGAAGGAATGGATTCCTTGATTTGTGCCTTAATTCAAGGAATCGAATTTGTGATCTTCTTAATCATGCACGAGTTCCAGTGATGAGGACGAGTTCAAGAAGCAGTTTGACTAGTGCGAATTTGTGGAAGACTAAATTAATTGTCTTCTAGTGTGAGTTAAATTGGGAACTGAGTGAACAAGTGGAGTTAGCCTCCTTAATTTTAGGAGGATCCAATTAACTAAGTGTATTGACTTTTGTTAACTAGAAAAGCTCTAGTTCAACTCCTAATTTAGAAAACTTAGTAAAACATAGCCTAATCGAAAAACTTATAAGGAGATTGAAGGCACACAATTGATCAATCAATTCTTGAGCACGAGTTTGTGAGCAAGAGAGCTTGTGAGAGGAACAAGCAAGAGGATTTATTTTGTGCGAATTGTTGGAGAAGAATTTCCCTTGGGAAGTATTCTTGCAGAGTTGTCTAGTTCAAGGCTGAGAGATTAGATTGCATTCTCTGTTGAAGCAGGGTTATTTGTAAGAGATCTGTAGCCTATTTTCCTTCAATAAAATTCTCAAGCAAGCAAGGGTTGGGTTCTCTAGAAAATTTGTATTGTTTTTGTGTGAATCTTGTAAAATTATTATTGTTCTATTCCATTGCTATTTGGTAGAGAAATTCTGTCTGTGTGAAAAGAAAAATTATTTTCAGATTGTTCATAACAGCAGATCAGAATTTCGTGGAAATTCTACATGTAGCAATTACATATGCAACATTATTTAATTTCTTAAATCCATACATAAGAAAAACAATGCAACACAAGCTTATCAGCCTAATTATATATAGAAATTCATAATAGAAATGGAACAATCGTCTTTGTACAAGTTGGTCTAAGTGAATTGCTATGGACAAGTATTTTTCCACTCATTTTTAGGTAATTCTCTATCGATTCCACCCCCAAGTTGGGCTATGAGGTCACCAGGCTGAAGGAAACTAGTTCAATACACTAAGGTCTTTCACCCAATCCAATTGCTCTCAGGCTCAACCAAGGTGTCACTGCAAAACTCCCTAAGCAACCTTCAAACCAGCCTAGCCGTAACACTCACTTCCATTGCCCCACAGAACACTAGGAATGTACCTATTATTTGCTAAGTAGTCCCTTGAGCATACTAGAAGGCCTTTCTTTTC
The DNA here is from genome assembly GCA_031772625.1 of Pinus tabuliformis. Taxonomy (NCBI): domain Eukaryota; kingdom Viridiplantae; phylum Streptophyta; class Pinopsida; order Pinales; family Pinaceae; genus Pinus; species Pinus tabuliformis. The sequence continues at coordinate 620,501,451 of CM062805.1, forward strand.
TCTACTCAATAGTCTCTTTGGAAACCCTTCACCAGTGTTCCATGGGGACATGCCCCCCATGTTTCCCATGCTTCAGGGATGGGGGGTACTTGGGGAAACGTATCCCCACGTCCCCCTTTGGGGGAAACTTAGGAAACACTTCCCCACTGTCAGGGATGTGTGTCTCAAGAAGGGTGACATCTGGGCGCCCCCTCCGCCCCCCCCATATTTTTTCTCCAACAACCCATGAAGATAGGAAAAAGATAGGGAATAGAGATTTGAGCAGTCTATGAACTTGGTAATTAGTTGTAATATCACCAATAATTGTTTGAAGATGTTTGAGAGTGGCTCCAACCTCGCCGGACTTCATATGAAGAAAATAGAATTTTATATCTCATTTGAATTTTGTAGACTTAATGGATTTAACGAATGACGGGATTATAACATTTCCATTGGATTACACAATGATGAATTTGCATGTGATGAAATGTTATTATTGGGATTTTATCATTATTATTTTTTATTTTTATAATTTTAGAGATGGGGACCCCTTAGGTCCCTCCACCCTCCAATTTTCCCTAAAATTTGGAGTGCTCCGACACGTCCTCTTTGTTCGTCTCCCCAACCTTTTGCTCCCTTCTCCCAGAAACTTGGTGGAACATAGCCCTTCACCCTCTTTATTATTCCTAGTTTGTGCAAGATTCTAACCCATTGTTTTCCCTCAAGATCATCCTGTCAGATTTATCTCAAAGCTCTTGAGCCCTCAGTGAGCAATAATCTATATGAAAATGGGGATGATTTACTATTAACCCAACATTTGTGCTATTCTATGACATTTCATCTCTCTTCTTAGGCTCACAACTATATCTTCTTCAACTCTCCTTGGTCACTTACAACTTCCAATTACACACCTCTAGCTTGAGAATGGTCATGAGTGTAGCATGGGAATGACTAGAATGGAATGACAGAAGGTATAAACATGATAGAATCAATGAGCCAATGGAACTGTCAATTCAAATTGCATGAAGAAAGTTGCATACAGCCTTACAGGAAAAGAGATGGTTCAAATATAAATGGGGTTTGAATTCCTATGGAGATGGAGTCTCTTACTCTCCTCATGACTTGTACTCAACCTCCATGTTCTCTTAATTAAAAAAAGTGGACTTCCCCAACCACCACTTGCATTCAATAATTAATGGTTGGGACTCTTATTAAGATATATGGTGAAAAAATGAAGGTTAGGAGACAGACAACTTAGAATTATCAGTCAACCCTTTGGACCCCACTTTTCTTATCCCCTCAAGTGGACTCATAACTGCTCTTGTGCTCTTCCGCAGCCAGCTTTGATCCTTTGTATCATTTTCAAAATAATATATTTACATTTCATGAGAATACAAATCATATTAATCAATAACACATACCCAGACATTCACTAGTTGGGCTTTGGCCTTCGGCTCCACACTAGGAATTCATAGAAGATATTTACATCTTTTACATATTGAGTCATTTCGTCCTGTCATTACAATACTTATTTACACTTGGCAGATAATTCAACCTAATACAATTCAAGAATTGAAACTAAGAACATTCCAAGCTACTGACAACTCACTCAAATTGGTCCCAGTAACCTGGAGGACTCTCCAATTACCCTCCATGAAAGGATTCAACAAAGCTGTTCATGGAGGGGTTAATGGTAAAAACTGATTCATCAACTTTTGCATGCCCTAAAGAGAGGGAAAGCCCTACCCATATTATGTAGGATTTGGTCCTAATGTTATTTATGTTCTCTGTCTTTTTGTTGCATTTTGAAGTCTGTTGTAGGATTTTGTTCTCTTTGTTTTTTTTTCTGCTGGATGATGTTGTAGGATTTTGTTTTGGTTTTTTTTTCACCTGAAATGATGTGAAATATTTGTGTGTTTTTGAATTTCTATTGAGAAATACTTTGCTAAAAATGAATATTTGAAAGAGGAATTTGATAACTTGTGAAATATTAAAAATAATTATATAACAACAATCAATAGACACTTAACAATGTAGCATTTATTACCATAAACTGAAATATATACAAATTGGAAATACCATATATATATATAGACACACACTAATTGAGAATACCTTGAATCGGATGATATATATCCCAACCTTATATGTAGTTAATGCATCACTGCTGGGTGCTCACTGCTTATTACTTGCCATTATGTAATAGGACCTGTATTTTTCCACAAGCCTGCAAAATACTAACCTGAATGTGGGGGCCTTTGATACAATAATTTTAGCTACTTTCGCAATGAGTAAATTGCTAGACGGAAATTAAAATTTAGATATCATCCGAGCTTTCATGTTTAGCGGTTCTTGATTAGGATTGTATGCCTTAATGCGCCTGGACTCGTTGCTCTAAGCATTTTTTCATTGTATACGCCCTCATCTAGGGATTGAAGATTGCAAAGGCCTGGACAATTTAATAAGATAGTCATCTAGGCTTGCATCAAGTAGAAGAATCATTGATTACGGTATGGGAGAACCTTGGAAAATGATAGTTGAAACGGTAGGCTTTCTGCATACTAGCACTCAAATGAATGTTACAATGGATTGATTTCTAACACTTCTGGAAATTTGGTGAAATTTCTGTTTTTTCTTGGCAGCTTCATCCTGTTCTCATGTTCATTGGCTTCATTTTCATAGCGAGTGAAGGTAAGAAGAATTTCCATGTGAAAGTTTTGCAGTCAAATATAGATCTTGTTCCTGACTTCGCTTGTTATGTTTTGCATCCACACTATTTTTTGCCGTTTTTCCATCAAAAAATGGATTCCTGACTTGCAGTTTCTGGGTTTCGAAATATGTCTTTGTTTTGAGAACAGCAATTCTCGCTTACAAAGTCCTTCCTGGAGACAGAGAATATAAAAAATCAGTACACCTTTCTCTACAATTGGTTGCGTTGGCTTTAGGAATCCTTGGAATATACACGGCTTTTAAATACCATAATGAGAGCGGAATTGTGAATCTATATAGCTGGCATTCATGGCTAGGTCTTGCAACCATCTGCTTATTTGCTATACAGGTACGTGGATTTCTTGTAATTTCATCTACAATTCCTCCGTCTTTCAAATTACAGGTCGCATCCTATTATGAACTCCAAGCATAGTCCCGGTCTGGTCAAATGCTTATATTTTTAAATTTCTTTGCAGTGGTTGATTGGATTCTCCCTTTTCTTCTATCCTGGTGGAGCGGATAACATAAGGGCTGCCATTCTCCCATGGCATGTCTTCTTCGGGGTTTTGATATACCTGTTCGCGATAGCAACAGCAGAGCTGGGGTTTCTGGAGAAGCTTACATTCCTTGAGAGTTCAGGGTTATACAAATATGGTCCTGAAGCGATGTTAGTGAATTTTACTGCAATGATAGTACTTATATTTGGGGGGGTTGTAATTTTATCTGCCATTTTACCGAGTGAACTTGAACCTGAAGGGTACCATTCTATAGACCCATAGTTAGGGAGAATATCTGATTTATGCCCCTCTGAATGTTACAGATAGTGAAGGATTAGGTTTCATGTCAATATATTGTATTTTAGGAAAATATTGCTATATCTGCAATCCACCAGGAAAGATATATAACTGTCTTAGGCTTTCCCCAACCGTTATTAACTATGTGGTTTTCATCTTCTCTACTCTTGGTTTTCAAAGTTTTTTATATATTCTTTACATTGTCCATCTGTACATTTAAATTCCGTCCCTTGATTTGCTCAAGTACAAGAGTCTGATTTACTTCTAGTACCATGTTTTGACTATATTTTTGTTATTGTATTCACATAGCCTGGATTCTCTCTCAAACTGAATATGTATTCATGTTATTGTACCACTAATCAACATCACAATAGTATCTGGTAGCTTGGCACCATTAACAGCGATAACAACAGTATCCAGTAGTTGAGTGATAGTAGGCACGTACAGACGTTCATAGCCTGGTTTGTGCCACTGACTCTCTTTGTTTTAATACTTCCTGGTTCAAAATTTGTTACCTTCTACAGTGATATATATCTGGATTTTGTAATTGTATATACTGTTTGCATTGATTTCATGTTTGAGAGACTACAACAAGGTCTGGATTGCCTGCTATTGTGTTTAGCTGCCTTTGTTTGCTGATTGTTTCTGAATTTTATAGTAAGTAATAATAATATTTACTAGACCCACTAGGTATAGATGAGTTAGGTTAAGTGGATTTAGTCTTTATTGGGTCTCAGATTTAAATTTTATGGGAGGAGTTGAAGATAAAAATTACTCAAGAAAATTAAACTATTCCTAGAGGTGTCCACGCTCAACTGAACTTTGCACAACCTTGATGATAACATTTCACTTGATGAGATGGCCACCATGAATTTTGGTAGATGCCAGAATTAAATATTTTCCACCTTTATATTTATTCCACTTTAATACACGTGGGCAACCATCATACTCTCCCCATATTAGGAATCTTTTAAATTTCTTTATTTTGATCTAGTATTGCTGTGCTAGTCAAGCAAATCAGAGCCTTATCCAACTTTCCTGCAAAATTAATCTGGTAGAATAGAATCAAAGTTTTCCTTGAGAATCGATCTTAATTCTAGAGAAGGCTCCGAATAGATGGACCACAAGGTCGTTCGCAGTGTTGGATATACAATTTGTCTAATAAACTTATTTGAGGTTCAGTATCCTTCTTTTTCTAAATAATTTTTTTAAAGCAATGGTTTTGTTAGTATCATGGATAAAATAAAATTTGATTGCATTTAGAATTGTTTTTAAGAAAATTTACTCTAATTTAGTTTGTGAGTGTATATTTTGACATAAATTTTTGGATGTATGTTGTGTATGAATTTACTGATGTCTTACGAATCATCTCACCACCCATCTTCAGAGACTCAAGCAAAACATGATAGGGAAAAGAGTGCTGGAGTATTTATAAAGAAATAATCAACCAGTAACTATTAATATGTCTCCTACGAGTGGTCTCACCACCTATCTTCAGAGACTCAAGTAAAACATGATAGGGAAAAGCTATTAAACGAGCTCGTATTCTATCTTTGTTACCTTTTTTTTATAATGAAAACTAATTTGATCCATGGGAAATAAGCCTACTCCTTAATCAAATCGGAGGTGGAATATATGTTCGATAAAGATGCAGATCTTGAGTCTATTGTTGAAAAAGTCAACAGGATTTCATTTTTGGAAAAGAATTGGATTGAATTCTTTTCGTTCATTTCCAATCCAATATGAAAAAACTTTTCAATATTTCGACCTTCCCGGAGGGAATTCTCCGGGAGAATCTGTTCTATCCATTCCATCTTTACCTGGAGTATTTATAAAGAAATAATCAACCAGTAACCGTTAATATGTTTCCGTTAATATGTTTAATATTAGTTTTGACCGTTAAAACATATTTTTAGGAAATAAACATAATGACCATAATGTAAAAATATTTGACCACAATTTAAATTAAATTTAAATTAAAATAAAATAAAGATAAAGAAATTAAAACAAATAAAGTATATTTATTATTTTTTTTACTATAATTAAAAAAAAGATTTTAACCATAATTTAAAATAAAATAAAATAAAATAAAGAAATTAAGAATAAGTTATATTTATTAAAAAAATTAACTGCCATTTAAAAGAATTAAAATAAATTATTAAAATATAAATAATAGTGGAGACAATCATTTTTATTTTTTATTGGTGAATGTAGGCTGATTCAACACTCAGTCAAATTACACCATTTAAAATAATCTGATGGTAGTTTGTAAAGGCACAAGGTTAGGGACTTGGGTCCACGGTCATTAACTTGTTTTCTGTTTCTTTACCTTCGAAGAAACAAATTCTTAACCAAACAAAATCAATTTTAAATCATTAATTATATGTAGAGTTATTTGTAAGTGTTGATTTTTTTTGCTTTAAAACAATACTTTCTTTTAGTAAGTCTATAAGAAGTTTTTATTATATCAAGAGAGATTACATCGCTAAATATAGTTCCTCAAAATTCTTCCGGCCTCACTCTTACCAGATTTACTGGCTAGAAGATAACATCCAAAAGAAATAGCAAGTTTCCAATACAATCTTATTAACACAATCTGGAATGGCCAGTGAAACAAGAAAACTTTTAGGACCATAATATAACCCATAACTATCAAGGATCAAAAGAGTTGACTGGAGCAGGGTTCTCCAATCCAGCACTAGGTGATGTAGAAGACCTGAAGTCACAATTGATATGCTTTTCCATGTGTGCAAGCCTCCATTTGAAGCGTTCTAGCTTCTCATAAATTATCCTTTGACCCCTTTGCAAAGTGGCCCCATGGTCCTACATTTGCCACTGATTACGTTGAAGATTGTTCAAAAATCTGATGACCACATTCCTGTCATCATGATAGTCACATTTCTGAGTTGGCTATCAAAGATGTTCAGAGGGGGTGTAGGGGTAATTCCCCTGCTCCAGGTGACTTTGCAGGGATGGGGTCCACTGTGTCGCCAAGGTCGTGGTCACCCATGATATGTTCTCTGTGTTGAGCCCTTGGCCTTATACCCCTTCTCGCCCTTCCACATTGACAGTGCATAGTCCATTGAGTTGGGCCCCAAAGAAACATGCAATCAAAGTTGAACCTCGCTAGCCTGCAACAGTCTACACAAGTATATCGATAAGTCCTCCTCACTTAAATCATGACACAACAAGAAAACCATAGACCCATGGTGTTGGCTCCCCTTGTATCCCTCGGTTAAACAACTTAGACACGTCACTAGGCGGGTTGGCCACCAACCTGACACCACCCGAAGGGCAATCACTATGGCAAGCCCTCAACCTCAAATAGAAAGCGACAACCGCATGACCTCCTAGGTGACCAACAAACAAACTGACTTGCCCAAAAACAACCTTTGTAACCACCTTAGCTGCGACAACCATGCAGGGGAGTTCCAAAACCTCTACACTAGGGACTGGGAATTACTCCACAACAAAACCAAACTGAGCGTCGTCAACAAAGGTGGAGGTTAAGCTCAAACTTGAGTACCTACTTAGAGTCTGTAGTCCAATTCGAACAAACAAACCACCATGCGAAGACCCCACAATGGTGATAATTCCTTATACTTTTGAGAAATTCTTTAGCTGAAACTTTTTATGCTAGGGTCCCATATTTGCTTCCCCTGCACTGCCTTACTGAATTCTTCAACTCACCAACTTTCTGCAGAGAATTGCTAGGCTTTTGCATTAGGTTTCCATGCCCCATTTAGCTCTTGCAGATTGCCATCCTACATAGGCGTAATAGGATTGACACCCACCACTTTATCTTCCATACCAAAATGCAAATAGTTGTCGTCACGACAAGAACTAGCACATAAATAATCCATTTGCACTTCTCAAAGAATGTCCATTCCACATGACGTCGTAATATCATCCCTCCCCTTTTAACATTCGATAAAACCAGTAAAATGATGACTCTCACTAATACAACACTGCCCCGATCCTAAAATAATATTTTTAATTAAGTCTAAAATTATAATTTTAATAAAAATTATCAAATTAAATTTGGATCCTAATAGATAAAAGTATATAATATAAAATTTGTAACCTTCTTTTAAAATTAAACACTAATTTTAAATATATTTAATTTATTATTTAAATTTTATATTATTTAATTTATATTGAGAAAAGGTTATTAAATCTTTTAATCTAATAATACTTTAAAGTGGTGTAACATTATTTAATTTATATTGTGAAAATCGAATATTGTCATCCTTATAATATAAAGATAAAGTACGAAGAGCTAGCATTAATCAATAAGATTTATGGATTATCTACTTTGTTGAGATTTATGAACTTATTTTAATTCTTTATCGTATAAATAAAGGGTTTTAAATATTAATTTGATATTTGAATTAACAATGATTTTAAAAATAAATTATTATTATTAGTTTATTTTAAATTTTTTTTTTTTTTTTTTTTAAATTATAAAATAGAAATATATTTTAAATAAAAATTTATATATATAATTAAAAATATAAAATTTATGTGGTATTCTAGATTTATTTTAATTTTAGATCCATTAAATGGGAAAAGGGATCAAATATATTTTCATTCTAAAAGAGGTTTGCATCACAAGATATTTGATCCTCTTTTTTGTTGTTTGTAGATCAGGGTTAAGATGAATCTAAGTTGGTTTAATTCCCCCTTTTAAATAAGTTATATTCCATGTAATTATCATGGGCCATTTTTATTTTTATAGGGTTAGTTTTATTTTTATTTTATTTTGACGAAGTTAAAATGTTTACATTTTTTTTTTTGTTAAATTCTTTCTTGGTAAGCTTGGTAGTATTTCCCTTTTCTATTAATTATCTGTAAGCATGTAACAAAATATGTCTGGTGGTTTCAACCTGCCCGAAGGAAACCAGGTCCGTTGGCCACCAATCAAATCAAACGCTGTCCAAAATTTAAACAATTTGATCCTTATCATCCATGCTAAGTTTGCAACTATATCTACTATATACTTAATGCTTTGACTTGTAAAATAAATGCTATCCGACATAATAACAAAAATTAACTTTCTGTTTCTTTGCTTCAATCATTAGATGATTCAATTGGAGTCGGGTCCTTAGCACTTGACCCGGGCACTTCGTTCTGCAACAATGTTTGGATCTGCTTCTCCATTCTCCCAAAACAAAGGTTCTGGTGATATTGTTGAACTTGCACTGCCTGGATTTCCTTCTGGATGTCCTTTAAACTTGGTTCCTCTTGCCTGTCTCACTTTGGTTCTTCTCTGTCCCTATATGTTATCATTGCCCTAGCCAATAGATTTTTCATTACCCAATACTGTTGTATGGTCTGCCTGAACAGAGTTTGGTGGCCTCTAGTATGGCCCGAGTTGTTAAGTAATGGCTCCCAGTCTTCTATTGGGCGTTCTTTGTTTGCTACGTTGACATTTAACTCTGCTTCCCACATTTCTATTACGACTTTTACTTGTGTTGGGTGCCTGCATGGTAAGCATGCATTAAGTTCTGCATGTTTTCCTTGCCCCTTTTTTTTTAATCTTCTCTTTCTATGTTTTGCTCGTTGATGCCTCCGGGCCCTTCATTTTCTGCTTTGCTTGCTTACCTATTCGTCGACCTCCTTTTCTTCCCTGTTTCCTTTTTGCTTTCACCATCTTTTCCTTCAACAATTTCTTCAGTGCCCACCCCTCACACGTTCTTACCTGTTCCTGGTGGCAAAGCTCCGGAGACTGAAGAGTCTAGGAATTAATATTACCTGTAATGTTAACATAAGTACGTTCATTAAAACCAATCATAACATTCTGATATTCCTTATTATTTTGCTTTGCATCATTAAGACTTCCAGTTTTCTTCTTGGTAACCCAATTGCCCTCAATTCACAACCACCTAGTTGTCACTTCTCTCCTTAGCTCTATTCCCCCCTGATACCCATCACCTGGGGTCCCCACAGAGGTCCCCCGCCGCTCTTGTGATCTGGCTGGTAAGGAATTGGAATTCTGACTTCAGGAGGGTAGGGTTTTGGCTCCAAATCCGCCACTAGGGCGAACCCTCTCAACTTTCTATGCACCAAGCTCACCTCTCCCCCTGCCCCCCCTCTTGGATTTTCTAGACTTAACCTGCCTTTGTAGTCCATCACTACACAGGGTTATAGAGAATAGATTCCCCCCCGGCCATGCAAAGCCCCACTAGACTAGATTTCTCCCCTTCCTAATCCCTTGAACCTCTTTACTTCCCCATTGGTTTAGGCATCTCCCCAGAAGCCATATTAGCCTAACAAGGCCTATCTTCCATTTCTCATACACCCCTCTCATCCCCATTGTTTTTGGAGGCGACTGGACCCCCGAAGGCTGACAGAGGAGTCATAGCCTTTTCTTGACCCCGATCTGCAACATTTCCCTAAGATAAATATCAGTTTCTTTCCCCCAGGTTCTAGCTACCCTCCAAACCCTTCACAGGTCCCATTCGCCCCACCCCACCCTTCATAGAATACAGTTAATTCATACCCAGACATTATCAACAAACAATTGAATTCAAATTCACGAAAATTTTCATTTCTTTCCGCAATTAAGAAACCAGACATTATCTTCTTAAGACAGGACCAACATTTTCCTATTACTTTCGACACCTCTCTCCTTGTTTTCCAGACTCTCCTCCAATTTCGCGACATTGTTGCCAAATCTACACTGAGGGGAGCTTGGTTTACATACCGGTTTCGTTCCAGGTTTTTGTAGGCGGAGTCCAGATGCCGACAATCACCCCTTCTCCTACTCTCCTCTCGACTTTCACCCGCAGCGCCTGTCGCTCATTCTCCTTTTGCACTTTGCATGCATTCCCCCAGCTCTCTCGCCACCTTTCTTTCCCGGCTACTCACCCACCTACCCATTTTAATTCTCGAGGCGTCCTCCACTTACCTCCTTTCTTGTCATCTTCCCCTTCCTTCGCGTGGGTCCTCGAATGGGCTGCCCACTTACCACCTTCTTTATGCCGCCTGTCATGACCATAATTTTCCCGGTGCCTCGACCATAATCGGTTGCCCTGACCATAATCTAGCTGCCCTGACCATAATCCATCTGACTCCAATGTCTCTGCACACTCTAATCGGGGGTTTTGTCCTGCTTCCTTCTCTTTTCCCAGAATTTCCTTAAGACTATTCATTCCTTCTGTTAGATTTATCTCGTCACCCAGGAGGTCCAGGTTGCTTCCCGGTTTGCCACATCCCCAATTTGCTAAGAAATTCGCTGCCACGTTCCCCGATCGGCGGACATGTGTCGGAATGAGGTATTCTATCCCTTGTACCATGATTCCTATTTCCTGAACTAGTCTCGTCGTTCTCCATCTCTTGCTTTATTTTTCCCATTGGGTTCCCTACTGGAGTTTTTTCATTGTGTCAATCACCGATGTGGAATCCCCTTCCACCACCATCTTTTGAAATTTTTCCCTTCGAGCAATTTATAGTCCCTGTTTGAGCGCATTGAGTTCTGCTTTGTTATTGCTCTCTATTCCACAATCCATTGCAAACAACTAGATTGTTTGGCCCTAGTGGTCTTTGAACACTCCTCCTAGGCATGCTTCTCCCGGATTTACTTTCGATGCACCATCAAATTTTAGTTTTATGAAATCCTCTGGAGGAAACTCAAAGTAAGTTAGGTATTGCCGGGGTGTAGGTTTCAGCTTCCAGGAGTTAGGCATCAACATTCACAGATTCAGATTTAGCATTTCCATTATTCGGCTCTCCTGTGGTGTTGTTTCCCAGTCTTCTGGGTGCCATTTCTTAGCCAGAATAGTTTCGCGGATATTTTGTACTATCAGCTTCCACACCTCCGTTGCTGTCTTTTTTTCATCTTTAAAGATTCTTTGATTTCTCTCTTTCCACACCGCCCACAGGAGAAATCCTAAGGAGATGTTCCAGGCTCGGTTTAGAATGGGGCTCTGGTAGATTTCTTTCTCCATTTTTCCATTGTTGTTTTTGTGCTTGAGTAATCCCTGTCCATATGTCCAAAGAGAATTTCATGATTCTGCCATAGGGCATTGCTATATCTGCAGTCATTCAGTAGATGTTCCATCGTTTCTATTTGTCCTTTGCATGTGCAACAAACCGATGGTCCCTGCATCCCTCTCATTTGTAATTGGTCCCATGTGAGGGTACGACCATGGATGACCACCCATAGGAAGAAAGCTACTTTCGGCCATAGTTGATCTTTCCATATTCGTTCCCATATGGGTAACCCTTGTTGTTGTTTATGATCTGCTTTCAGGTAGTATCCTTCTTGAATAGTAAACATTCCTTTGATTCTATATCCCCACCTTATAATATTTGTTCCTTCCGTTATCGTTATTCTTCTAGAGTCCACATCTTTATCGTAGGCTTCCCATTAGAGAGAATCTGGTGCTTTTGGCCAATGTTGTCTCCTCTTCCATTTTCTCCATATTAATCCTGTCTCTGCTTCCCAGAAATTATTCACTGTCTGATTTGCTGGGAGATTTGTGTTTAAGAATATTTCTGCTAGGTCCTGCCTGCTAAATAATTTTTCCCTCTGCTGCCAGGCATCTTGCCAGAACCTAGCCTTATCTCCTCCCCTGATCTCCCAGAAGCTGTGGTTTCTTATCAATTCTCTATTTTTTGCTGCTAGGTTCCATATAGTCGATCCCTTTATATTTTCCTGGGTTCTCAGTCTTCCTTCTGTCGTCCTAGGCATCCCATATTTTCTTCCCCATATTTCTTTCCATAAGTTTGTTCCTCCCTGTATCCATCTCCACCATAGCTTGGCTCCCATAACCTGGTTCAGAGTGTACAGGTTGCGAAAGCCCAACTCCCCTGCTTTTCATGGCTTAGTTAGCCAGTTCCAGGATAGCAGAGCCCATTTCTTTGCTGTTTGTGGCCCTTGCCACAAGAATTTCTTAAAGATATTTCTCATATCATTACAAACAGTTTTGGGTACTGCTAAGCTTGAGAGCTGGTAGATAGAAATTGATTGTAGCACTGCCTTTAGCAGGATGACTCTACTAGCCATGTTAAGTGCCTAAAAGGTCCACTTTGCCACTCTGAGCAGGTTAAGACTTAACGAAATCCCCTAATATTTCGATGGTAGGGTTCTTATTCGAAAGCCCATTATTCTTGCTAGGAAGGCCTGAGATTGAGCTATTGTGTTAAATAAAAAGATATCAGACTTATCTTTGTTGATCTGAGTTCCTGAGGCATTCATGAAATCTTGCAATATGGCCAAGAGGGACCTTGCTTCCTTGAGAGTAGCTTGACAGAACATCATGATGTCGTCAACAAATTGTTGATGAGTTAAAGGCAGGTCATTTCCCCACATGCGCAGACCCTTAAATTGTCCTGCTTGCACCTTTGCTTTGACATATCTTCCTAGCCCTTCAGCTGCTAAAATGAACAAAAAGGGGGAGATCGGGTCTCCTTGTCTTAGCCCTCTTGTTGCGTTGAAGGCCTCAGATGGTGCTCCATTCAGAAGGATAGAGAACACAGGTGTTGATATGAAGGAAGAGATCCAATTTATCCATCGGGGGTCAAATCCAAAGGCTTTCAGGATACTTTGAAGGTAGGTCCAACTTAAACGATCGTATGCTTTCGACAAGTCTAGCTTGATCATCATTCCTTTGGCTTTGAGGTTCTTAAGGGAGTGGATTGCCTCTTGAGCAGTAACTATACCATCCAAAATTTGCCTTCCTTTGACAAAACCAGTTTTCTCTTGGGAGATTAGTGCTGGGAGGATCAGTTTGAGCCGATTCACCATTATGGTTGAGATGATTTTATAAATTACATTGCATAATGCTATAGGTATAAACCCCTGGGGCTCTTCAGAGTGATCAAATTTTGGAATTAGAGCTATAAAGGTCGAGTTTAGGGCATGATGTACCTTTTTTGTTCTTTTGGACTCCTCAACTACTTCTAGGATGTCTTTTCCTAGAATCGGTCATGTCACCTGAAAAAATTCTGTCGTGAAGCCTTCCAGAACCGACACTTTATTTTTTGCTAGTCCTTTGACTACCTCCTCCACTTCTTCCAAGGTAATAGCCCTCATTAGTGCTAAGTTCTGGTCCCTGCTAACCAACTGGGGATATGCCTAGTTATCATGTTTATTGCTTCTATCGTGTCAGGCTTCGGTTCTGTCATAATATTTTGGAAATGATTCACCAATAAATTTTCCATCTCATCATTTTTCACTAACCGGTTTCCTTCCTGGTCTAGTAATGAGAATATTTTGTTATATTGTCTATGTTGAATCATTGCTTTGTGGAAGAATCTAGTGTTCCTTTCTCCCTCCCGAAGCCACTGGACTCTCGATTTTTGTTTCCACAAGATCTCTTCTTGCTTCCTCCTTTCCTCAATCCTAGTCAGTAGTTTTCCTTCTTCCTCCACTAGGGATTCCGAGTGGCCCTTTGTTATCATCTGTTGTTGCACTCTTTGCATCCTAGCCTATAGCAGTTCCTGATCTTGCTAAATATTGCCAAATTCTTCTTTATTCCATTTCTTTATTTTTCCTTTGAGTTCTTTCAGGCGTAGCTGGAATGTATGCATTTTATTCCTCCCTTGTTCTGTACTTGATCTCCACCATTCCTTCATTTTTTCTAAGAAGGTAGGGTCGCGAAGCTAGAATGCTTCGAACCGGAATGGCCTCTTGTTCTGCCCTTGTTTCATGTCTACTTCCAGCCTAATTGGCCAGTGGTCAGATCCCATGCATGGCAAGATTGATGCTTCATAATATACATCCCTACTTATTAAATTCTCCATTGCCAAGAACTGATCTAACCTTGATGCTATTTGGCAGGTTCCTCCTCTTCGGTTGTTCCAGGTATAAGTTCTATTGTTGGTGGGAATATCTACTAGATGTAACTCTTCTTGCATGTCCCTAAACTGCTCCATTTATGGTTCTTCCCTTCTTATCCCTTCTTCTTTTTCTTCCAATGAGGTTATCAGATTGAAATCCCCTACTATTAACCATAGTTTTTTTGAATGCATTTGACTTAGTTTCCTAATGCTTTGTATAAAGTTTTCCTTTTCTCCAGGAGTATGAGGCCCATACACTGCTGAGATGATGATCCATTCTTTGGTCCCTATATTGTGAAAACGTCCTGTTAGGATTCGCGACATTCCTATCCAATAATCTACCATTACCTCTGCAGGATTCCATAGTATGGTGATTCCCCCTGCGCTTCCTTTTGCATCTAGTGCTACGACTTCATATCTCGATTTCATTTTCCGTAGGATCTCCTCTAATTTTTCTCTTGATACCTTTTTTCATGTAGGAGAACTATTTGAGGTTTTTCCTTTTTTCAATCGATCTTATAGGTACCTCTGTTTTCCATGGCTATTAGGGCCCCTTATGTTCCATGAGATCACTATCATTAGTTAACTTTATTAAGTTGTTGGAATATCACTGAGAGCGGTACTACCCTTCTCGTGTTCATCAGCATCTCTCCCATTATTTGAATTGACTCATGTAGATTTCTTCTCCCTCTTTTCTTTCCTCCTTTACTTCTGCTATGTTGTTCCTGATATTTTTCTTGTTGTGTGCCAAGCTACTCTGCTATGCCCACTTTTCTCTGTCCTTGGTTAGCCTTATATTGCTGAAAGGTTTCCTTATAAAGTTTCTTTTGATCCTCTGGAATGAATCTTTCGTCCAGATGTCTCCACTCATTTAAAAGTCTTTTCAAAACTTCCTCTTCCGTGCTCAACTCCTCCCTGCCTGCATCGACTTCCATTGCGGTGAGATCTATTGGTTCCTACTCTTCTTTTTCTGTCAAATCTATTTGGGATTTTCTCTTTGGGGTGGTCTTTGATTTAACATGACTGCTCTCATTTTCTTTGTCCTGATTCT
This sequence comes from Pinus tabuliformis, assembly GCA_031772625.1. Taxonomy (NCBI): domain Eukaryota; kingdom Viridiplantae; phylum Streptophyta; class Pinopsida; order Pinales; family Pinaceae; genus Pinus; species Pinus tabuliformis. The sequence goes on from CM062805.1 coordinate 620,516,769, forward strand.
CCATTGTTTCTGTCTCATTTTCTGTTTCTTCTTCTTCTTGCAGCACCTCATATCTATTCTTATTGGCCTTTTTCTTTTGGTTATAGTTTCCTGGATTTTGTTGCACTCTCAAGGTCTTCTTCTTATGCATGACCTCTTTGAACCCCTCGTTTGCCTCTTGTGGAGGGTTCTTCTGTTGCTCCTTTAGATCTGGCCAGTCTTCCTGGTTCAGTGGGCATTCTTTGAATAAGTGGCCATACTCATGGCACCAGCGACATCAGAACGAGATATGATCATAATCCAAGGTTTGTTGCAGTTTTCATAATCCAAGGGGGGTTGTGTTTTCACTACAACGCAGGGGAAAATATTTTCTGAGGAATGTTGCCATTGGGCAAGTGAAATAAATTGGAGTTAGAGTGAAAAATATCTACAAGCTAGAGGTAGATTTCACCATGCATGTAGATATACCTCCATGAGTGAGGTGACACAATGTAGAGCCTTAGTCCCAGAGTTGCAAAGATTTGTGCAGGGCCCACAGGAAAGCAATAACAATTGCAGTATACTCTTCTCATGGATAATCACCCTTGCTGCAGGGGCCCATAGTATTAAGTAGTAGAAGGATCAGTGTCAGTTGATGCCAACAGATCTTGAGCGATAGTTGCAGGCTAGTAGCATTTAGATGCTCATGAGACAGTTGCAACTTAGAGACATAGTTGATTCAGCATTTCAGAGGCTTCTCAGTTGCAGTTTTTGCAGTAGCAACAACATTGACAGGGATTCTTGTTGCACTATATTCCTACAGGTGTAGAACCATTTTCTTGCTAAGAGGGAGTGTTAGAAATGTAGCAAGAAAAGCCTCCATTTGACTTGTGCCTTAGTCAAATGGAGAAATTTGATTTTCCACATTAGCGAGATGACCTGGGTTGCAGTTAGCTTGAGTGACATGGCCTTGTCATTTAGTTAGATCAAAAAATTCGAGTTTGTAGCCTTGGAGTAGAGTTGTGCATGTAGTGATTACTAAAATTTAGAGATATAGTTCAGTGATTTTCAGTTGAACTCGGTTAATTGAGCTCTAGTCATTAATAGAGTTAGTTGAAGGTCAGATGAGTAGTTAAGATTGTTGTTAACTCATTGATCTCTTAGTTAACTAGTAAATCAACTAAAAATAGACCCATTCATGCATGGAATTAGAATTTCCTAATTGTGTGGATGGAAAGGCACAATTGCATTTGTAATTTTATACTATTGAGTGTACAATGCTTTTACATTGAGCAGGTGATCAATCCCCTTTCGATTTGTGCAAGGAAATAAGGAATTTCCCTATTTTTTAGGAGCTTAATTCCTCCAAGATTGCACAAGGAAATAGGAGGTTTGTTGAGGCTTGAATTGCTAAGTGTTGGCCAGAGCATGTCAGGAAGAAGGAGAACACTTTTACATTGCAGGGTGTATTTCAGAGTTGAAGCAAATTGTTGTAATTATTTCTCTTTCTCATCTAAATTAATGCAAAGAAATGGAGGGGTTTTTCCCAGTTGGGTTCCGCTATAAAATCATTGTGTTCCTCGTGTTTTTATGCATGCATGTTATTGCATGTGTTTCTATAGTGTGTTTTCCTTTCCGCAAAATAGTAGAAGAAATTTTTTTCTCTTGATTTCAATTCGATTTCATTAGTAGTAGCAAATTTCTTGCAATTTTTACATAACTTTCCTCATGGTTGTCATGTATTGGATAGTAGTAAAACTCCTGTTATAAAGAAATGGTTGATTTTTATTCAGAAAATGAAATTCAATAAAGCATGAGCACGATAGGTTTAAAATTACTTTTTCAATTTTTATTATCCAATCTATGGATTGTAGAGGTGCTTTCATCTACACACTTTTTCTCCCCCACACCCTTTCTCTGCACAAAAAAGTAGTAGAAGTTTGATATTAAATTAATATATAAAATCTTCCTTTGCATATTTGTCCATACCCATCCCCCTTCCCACCCCCTCGCTTATGTAAGGGATCTGATTCTCTACACACCCTTTCTCCTGCACTTCCGCACACCTTTTACCTGCACAACAAAACAATAGTATTTTGATATTAAGTTACTATATAAAATATTCCTCCACATATTTGTCCAACCTCTCCCCCCTCGCCGCCCCGCCTCCCCCACACCCCTTCGCTAATGTAATGGACCTGGAACCCTGTCAGTTCTGACATCATTGGGCAAAGCAGTGACAGTTTCAGGGATAACTACGTTAGAGCACTCATTGATGAAATGACCGCTCACAAAATTAGAGATTTTTATTTATTTATTTTTATTTTAAAATGATTTGTCAAGTACTGACAAATACCGAAAATAAATCACCCTCCACCAGGGGAATTATGTCACATTGAGCCTTGCTTAGCCAATGGAAAATTAGAAATAATATTTCCATAAATTAGAATATTAATTTTGAATTTACAAAAAACTAGAAATATTCATCATTTTCCCAAATTTTGGTTAAAATTTCACAAAAAAACCACAAACTAATAGAAATCCAACATAATTTGACCATGAGGTGAGCGTTATAGTCCCTCGCGAGGCATGGACTAATAACTTGGTTATATTAATTTCTTCGAATTTTGAAGAGATCACATCTTCAATGGTAGTTTTTTTATGAGCCCAATAACTATGGTTTATCTGTGTTTTCTAATTTTGAATTGAAAGAATATGATTTTCTTTAATTTCGCTATGCCTTGCAGATTCCTAAATCCATTGAATATTCATGTTGACACTCTTTCATAAAATTAATAAGATAAACAATTTGGATACAAAATGTTTAAAAGTTATTATGTAAAATTGATAAGATTAAAGTGGATAATATACTATAATTCTCAATATATTTTATGGAGAGTGATTTAAATTTATAAGTATATATTATATTTGCTCCAATCAAATTTTACAGAAACATGATTTTTATGTTTTAGAATGAACATAATATTATTGTGCCGAGAGGCACTCTATAGCCCAATATGACAACGATGTTGTAAAACGTAATGTAATGTAATGTAACGTAACGTTGACTAGTGAAATTATTTAAAATAAAATAAAAATTAAAAGAAAAATTATATATAAATTTGAGTTAGCCATTTAGTGAGTTTACTGATGGTAGTTTACAAGCACATGACATTGCATAACCCATGGTGTTTGTTATGATGAATCCTATTTAATGGCTTGAGTAAATCCATTATGCAATACAAGACTACTAGCTGAGATCCATCTTAACTTCGAACTTGATCCCTTTCGATGCTTAGAATAATCATATATTCTATAATAAATATATTTCCATTAAATTTTCATAAATACTACAGATTCCAAATTCCGTTGAATGTCCATGTTGACTTGAAGTATGTTAACGAGTTTTCGAATAAAGAGGATTGTTGATATGCTTCCATAAAACTAACACGATAAACAATGACACCAAGATGCCTCACAATTATATACTTTATATACATTTTTTCAAACAATAACACATAGATGTTTCTAGATTATAATACATTTTAGAGGTTATTCAAATATAGTAATTATTAATACATTGAATGAAATGGTTCATGTTTGGGTGTGTGCATCATATTTGTTTTGAGTTAAATTTAAAATATGTATTTTCCAAATTAAAGTTGATTAAAAGAAATAATAATAATACTAATTTATTATGGTGGTAATTAGAAAAGAGCGAAATTGCAGTGTTTTTTTAAAATGGCATTTAGCTATCGCTTTGTTTCTTTCATTTGCTATTAAGGTGGCAGCTTCAAAAGATGAATATTATAGGCAACTTTATAAAATGGCTTCTTTTAATCATTGAGTCTCATTTCACAGAGGTTTTGTAAAATGGATTCCAACTATCATTTTGTTCATTAAGTCTCTTGTTGAAATAATCATGGCAAGTGTGAAGTACATTCTAGATTGTCGGTAGAAATTAATAGTTAGCGAGTGTAGGTAGAAAATAATTGATAGTTGGTGAAATCAATATAGATTCTCCAGTTGGTTTTATGTATAAATTGAAGTGTTTGGAATGAAATCTTCAGTCTTTGTTTGAGTGTTCCTCTCTGACTTGGTATTATAGCAAATTGTGAGACTGAGTTAATTGGTTTGTTGCTCCCAATGTTGGCTGGGCATGAGAAATAGTTGCTCAAGAGGTTGTGAGAGTCATTGCAGTCCGTGTGAAACTGATTGAACCACTATTTGATTGGAATGAGATATGATTTGATTGTTGCAATAGTCGTGTGCATTATTCATTTGCGGAGCCTGAGTGCCAAAGTTCTTGCATACCAATTTTGTGATTTGTCTGTCATTGATTTGAGTGAAACTTCGTTGGTCCGAGTGATTTTAAAGACCATGCTAATACATTTTCCATTTTATGCATGGTGGAAAATTTTGGGTAAGTTAATATTTTATTATTGGTGAAAATAATTTCTATCAAGTTTTTTTTGTCTGGTGACAAGAGTTAAAGAATTAAATGAATAAAAAGGTTTATTTTTTTAGAACGAAAAATGCTTTTGCACCCTATTTAGTTGTCACCTATGGTTGTTACAATATGTGTAGTTTAGTGTTCGAGGGTAGATACTTTTACCTCTTAGATCTCTCATTAACGCCACATGACAGTTAGAATTAGAGAAGTCTCATGGAAAAGGTACATTTGGGTATTGCAGATATGGTAAATTTTATGTGTATATGTTTTGGCATAATTTAATTCAGAATTGTTGCATTTTTTTTTAGGAATTTTTAGATTTGGGGATATTTTTTTTTAGGAATTTTTGGATTTGGGGATATTTGGTATATTGATTAGGTGGATTTGAAAACAAATATTGGTGCTTTTTATCTAATTAGAGACAATTTTAAAGACAAATGTCAAATCTTCTTGTTGATTCTTAATTGAATGAATCCATTAAACTTGATGGAGGAAATTGTGTGAACTAGAAATTCAAATGGTTGACAATTCTTGAGGGTTATAATTTATGGTCAATTGTGAGTGGGGATGAGCCCAAACCCATTAGAGAGAGGAAAGAAAAGGTGTTGTTGTGTATGTTTGTAAATGACAAAATTATTCCTCACATCAGAGATTGCGATATATCCAAAGAAACGTGGGATGTGCTCAAAGGTTTGTATGAAATAACAATTACAAACTAGATCTTATTTTTGAAGGCTAAGATTTTGTCTATAAAAATGGAAGCAAATGAAAATATAAGCAATTTTATTTCTCATGTCAAAGATCTATGTGATGTGTTAGGAGATATTGGTGAAAAGGTTTATAGTACTGACTTGGTCACCATCACATTAAATGTATTAGTGCAAGATTATCAAATCTTTGTTTCAATTATTTCAACTAGTGAGAATCCCCCTACATTTCATGAATTGACATGAATTCTTATACAAGAGGAATACAAGATGAAGAGCTTTAATTTGGTCTCTAGTAGTTCAGATATGGCATTGGTAGCCAAGGATAAATAACCATAGAGAGGCAAGCCATGGGACAAGGAAAAGGGAGGCAAATTTCAAGTAAAATAGAAAGGTATGGCACAATCTAAATTTCCAACTAATGATAAGAGAAATGATGATTGTTATTATTGAGGCAAACCTGGTCATCACTATAAAGATTGTTATAAAGAAAATATAATGAGTCTAAACAAAGAAACATAAGGCATAATGGAGATTTTGTGGAAAAATGCACCTTAATCAGTGATGGATTTAAAAATCTTATATTGTTTGTTTCTTATGCTGCATTGTTTGCGGAAACTGATAATGTGAATGCTTGGTTCATTGATTTTGGCGCATCACTTCATATGGCTTGTAATAAAGATTGGTCTGATGAATATTATGAGAACATTGATGGAACATATGATTATCTAGGAGATAACAGATCACTTAAAGTTCAAGGTTATGGAGTAATAGGTGTGAATTTCCTAATGGACAAGAGAGGCAGATCCATAATGCAATGTATGTTACTGGTATCAAAAAGAATTTAATTTATGTTTCTACTATTGCTGACCAATATTTGAAGGTGGAAATTTTTAAATCACAGTGTGTTGTTAAAGACATCAAAGGTCACTACAAGGTCATTTCCACAGGTACAAGAGTTAGGAGGGTTGTATAAGTTGGATGTGACCAGGATAGGTCTTCAAGAGTTGACATCTACAAAAATGTCAACAATAGAGGTATGGAATCAATGGTATGCGAATCTAAATCACAATGATTTAATGCTACTTCAAAAGAACACAACGATTGAAGGTATTCCTATTATGAAGAATGGTCATGTCGAAAGTGAAGATGGTGTGTACTTGGCAAGCAACATAGAGAGGAATTTTCTGTACATGAAGAAAAAATACAAAGGGAAATACTTGAATTAATTCATATTGATGTATGTGGACCTATGCAAACTAGATCTCTTGGTGGAGCATGGTTTTTCTTATTTTTATTGTTGGTAGATCTAGGTATACATGGGTATATTTCATAGGGAAGAAGAGTGATGTTTTTGAGTACTTGAAAGAGTTCAAAAATATGGTGGAAAAACAAAAGGCTAGAAAGTGCATCAAAATTATCAGATCTAAATCAAGAGAATTTAATCAATATTGTAAAAGCAATGGGATTATACAACAATTTACATTGCCACATGCACCTCGGCCAAATGGAGTTTCTAAGAGGAAAAACATAACAATAGTAGAATGTGCACGTAGTATTCTTCAAGGTAAAAATATTTCTAATGCCATGTGGGCTGAAGCCATTAATACTACTATCTATTTGAAAAATAGGAGTCCAACCAAAAGTTTAGATCTTAAAATACCTTTTGAAGTATTTTATGGTTATAAACCAAAAGTGAGTCATTTAAGAGTTTTTTTATGCAAGGAATTTGCTCAGATTCCAAAAGATGAAAGAAGAAAACTGAATTCAAAGTTAATTAAGTACACATTTATTGGTTATTGTGATGATAAAAAAAATACAAGTTGTTTGATCCCAGTTCCCATAAATTTCTTGCAAGTATGAATGTGGTGTTTCATGAGAAAGAAGATGAAGGTGATCAAATGAAGAATACTGATGTATTGCATGATATTGATGATTATTTCAAAATAGATATAAATGTTAAACAAGAATAGGAACAAGCACAAGAATACATACATGTTCAAGAGCAAGGAGCATCAAGCAGTCATGACACTCCAAGAAGAGGAGAACATACTCCACAAAGCAGAAAGAAAGATGCAAGCAATAAAACTCCAAGAAGGTCATCGCATCAAATTTAGGCGCCTATAAGGTATACAAATTATGCATTAATGTCTCTTGTAATGAATGTTGTAGAACCTTGAAGCTATGAAGAGGCTAAAGAATATAAAGAATGGAGAGATGCAATGAATGCAGAATATAACTCTATAATGAAGAATGACACATGATAATTAATAAAATTACCTAAAAATAAAGCTCCCATAGGATGCAAATGGTTTTATAAATCCAAGTTTAATGTTGATGGAAGTATTGATAAGTTTAAAGACAGATTGGTTGCAAAAGGTTATTCACAAAAAGAGGGAATTGATTATGATGATCCCATCTCACCTGTATCTAAGTTGAACACAATTAGAATCATGATTGCATTAGCTACAAAACATAATTGGAAAATGCATCAGTTAGATGTCAAAACTGTTTTTTTGAATGGTGAGTTAACAAAATAAGTTTATCTGGTTCAGCATAAAGGGTTTGTAAAAAATGGACATGAGCATCTTGTCTGCAGGTTAAAGAAAGGTTTATATGGTTTGAAACAAGCACCGAGATCTTGGTATGTGAAAATTGGTTCTTTCTTCTATGAGAAAGGTTTTATGAGAAGCAAAAATGATCCTAATCTATACATCAAGAAAGATGAATATGGGAATGTTGTTTTGATATTTGTATATGTTGTTGATCTTATCATAACAACCAATGCATTCAAGTTGATTGAAGAAATTAAAATTCAGTTGTCTACATTATTGTTTAGGTCTTGAAGTTTGGAGGGAATCTGGTAAGACACTAATAACACAAAGCAAATATATAAGGGAAATCCTTAAAAGGTTCAATATGATTGAATGCAAGGTAGTATCTACTCCTTTAGAACAAAATGCTAAATTGTACAGTGATGATGGAACTAAAGAGGTGAATGGAACCTTGTATTGTCAACTGGTGGGAAGTCTGAACTACCTCACCACTACCAAGCCAAATATAGCATATTATGTCAACATACTTAATCAGTTCATGGCTAAGCCTTGTGAAAGCCACTGGAAAGAAACAAATAAATTCCTTCAATATCTGAAAGGAACACTTAATTTTGGTATTATATATACTAATGAATTTGATGTTGAGTTGGCAGGTTATTCTAATTTTGATTGGGCTGGAAATCCAGACAACGAGAAATCTACTATTGGATACATGTTCAATACAGGTTCATGAGAGATATCATGGAGCAGTAAGAAACAACCAATTGTTTCCTTGTCATCTAATGAAGCTAAGTATAAAGAATTAAGTAATGTTACTTTTGTGAAGCAATATCGCTTAGAAGGATACTTGAAGATGTTGGAGAAACACAACAAGCACCTACAAAAATCAGACGTGACAATCAAATTGCTATCAAATTGGAAAATAATATTGTATATCATGCAATGTCAAAGCATATAGAAACACAACATCGTTTTGTAAGGAAAAAAGTGCAATCAAAAGAAATTGACTTAACATATCGTAATATAGATGAAAATGTAGTTGACATATTCACCAAGCCTCTTGGAAATGCTAAATTTGAAATTTGTAGAAGTTTTGTGTTGTAGAAAATCCAAATTATTTCGTAAGCCTAGCTGAGACTTAGAGCAGTAGGCAAGTTAACATTTAGTTTGTGATTAAGGGGAGGTGTTAGAAATAATCACGGCAAGTGCGGAGTACATTCTAGATCGTCGGTGACTGTCAGTAGAAATTAATAGTTGACGAGTGTAGGTAGAAAATAATTGATAGTCAGTGAAATCACTGTAGATTCTCTAGTTGGCTCTATGTATAAATTGTAGTGTTTGGAATGCAATCTTCAGTGTTTGTTTGAGTGTTCCTCTCTGACTTCTCTCTTACATATAAGTTAGGTATATGATCTCCAAGCTCTCTTACACACCGAGTGGGTCTTTGATCCTCTATAACTAGCTTGCATGTGTCTATTATTATTCAATATCACATTCTTAGTGCTCAATAATAGTGAATCAACATGCAATCAACCTATATCATTAAATTCATTAAAATAATTGTAATTTGTGAATAATAAACCTATAAATTTATTGTTTTTTAAATTCATATATATATATATATATATATATATCTAAATGTGTGATAATTAATTGACATTGTTATTATATGTATTATATCTTGGTCTTTTCCTTCCTAAATAGAAAAGTAGTTTGACCCATATGTAAATGATATCTCCACTATATTGTGAAAATCTTCTTAGCTTATGTAGTAAACATGATTTTATTGAATAAAATATATATAACACACTTAATACATTTGAGTAAAATACATCTTATACATTTGAGTAAAATACATCATATACATTTGAGTAAATGATTTTACTTTATAATTAATTTAAAAATATATATTAACCAACGTTTGAGAGTATCTCAAAAGATATTTTAATAAATTTGTGTGAGAGGGTTTGAAAATATATAATAATAAATATGTGTGAAAGGATTTTACTTAATAAATCAATTTAAAAATATATATGAATTTATATTGTCTTAGTGTTATTTAATTCTAAATATTAATTTTAATTGCATAATATTGATCAAAGTCATATTGGTGACCATTAAAAAATGAATACACTGTGATGTAATTTTTACATATTATGATATAATTGATGTTTGAGATCATAATGCGATAGAAACCAAATCAAGTGGAGCAAAGGATTAGTGGAGAAAAGTGCATTATGCTAATGCTACTGATGTGGTGATCTGCAAATAAGTAAAGTGTCATACCATATTCTGTAGATATTTTTATTATATATATATAAGGGTTATTGAAGATATTTGTATTCTTTTGGGAAATTTTATGGAATCTATTTTTTTTTTTAATATATAGATAGAGTACAGGCCAATTACAATAGCAATCAGTAACGTGCAAACTTAAATTTTAAGCACATTAGAATTAAAAATATCATAATGAACTCCACCTTGAAATAATCCATTCAAATTAATAAAGCTAACTCCACCTTGAAATAATCCATTCAAATTCATAAAGCTAACTCATTGGAACAAGATATTTTATAATATTGTAACTTTGTTGTATATCATATATTTCTCGTCAATCAAATTAAGTTTCCTATAATATTTAACATAAATGTGTTTTGCCATAGTTAATGATTTATTATTAATAAATTTATTTGGTAAATGTTAATTAAATATATAAACATAAAAGAGTTTAAATATTTAAATGTTAATATTGATGAGTTTTTTTTTTTTAACATTATAATTTTATTTAAAAGGAAAAAAATATAACTTTTGAAGATAATGTTATATATATTCTAAATTAAACCATTAGGTTGAAATTTATAATGATGAGAGAGTATAGTTGGATTGGAAGTGATCATCATAATAGAATGTTAATAGTCATTTTCTTGACGTTTTGATAAGTACTTCTTCAAGGCATGTGAACTTCTCACACTTTTATCTAAGCAAGTTTTTCTTTGATTTTGCATCTTGAAAGTTGCTGGTATCATAGTAGTCGAATGAAGTTTATTCTATATTTTGTTGATAAACTCTGCTAGTTTTTGTTTGGAAGAATTTATTAAAACCAAAGGGAGATGCATTTTCTTAAAGAATATATTTTTTAAGTTGTTGGTGTCATAGCAGTAGAATGAAGTTTATTTTTTATTTGGTGGATGAATTCTAGTAGTTTTTATTTGGAAAAAATTATTAAACGAAAGGCAGATGCATTTTCTTAAAGTATAATTTTTTAATTAAAAATCAAACGGAATAACTATTTAGGAAATTTGGAATCCAAAATGTATTGATAAAGTAAGAATATTTAAAAAGAAATGAAGATATATTTTTTGTAAATCACTGCAAGTAGATTTTTGTTAATAAGAGAAAAGATATATCGTATTTACATCCAAATTAGTCAGCCTTTGCAAACAAATTGCCCGCATAAAACAGTTTTAACTAGTAAAGACAATATCATTAAAAAAAAAAAAAAAAAAAACACTAAATGACCTTACCATTATCGTTAATAGCCAGGAGGCTTGGGCTACACTAGTACGGCAAAAAAAACATCTAACCATAGCCAATACAACCACAAAATTAGATTAAGAATTTGCAAAACAAGAGCCATGTCAATGACCCTGTATCCATATACCAAATCGCCAGAGGAAGGAATTACCACAAACCAGTCAGCTTACCGAATTTCCATAGTCAAATACACCTAGGGGAGGAAATGTTTGCGATAAGTAACCACAAAACAAATTTATAGCAAGCTGAATTCGGTCAAGGTACCATAGAAACACAACTTCCAAATTATCCTTTAAGCCCACAGAAGAGAGAAGGTGCAATGCCAACCACACCCTCACCACAAAAAGCACCTCCATTTCATAAATAATAAATGTGAATGCCAGGCTCCATGAGATGAGAAAGCATACAAAAGAAAATCCTTTCCTAGATGAAACACATACATAACCCCAAAAAGAGACAAAGGAGTAACGCTATAAATGTTGCATAACATTCAAACAAGAAAATCCACCCGTAAAGAAGCTTCTACGGGCACGACAAAGTTTCACATAAAAAAATCAGTATCCATGGTGAGAAAAAAAACCACCATATACTCATCAAGTTCTATATTGAGACCCAAGAAGACCCATTTACAACATTGTAACAAGATTTGCAAAATAATGAGAAAAAACATTTAACCTAAGAAATTAATCATGATCAGATGAAATGATAGTGAGGTCTTGAACACTATAATAGGTGGGTCAATATGATCATGAGGATCACCAAGAGGGTCGGTGAGATCGCTAGAGGCAAAATCCGACACAATAAACTTTCCACCTTAGCCAATCTAGAATTCACATTATCAAGATAGAACAGAAGATTTCACAACATGCGCTTAATATCCTCTAGCCCTGAAAATACATTGTAAGATTCAACTTGATTGTATTTAAAGATTAGGCATAGAAGAGTAACCATATGCTAAATCAATGCCATGGAATTCAAGAAGTGGAGACGCATTTTTTGGAAACGAATCAGATTTAGAACTAGTTTCACATCTACACCTATCACCTCTTAATCAGAATGGTAAGGGAATTCCCCAATTTCCTTTTCCTCTAGCAAAAGAATTTATCTTCGAACTGTAAGAGTAACAACATCAAAAAATGTTCCTACTGAGCCGTATGGAAAGGGTTGAATGCGCTTGAATCCAACGTTTCCCCCACCACCCCTCCTTCTCATCATTCTTTGACAAGTAGGCATGAGAACTAGAGTGAGAGAGCAACCAAAGTAAGTACAAGAGCCACGACTTGAGAAACTAGAGAATGGATGAAAAACCAACCCTTTAGCCCCTGACCTAAGAACAAACAAGTTGTCCCCCACTTGCAATACCATAGGACCAAACTCAAGCAAATTTCTCAATTTAGGACAACACAAAGACATACACCACCATATTCCCCAAAACTAGCCTAAATTGTGAGAGAGCCCGAAACCCAAAATATCAACCTAGAGGACTCTAACTAACACAACACATTGCGATGTTTGCAAAGAGCATACACACTGAATTAAAGAGAGTAAAAGGAGTGAAAGTTGTAAAAAAACCCCATATAGAGACGTTGATGAACTTAAGAAGGGAGATTAAGTACAACCCATCAAAACCCTTTCAACCAATAGAGAAAGAAATTTATGAAGTTGCAATAGACACTGAAATACACCTAGTTTAACAATAAGCAGAGACAATTGTTGATAAAGGAAATGAAATACCTTAACATACAGTGGCAAACCAGCCAGACGAAGAGGAAATGTCATGAGCTTGTTGTAAAATCCAATCACAATAGCATGCAAGGGAGAATATAAGAACAACGGTTGCAAACTGAACCAGGAGAAGGAGGATGAGGATGAAATCTCACCTCCTCTCCCACAATGCAGGGGCCTCTGCCACCCTACTACAATTAACCTGCATTTATAATGAAGGAACCTGCTATGCAAGCCCCAACATCCATTTATGAACCGTGGCCACACCATAAAAAAAATGGACACCTATGAAGAGGCCCAATTGTGCCCTCATTCACACCCCCATCGGAAAAAAAGAAATGAAGATGTAGAGAAATATTTAACTGATAGATAATTTGAGAATTTCAAGGCCCAAGATTAATATTCAAAATACATATTCAACTAATTAATGGATAATCATATTATTCTTTACATTTAGATGTAGATAATGCAAGTAACATTTAGTCTATATTGTAGATCTATATGAAAATTCAAACTAATTTAAAGTTTTGTCTATATAATTATACAATCATATGTATGCATTAAAGATTAATAAAAAGAGGGTATCACATACTATGAAATAGATGTGTGACTAAATTGTAACAATTAGTGATTTCATAGAGATGGAGGACCTAGGATATCAAATTTTCACCATTAATGAGTTAAAATATCTATTTTAATATTTCTTTGACAAGCTTTGATTTCACAGGTGTTTGATTGGAATTAAATTTAATGAAATCAGTAATATCTTATTTCAATAAGAGGAACTGTTATCCAACCAGTTCCTAAAAAAAGTGTTGTCCTCAACTCTTGAGTAGTTTTGGATGCTTGTGTATAAATTTCTCATCCTCCCATATGGAATCTTCAACGAGTAAGTTCTTCCACTTAATGAGATACTCTAAAATTGATCACTTTCGTAGTTGTCGAGTTCTTGTTTCTGTGACTGCTTCAGGATCAAATATGAATTTTCCTTCTTTGTTAAGTTATGGCAACATTGTTTGAACTGGAATCTTGTCACTGATAACCTTATTTAAGCATGAAACATGGAAAACTGGGTGTACTCAGGAAAATGCGGGCAACTCCAATTTGCATGCCATAGTACCAATATTTTGCAACACCTTGTAAGGACCGTAGTACATGGGTGGTAATTTATTATCCTTCTTAGCTTGCTTGAGAGACATTTGTTTGTATGGTTGTAGCCGTAAGAATACCCAGTCACCTACATCAAAACTTCTTTCACTGTGATGTTGATCTTCCTATTGTTTCATTCGATTCTGCGGCAGAGTGAGGTTATCCTTTAAGACTTGGGGAACTTGTTGTTGATGCTCGATGTGATCTTCCACTGCTTGAACCTTAGAATTTTCTCATAAATATGATGTGATGGATGGTGGATGATATCCATAAAGGGGTCATTTTTGCTACAGTATGGAAGGAAGTGTTATACCACCATTTAGTTAGAGGTAACCACTTGACCCATTGTGTTTGTTTATTAGATACAAATCAACGAAGATATCCTTCCAAACATTTGTTCACTATCTCAATTTTCCCATCAGATTGAGGATGATAAGAGTAGCTATGAGCTAATTGAGTACCAAGACAAGAAAATAATTTTGTCCAAAAATTTCCAGCGAAATTGGGATTTTTGTCACTTACTATAATCTTTTGGTTTCCATGAAGCTTTTAAATTGTTTCCATAAATGCAGTAGCAACTATACCAGCTTTAAAAGGATGAGATAATGCACAAAAATGTGCATACTTGGTAATTCTATCAACTACCACCATGATGACACTCTTTCCTTTAGACTTGGGTAAACCTATGGTAAAATCTATTGAGAGCTCCTCCCAAAGCTGGCTTGGAATGGCTACAGGTTGTAACAGACCCGAGGTCTTAATTGGCTCAGCTTTATTTTTTTGGAAACCAAACATTCTGCCACAAACTTCTGAATGTCAGATTTAAGGCCATCCCAAAAAAATTCCTTCTTAACCCTATGGTAAGTTTTTAAAAATCCTGAGTGCCCTCCTAAGGGAAAGGTGTGAAATTCCAAAAGAATCTTTTGTTTGAGTTGGGAATTATCACAAATATATGAGTGATCTTTGTACCATAATGAACCATTTTTCCAGCTAAATGTATCATATGTACTAGGATCTTGCTGCAACTTTTGAATGAGTGTCCACACCTCTTCATCATTCTTCCATTCATCCCTTCCTTCAGTTATCCACTCAGGTTGGATAATAGAAATGGCACAAAGCAATGCTTCCACATCCTCATCCTTTCTTGAGAGTGCATTTGCAACAACATTTTTTTTCCATTTTATTTCAAAATCATAACCCAACATATTTTTCACCCATTTTTGTTGCTATTTTGAAGATAATATTTGTTCTGAAAAGTATTTAAGGCTATCATGATCTATTTTTATCTTGAAGTGTCTTCCCATTAGTTAAGGTCGCCATTGCTTTAATGCATGTAGTGCTGCCAACGTTTCCTTCTAATAAATAGGTTTGTGTAAATACTTTCCTTTGATTGGACAACTTTAAAAAGCAATGGGTCTTCCTTCTTGCATTAAAACAACACTAATTCCATTTCCTTAGGAATCACATTCCACAATAAAGGTTTTTGTGAAGTATGGCGTAGCTAAGACCGGTTCTTGGCACATTGCTTCTTTAAGATGTTCAAAGGCCTTAGTTTCTTCTGGAGACCAAGAAAATGCATCTTTCTTCAGTAATGATGTTAGAGGTGCTGTTATTCTCCCATAATTCTTAACAAACTTGCGATAATACCCTATCAACCTAAGAAATCCTCGAAGATTCTTTATGGTTGTGGGGATTTTCCATTCCTTAATGCATTTAATTTTATTAGGGACTACCTTAACACCCTCATGAGATACAATATGACCCAAATATTCCACCTCCTATACTTTAAAGAAACATTTGGAGGTTTTTTCATATAATTGTTTCTCCTCCAATAATTTTAGCACCCTGTCAACATGTTGAACATGATGCTTCCAATACTTATTGTAGATTAGTATATCATCAAAAAATACTAAAGAAAATTTTCTAAGGAAGGGTTTGAAAATGGAATTCATCAAAGCTTGAAATGTGGAAGGTGCATTAGTAAGGCCAAAAGGCATGCACAAAAATTCATAATGATCTTCATGAGTTTTGAATGTTGTTTTTGGAATGTCTTCAATCTTCATTTTAATTTGACGATATCTTGAATGAAGATCTAGCTTGGTGAAGTAAATTGCTCCATGTAATTCATCCAAAAATTCATCAATGATAAGAATGGGAAATTTATCTTTAATAGTGAGCTTGTTGAGCTCCCTATAATTCGAACACATATGCCATGATCCATCCTTCTTGTGCACCAATACTACTGGAGTAGAGAAATAACTTTGATTAGGTTATATTATGCCCGCCTCTATCATTTCTGCAACCATATTTTCAATTTCACTCTTTTGGGCATAAGGATATCTGTAAGGATTGGCGGTTTGAGGAACACTTATTGGAATCAAATGAATAGCATGATCATGGTCACAAATAAGTGGAAGGCCTTTAGGAGTTTGAAACACCTTGGAATGATTGTCTAAGACCTTTTGGAGATCTAGAGAAATCTATGATTTCGATGTTTGAACCTCTAGTGAGCATAATTGTGCAATTACACCCTGTTTTTCTTTCTTCAGAAGCTTTATCATTCCATTATAGCTTATTATCTTTCCTGGTTTCCCTGTGATACTCATTAATCCAACTTCCCTTCCTTCCCAAAAAAATATTCAAAAAAAGTTCTTGAAAATTGAAAGCTATCATCCCCAAATATTATAACCATTGGACTCCCAGTACAACATCAGCAGCACCCATTGGAATGGAAAGCATTGGACTATTCAATACATATTTCCCCATGGTTAGCTTGATATTATGGCACATTCTCGAGAAATTTATATTTCCCCCATTTGAACCATCACTTGACACTCTGGTGATAAATATAGGAAGAAATTCAATTCCTTGGCTATCTTACAATGAATAAAACTATGGGCACTACCTGAATCAATCAACACTATTACCTTTTTCTTCTTGATATGTCCTTCTATATTGAGATTTTGAGGAGTGGTAATTCCTACCAATGCATTACAAGTTATGGTCGGATTCATTTCTTCTTTCTCTGGGGTTGGTTCCTAGTGTATATCCTCCTCTTTTGATGTTTCTTGTTCCTTTTCTTCCTCCTCTTCACAATTTATGTAGAATAATTAATTCTCAACACACTTATGACCTTTAGTGTATTTTCTATCACAAATGTTACAAAGCCCTTTTGATCCTTTTTCCTCCAATTGTTGTGGTCTCAACCTCATAGGATGTGGAAGAATAGGAGCAACAACACTTCCATCTTTATAGTTGTCAGTGGTAGACTTATTTGTTGCCATAATTTTGCTTTCAACTTTTCTTGCCACCCTAAATGCCTTCTCCAATGAATCAGGTTCCCAAAGGCGAACCTCATGATGGATGTTATCTTTTAAGTTCCCTATGAAGACATTAATCCGATGCTCCTCTAGAATATTAGTTACCCTATATTCAATTTTTGGAAGTCTTCAATGTGCTATGCCATTGTACCCTTTTGTTTGAGATTTATCAATTGGCTAAAGAAGGTGTTTCTCTTTCTATCTTCATAATGTGCTATCATTTCCTCCGTAAACATTGACCAGGTGACAAGTGGTTTAAGAGAACAAATCCATCTATACCATAAATTGATTGGGTTCTAAATATAAATATGCAATACATACCTTTTGTGAGGGTTGCACATCCTGCAGATCAAAATATTGCTCCATTTGTAGTATCCATGTTACCAGATCCTTGTCACCAAACTTACTCATATCTATATTTGGAATATGATGGTTCTTAAACCCCACATTGGAGTCTCTACAATCATAATTCATATTCCTTTTGTCCTCATCATGATTTTCATGGATTACCTTGTCACCACTAGGAAGCCTTTCTTGCAATGACTTTGTCAACCCTTCCAACTTGACATTCATCGCATCCATGTCTACTTTAAAAACCTCCATGTTTCCTTTTATACAATCTGTGTCCCCTTTTAAGCCATCGATGTCCCATTCTAGTTCATCTTTGGTTGCTCTTTGTGAGAGCAAAATTTGTTGCACTTGGTCCCATAATTTTGATATATCATGCTGCAATTCTTCCTCTTCATGCGTCATAGTAGAGATTTCTTAGGGCTTAATGGG
This sequence comes from Pinus tabuliformis, assembly GCA_031772625.1. Lineage (NCBI taxonomy): Eukaryota > Viridiplantae > Streptophyta > Pinopsida > Pinales > Pinaceae > Pinus > Pinus tabuliformis. The sequence continues at coordinate 620,534,950 of CM062805.1, forward strand.
TGTATAGTTCTTTTGTTTGGGAGAAATTTTAGAACCAAATACTAATATCTATGCTTCAATATGCATTTTGAATCACTTCAAACTGATTTTTGAAACAAAAGTTATGAAAAATTAAAAAATACACACCTTTTTCTTGCTTTTTAGGAGCTTCATATTGCAATAGTTGTATCTATGTAATTTTGGATTTCCAAGGTCTGAATTTTCATCTTAGCGTATCCCTATGAGTCTTCTTTCCAAACCCATAATTCATACTGAGATTGAATTCTTCAAGAAAGAGTTATGCCCAATATCCCACGATGACCTGATTATCGACTGGTTCAGTAGAGCGAACTTATACAGAGTGCCACATGCCACTGTTTCGACCTTCGGCCCTGAAAATGAAACAAAAAATCTAATTTCCATGCACTTTTAGCTATTTTTATGAAATTTAAATCCAAATCTAGGGAGAAAGTTACGACGAGTTTCCATAGGTCACATGTTTGAGATTTAATTATGGATCCTGCAAAAACCCTAACTTCCACAGATCATATATCCACAATTATAGTGAACCAATATTTGAAATTTGTACACGACGTTCAACAAGATTCTATCTCCACATGGTCGAAATTTCAACTTTTGAAACCTTATAGAAACAAAGTTATAGTGAAAATTCCAAGATGATCTGTTTGAAGAAATGAAACCCTAGAATCCAAAGCTCTGAAACCAAATGTTATGCAACCAGATCATAGAAAAGGCAGATCAACGACTTAAAAATTATCCTCTTCAAGGGGTAAACCTCCTTTAGATTACATAAACGAAAAATTCTTGAAAGATACAAATGACAAGACCTCCTTTGTATATATAGGAGTCTAAGGGGTCACAATATAATCAGAGCCTACATAACAATAATAATGTAAGGGCACAACAATAATAATAGTGGGCTTCTATGGGGCACAACAATAACAATATGGGGACTACATAGGCATGCCAATAACAATAAGGGAAGTACACTAATAATAACAATAAGGGGGCTACACTAGTATTATAGGGACCTGATAGGAACACAACAAAAGTTTTGAGCAACACAAAAATTGGAAAGTCTTCTATGCAAAATCATTAAATAAAAAGGTGGAAATTTGAAGAAAAAACCCTGCCACTTAATGAAAAATTGGAAAGTCTTCTATGCAAAATCATTAAATAAAAAGGTGGAAATTTGAAGAAAAAACCCTGCCACTTAATGAAAAATTGCAAAGCCTAAGAATAATGTTGAGGATGTTACATATAATTATCATGCCAAGAAAAGGATTCATGCAAGTGACTATTTCAATCACAAGCATGAAAAATCTCAAGGAAAATAAAAGAACCATTCAAGACCCTCTACAAAGTAGACATATACCAATAAGCATGGTGATATAATGAAGGAGATATTATTAACCTCACTTGTTATGATAGAAAAATTAGGGTATGTTTGATTCATTAACATAAACGTTACAAAACGTGTGATTAGTAGAGGAGATTGGTTTCACAAATTTGAATATAAAACACTTGGAGATATTAAGTTCAAAGATAGCATAACATTCAATATCCATGTAAAAGGAGATAGTAATGTTCTTCTTACCAATGGAGAAGTAGGATATTTTAAATAATGCTTTATTGGTTCTTAGTCTAAAGAATATTTTAGTTTACAGGCCTTGGATGATGAGTCAAGACTTAAAAGTTGAATTTAATGATATCAAATGTCCCTTCAAAGGAAATAAGAATAAACTTAAGATAATTTAAAGATATGAGGAGGATAGTCTATTGTTAACCTTATTTTATACCTCATTAGTTTGCTTGAGTGACATACCTACTACATGGTTGAGACACTACTTATATACCCATGTAAACCCCAAGTTTGCAGATTCATCGCTCTCTACCCACTAGTAAGGATAAATGCATCACTTCATTTCCCTGTGCAAGGGGCAATGATCGTCCTATGGACCCTTACACCAAGTGATGAACTTACCTAGCTTTTATACTTTCTCATTCATGAGGAGATCACTTTGAGAAGGTTTGAATTGCGTCATCTAATAAATTGATCATTTTTATTGGACTCTAAATTCTACGAGATTAAGGGATTTAGGTTCATCATTTCCTCTCCTCAACGAGTCTATATAATGAAGCCATTCCTAAGGGAGAAGTAGACGCGGAGAGAGATGTAAGTAAATGTTGTTAAAATTCAGAGAGTGTTATTTCCATAACAAGGTAGCCTTATTTGTGAACATCAGCCAAGGAGGAGCTAGAGTCATGGAGCCATCATGATCACCATGCACTCAAGGTAAATTATATTGTGATTATTCCTTCTTATATAAATTTCATGATTTCCCCGCTGGTTTGTATTGTTCAATGCATGATTATAGCTAGATCTAGATTAATCTTGAGTGATCTATTGTAGATATAGTAGATATCTAATAAATCCTTGCTAGGAACATAGATCTAGGTTTCTTGTTGTCTTGTGTGTGTAGAACAACGTGAACTTTGAAATGGGAACTCTAGCTTCAAAACCCCCAAAAAAACATGAAAAACAGTCAAAAAAATGAAAAGTGTGTATTCTGGAACGATGTTTTATTTTTTTAGGGTTAATTTTCAACATATTTAAAAAGTGGCAGTAAAACCAATTTTTTGTGCAAAATAAATGAAAAAAAGACTAATGTTTTTGGTAGAATAACATTTTTCTTTCCTAGGTATAATTTCAACATTTTTTAGTAATGACGATAAAGATAAAATAATGGGATCCGAACACATTAAAATTTCATCGGTTTTTATCGATGTCGTTAAACATATAATAACATGAAACTAAATATCGCTAAAATTCTAATTGTTTTCAACCATAACATTAAAAAATAATAATAATAATAAATAAAATAAAATAAAATTAATTAATTAAATTCACCATAGAATTAAAAAACTCTAAGTTATCAACGCATTTAAACCATGACATTATGAACAAATTACATGACTAAATTAATCAAAATATCAATACTTGTAGATTGAATGAAACATAAATTATATCTCTAAGTTATTGTTGCATTGTTGATATTATAAACAATAAAATTCATCATGATTAAAACATATAGTCCAACAAACATAAAATGACTCATAACTTCATTTAACATCATGTGGAAATCAAAATTTTTATTTCAAGATACGATGCAAACATTAGTTATATAAATTGTCTCAGACAATTTTTCAAAATCACTCATATCTTCTTGCACACCATCAGAATTCACATCTTCGGATGAATGAATGAATGCAGATGAAGATATTCCATATTCTTCTCTTTCATCAACCAGTGCCCCATCTGAGTCCACATGCATGTCAACCATTTCAAGTTTCAAAATTCTTCTAGATCTACGACTGGGTTCAACAAACTCCCATCTCAACACTATTTCTTATGGTAACAACCTCTTCAGAATCTCTATCGTCTTGAAGCAAAGAGTTCCTCTCTTTTTTAAATTGAAGTAATAAACAAGTATGTCAACATCCACCAATTTTAAGATGTCTGTGTGGCAAAGATTTATATTTGTACCCTTTCTTTTTCCCTTTCCACCAATTTTTTTATCAACTACCATCTCTGGCTTGTACACACCATTGAATGGGTGTGTATTTATGACATGCCAATGTACTTCAACACCTGCAACATCTTCAATTTATATAATGACCTTTATAACCTTAGCAATTCCAAATTTTCTTGGATTCTTGATAGACAAAAATTACCCATTGAATGAAACATTTTGAAAGTCTTTCTACAAATAAATAAATACCCAATATGATAATCATAAGCTGGCAATGTAGATTGTATGCACCCCACTAAATATGAATTTTGCATGCTTTTATTCATTGACAAATATCTCTTCCTTTTCTCCAATGCAAACTTGAAATCCATATGTTTCAAGCAATCCTTTTGACAACATTCACTTGAAATGAAAGCACTGATAGAACTTCTTCTCGTGATATATTCTGCTCTACCCCTTTCATAACTAGAACATATTGGATTGATACAAAAAAGTCTACTCCTACTCCTTGATACAATATTTTTTGGCAACGTCTCCATCATTGAATCATTATCTGTATAAGCATTTCATCATCATTAGGAGGAATATTATCCTCACTATGATCATCTGTGCTTTTGAAATAATGACTTGGAAGATATTCTTCATCTTGCCCTTCGTCAGTGCTACCCTCATAGTCCTTAGAATTAAGACTAAATGGAAAATTTGACTCTTTGTTTATTGGATATTTTTCATCATGTGCATTTTCAGTGTTTCTCTCATAGTCCATAGGATTAGGACTATGCGGAAAATGTGATTCTTTACCTACTAGAAATTCTTCATCCTACCCTTCGTCACTGCTGCTCTCATAGTCCTTAGGATTATGACTAAGTGGAAAATGTGACTCTATTTACTGGAAATTCTTCATCCTGCCCTTCGTCACTACTTCTCTCATAGTGCTTAGGATTAGAATTAAGGGAAAATTTGACTCTCTATTTATTGGAAATTCATCATCCTGCCCTTCGTCACTACTGCTCTCATAGTCCTTAGGATTAAGACTAAGTGGAAAATGTGACTCTCGATTTATTGGAAATTCTTCATCCTGACCTTCATCACTGCTGCTCTCATAGTCCTTAGGATTAGGACTAATTGGAAAATATGACTTGATTTATTGGAAATTCTTCATCATGACCTTCATCATTGTTGCTCTCATAGTCCATAGGATTAGGACTAAGTGGAAACTATGACTCTTAATTTATTGGAAATTCTTCATCCTGGCCTTCATCACTATTTCTCTCATAGTCCATAGGATTAAGACTAAGCGGAAACCGTGACTCTCTATTTCTTTGAAATTCTTCATCATGCTCTTCATCACTGTTGCTCTCATAGTCCATAGAATTAGTACTAAGTGGAAACCGTGACTCTTTATTTATTTGAAATTCGTCATCCTTCCCTTAATCATTGTTTCTCTCATAGTCCTTAGGATTAGGATTAAGTGGGAGATTTGGCTCTCTATTCATAGTGAAATAATTTTCGTTATATTCATCAATATGAATAGAGTTGTTACACGACAAAGTTGTTGATACTTCACAAAGCGAAACTTCACTATCAGAAGAATCCATGGCTTTCAAATAAATGAGGTTGAATGATACAAATGAAATCTCTCATAATGATAATATATAGCTTAAAGAATGAAAATTTCCCTCCAAACCTCCAAAATTTTCTTCTACAATTTATTGAAAAATTTTAACTAAAATTTTCTCATGAAATTAATATTTTAAACTAAATCTTTAAACTAAAATTTTAAACTAAATATTTTACCTAGATTAATATTTTACTTAAACTATATAGCATTTACTAGACAATTTAATATATTTATTATTATTATTATTATTATATCTTATATCCCACATTTAAAATAAATTACTACTATATCACCATAACACGATTTATATATTAAGTTTTTATAAATAAAAAAATTAATACCACATTCATGAAGTAGTAAAACAATTCCGTAATTTCCCCTATATAATAAATTTCATTATCACTATTTCTCACATCACATCAATACTTTTTGAGGTTTTGTTAAATGAATTGAAGTGATTTTGTGGAGCAGCTACATTGTTATCGACAACAAATTCAATGACAGATTATCGCATTTGAAATGTTAGTTTCCCTTTTATTGAGTGCAGGTATTAAACTCACATAGGTTTACTAGTAGTTATGTGTCAGTTAGGTTGTTATGTTTGTGCAGAATACCAGACAAAAAACACATTCCAGTAAAAAAAAAAATATTATCAAAATTTAGATTCCTTTTACAATTTAAAAATTTACATGAGCTAGGCTTACCCGACAGCGCCTAGGCAGGTCGGGAGCCACTATGTCAGCAGTGGGAATGGTGGGCCTGGTCATGGGCTTGCCGGTTGTGGGTGTGCCTTCCTGGGGCAGAGAGGCCCCATGGTAGGCTAGGGGGTCGATTCTCGGAAACGGCCCCCTGGCCTACCAAGGGTCCGCTCTGTCCCGAGTGGGCATGCCCATGGTCAGGTGTGCCTGCCCACAAGCACACAGGTCTGTACCTATGGGCCCGCGGCACAGCAGTGTACAACACACTGTTATGTCGTGGGTAGGCACGCCCACGGTCGGGTGCACCCACCCATAGGCACACATCCTGTGGGTGGGCACATCCGACCATGGGCATGCCTGCCCGCGGCATGTTGCACGTCTTCATGCTGCGGCCGGGCATGCCCGGCCGTGGGTGTGCCCTCCCTAGGCAAAACTGCCCCTGGCAAGCCAAGGGGTTGATTCCCAGAATCAACTCCCTGGCCTGCCGGGGGTTATTCCTAGAATTGACCCCCGGCAGGCCAAGGGGCGATTCTCGAAATCGGCCCCCGGCAGGCCAGGGAGCCAATTCCTAGAATCCTCCCCATGCAAGCCAAGGGTTTGATTCCCAAAATCACCCCCCGGCAGGCCAAGGGGCCTTTTTACGTCGGGCGCGCCCATCCAAAAGCACAGGCACAACCACGACATGACACTAAGGCACAACGACCCCCTAGCAGGCAGGGGGTCGATTCAGAGAATTGCCCCCCTGCCTGCCAGGTGGCCGATTCTGGGAATCGACCCCTTGACGTGCAAGGGGGAGATTCTTAGAATTGCCCCCCTGGAAGGCAAGGGACCAATGCTCAGAATCAACCCCTAGCCTGCCAAGGGACCAGGGACAAATGAAAAAATAAATAATTTTTTTTCTAAGGAATGGATTTTTTTTTGTTCCCTGTATGAACCTAACATCCAACTTGTCATGGGGGTCGATGTGCATGTTTCTGGTTTTTTTTTTTCATTTTTAGATTTTGTTTTGTTTTGTTTGTTTACTTAAGCTATTGGTTTTTTTTGTAATTTACCGATTTATATATGTGTATATTTTTTACAGGAAAATGGCATCAAGGAAGATTTATGTGAATCTTTTTGGACCAAAGACTACTAAAACTAGAAGTGGATCCTCAAAAAATATTGCTGAACAAACCCGACCTGAGCTAATAACTACAAATATAGAAAGTGCCTCAAAGGATAAGAAGTTTATTTCTTACTGGAAGAAATCACAAGAAGTGAAGCATACATAACTTATATGGTTTGTAAAAGATAAAGAAGGCGAACAACATCTGTAGATATATCTATATGCTAATATCCCTAATGATAATGGAAGTTATGAGGTGTTGGGAAAAGTACTAGACATGTGTTGTATACCGGATACTGAAGTTGTTTATGTACATACAAAACCACCCAAGTCACATGACAATATTAGATATCAGTTTGCATTGTCAATGTATGACACGACAGATGATTCTACAAATATGTGTAAACAAACCATAAATGAGATTGCACAAGATATCGTAAGTATTGTTGTTTATATTTATGTGTTTTGCATTATTGTAACTATATCACTATACCTTTTCTAACTTAGTTTTATTGACATATGATATTTTGTTTGATAGAATTTTATTGAAAATCTTTCAATTATGTTGGGAGGAATTTATTTTATAGAGCAAGATACTATGAATGTTGTCAGCAGTTTCTATTCAGGGTCAGAAGAAGATATGACAAACAAGCAAAAAAAAAAAATCATGATGCTACAAAACTACATCCAAGGGATCAACAAAGAATGCCTATAGTGGATAAATCTAGCAAATCTAGACATGTTACTTTTGAAGAGGAGGAAGTTGAAACGGAAGCTGAAGAATATGTTGCCATTATTGAGGATGAGATTAGAACTGATGTTAAAAAGGAGAACAGCCATGAAAGACCAAAAGAAAAAATGCCCAAGAATGTCTCTGTTCTAGTTGATGATAAGGATGTTACTTATATAGAAGAAAAGAGGATGAAGAAAATAAAAGTTGATCATTCTTAAAACGTCATGACCAGTAATGAAAATCCTAGTGAAAATTCAAAAGAAAGCAGGGAAATCATTACACAATGAGCTGATTTAGGGTATGGCATTATTAAAACAAAATAAAATTTCATTCGATATCACTTGACAAATACAAACTTAATTGAGGGTGGTCGTACATTTCAGCTTAATGTTATCCAAAACTACAAGCCAAGTGAAAGACAATTTAAATATCAACTTAGAAAGCCACACCACCTGTATGTTCACAACTTGAAGTCATTGATGAGGTACAATCCATATGCTCCCGTGGCTGATTACGTGCTTCTTGTTGACCCAGTTCAAGTTCCCAACAAAGAAGCATTTGATAAGTCAAAATATTTTGAATACAACTATTATGTGCTTGGGGGGAACCATTCTGTAGAAGCTCAAAGGAAATTGATGGAGGAATATTCCAATAACCCACGTTTTGAAACAATGAAATGTATCATTTATGTCAATTTATCAGATACAAAAGAAAAGTTATTGGCATGGGATCATAATACATATAATGAGTATAGAATGTATATGACTTTCATCCAAAGGGTTAGATTTATTCTTAAGGAATTTTAAGAAAAATGTTGTGGGGATAATACAAAAGTTAGTCTAGCATTTCAGAAGGAATTTTGTATGGAAATGGGCTATCAAATTGAGGAAAAAATCAATTCAAAAAGCGGAAAAGTAAATTTTGATATATTCAGAGGTATGGATAACATTTACCAGTTGGAATTTAGAACTGGAGAGATATGAGAATTAATTAATGATATTTTTAGCATGTGTGAGAACATTGGCATTAAAAACCAAAAGGTCAAAAAGTCTAAACCATTGATATGTAGCAATAGTAAATCAGGTCCTGAAACGAAGTTGCTTCCAGAAGATATGACTATCACACCTTGGAGAGCATTGCAAGGAGTGAAGGATGAAAAACTTTTCAAAACAATATTATCTCGTGTGAAGTCAGGGGAATTATCATTGGACGAAATGTGTGAGGAATTTCAAAAGTAAGTTTGTTGAATTATTTTTACTTATTTCTAGATTATAATTTTCTTTTAAATATAACATATTATTGTCGGTAGTATTTGTTATACATATCATTATACTAACTTTTTTTACTTTATCTATTCAGTCACAAAGTTTACATTAAAATAAAATAACAAATGGTTAAATTGTTAAATGAAGATAGTTGGGATGATGTTGTACACAACTACCTAGATTCAAGTTCTACATCAACACTAAAAGATTTTTATCTTGCATTTAAAAATGTATGTTGATTTATACATTCATTTTTACTTTTTTTTTGTAAATCAGCTTGTTATATTAAAAATGTACATAGATTACAAAAAGTCTGCTCGTGCAGACAACGGGCTGCCAAATCGCATTGCAAGACCCCACACAATTACCAAAAAAGTTCAACTTACGACCCCGAGCACACCACACAGGGTGGCAGAGTAAAAAGGGGTTTGACTCAGACCATTTAACTAAACAAACACCTAACTAAAACAACAGACAGAGACCACTAGCGACATACCACGTAGAGAGCACCAAAGACCACCCAAAAGACCAACCCGAGTAGAAGCCAGGCCAATTACTTCTTGAGCACAGTATGTTTCTTGGAAGCTTCCAGGGCTGATTCAGTCATCGAAGTGCCTGCCTGCGTAGGCGTGGGATGATTACTCTGAAAGTTTCCCGCGTGATCGTCCCTTCTGTTCTCATCCCACCTAACATCCTGCTCAATGGTTTGCCTTAAGAGCTTAATTAGGACCGTGAGCTTCTTCATGATGGTATCAACCTCTTGTTCCAGGGCACTTATCTTGAAATCCATGCTCTCTAGGATGGCTACGTGTTCCTTAGACATCGCCTCAATATCACGTTGGATTTGATGTAGTTGGTCCTCATAGCTTCCCTGCAAATTAAGGGCTTTGGCTAATAGAGTTTTCATTCTCCAACTTTCAGCTTGCGTTCTTACAAATTGGGTAGCGTGTGTGGTAACAGAGGCTGGATCTTGGATCCAGCCCACCTCCTTCTCCATTTCTTGCTCTTTCAGATTCCTTTCCTCTTCAATTACCTTAGCCTCCAGGTCTTTAATCTTCCGTTTGTCCTTCCGCGAAGTGCAGGCCTCATATGCCTCCCTGGCTCTCTTTAGGTCCCTGTTGGCAGAGGTATTTTGGCTACCTTCCCCTGCCATGATCTTACTAAAACACACAAGATTGCTCTGAGTTCTGCCGGCGAAAGAGACGGGTTCAAACTTACAACACGATAAAACTATACTTTTACCCCTGCCTGTTGCTGTGATTATATAAAATTCGAAGGAGGAGTTACCGGCAGAAGACCATTCCTTCCCTTTTCGCTTGCACATCTTGTCATCATTACTTATGTACGGTGACAGTTTGTTTTGGTTATGTCCCGAATTCTTTCCCTTGCTATCACCTCCTCTCTCCTCCTCCGGATCATGCCAAGTGTCCCATTGCTTGACGGGGCGTCGGCGGCGCAAATCCTTTGTGATCATTTCTGGGATGAGCCTCCCTTCCTCCTGCTTGAGCATTGAATGCTCCTGATCTTCTTGTCCTTTCTTAATAGTGTCTGTGATACACGCGTGCCTTTTCATGGAATGCCAATGTTTTAGAATACCGACCCAACAGCGTCATATTTCGTTGGCCAAATCTTGATTTTAGAGCATGGTACACTTTTCTTTCAATTCGGGGCATGCTACGTCCTGCCAACAGCTGTCCCATATGCTAGTTGGGTGCTCAATTCCATAATTCGCCAGATGGTCTGCAACCATATTGGCTTTACGTCGCACAGCCTGAAAAATCAAGCCTTTCAGCTCCCCCAAATGTTCTGCTATGTTTTCATTAACCTTGGCAAGTCTCCAGTGTTTAGTTACCTTGCTTGCTTTTGTTCCCGCATATAACTTTCTTGCCGCTGTTATCGCTAGCTGAGAATCTCCCTCAACCACTGCTGCGCCACCCTGAATTTTCCTGAGAATTCTGAGACCTTGCTCCACGGCAGCGAACTCCATCTCGTTGTTTGTTCCTTCTCCTAAGGCTCTGCTGTAGATATATTGAATCTCGCCTGCATTGTTCCTAATGATACCCCCGATTCCTGCCGGACCTGGATTGCCTCTTGACGCTCCATCGAAGTTTAGCTTGAGAAAGCCTGCAGGGGGTCGTTTCCAGAAAGTTGACGTGGTGTTCGGCTCCTGTTGACAGTTCGTTGTGACCATGCTTCTTCCATCATCCAGTTTGAAAGCTTTTAAAATACGTAAGTCTCTAGCCGAAACTTGGTTATCTTTGTCTGCTTTGCATCTGACTAGAATTAATTGCCTCACATTTTGGGTTATTGTTTCTAGCGAATGATTTATGTCCCTGTGTTCAGTTAGAAAAATTCTTCTATTCCGTTCCTTCCAAATTGTCCAGGTAATAAATCCTAGCAATGTTCTCCATATACTGTTGATTCTCGAATTGCTGGAATAAATGCTTCGCCAATTCATAATGGAGTCCTGGATAGAGTCTTCAATTATGTCTGTCTGTTGCATTATGTCTTCCACCCATTTCCATATGTGACAAGCCCAAGCGCATGTGTTGAAGAGATGATTCATCGATTCTTCAGCCAAATTGCACATGGGGCACCTGGATGGGCCGTGAAACCCTTTCTTACGGAGATTTTCCCAGGTGAGTGTTTTTCTACACATCAGGAGCCAGAGGAAGGTTTTAATCTTGGGCCAAAACAAAGAATCCTAGACTTTGCTACTCCATTGAACCTCCTCAATTAGCTCTGAGTTTTCAAGGTTATCTCTGGCTTCTTTGAGCGTGAAGTTGCCACTTCCTTTCCTGCCCCATCTTAGTTGGTCTTTGTCCTCAGCTTTCCTAATTTTTCTTTTGTTTAGAATGTTAAGCAAGTCCCTGTCATTGTTGTTCACCTCAGTTGTGTTTTCTGTTTCGTTAATCATCCATTCTCTCCATTCTTGGTCCCTGCTACTATGGTTCCAATACTGATTTAATTTGGTTTTCCCCATCCCCTGACATCGTCTTTGAAGGTTTGCAAACTCGGGTTCTCCCAGCTTCGGGAATTGTTGCCAGGCATTTTCCCAGAATAAAGTTGTCTCCCCATTGCGAATTTCTGAGAAGCTTTGTTCCTGAACAATTCCTCGATTTCTCCTGGCAAGGTTCCAAATTGGAGATCCATCTGGACTTTCCTGCATTCTGATTAAATCTTGATTGTTGTACCTTGGAGTACACTTTTCCTTCCAGTGTTTTGCCCACGGAAGATTGGGTTCCTTCAACCATCTCCACCAAATCTTAGCACCACATGCTTTGTTGATCGTAGACGGGTCTGACAGATTTAAACCACCCAAGTTCTTAGATTTTCACAACTTCTCCCAAGCCACTAGTGCCAATTTTTTCTTCTCTGCATTGCCAGACCATATGAAGGATCTTTGAATTACTCTCATCTGTTGTAATACTCCTTTTGGAGCAGGGAGTATTGAGAGCAGGTAATGGGTAATGGCTTGCAAAACTGCTTTTGTTAGGACAAGCCTCCCTGCAAAATTGAGAGCTCTGTGGGTCCAGTGTTGACATCTCTTCTCCATATTAGCTATAATCTTCTCCCTATGCTATTTTTGCCAGGGTTTATCTGTGAGTGGAGCACCAAGGTACTTTGAGGGGTGATTTCCCCTTCGGAAGCCTAAAATTCTAGACAGATTTTTTTGTACAGCTAAATGTGTATTGAAGAAAAATATTGTAGATTTAGAAAGATTAATCTCCATACCTGAGGCTTCAATGAACAGATTGAGAATCTTCTTAAAACCCAGGGCTTCTTTGACAGTCGGTGACCCGTGCAGCATTGTATCATCAACAAACTGCTGGTGAGTAGTCACTGGAATTGTTGGTAAAGGCTGTAATCCTTTGATCTTTCCTTCTTCCTTAGCTCTGCATATGAGTCTACTCAGACCTTCCATCAGGATGACAAAGAGGAAAGGAGACAGTGGATCTCCTTGTCTAATACCTAGGGAGGGGGAGAAGGGATTAGCAGGGGAGCCGTTGACAAGGATAGAAAACTTAGTGGATTTAATAAATGCCAAGATCCATTTAATCCATTGAATGTCAAAACCAAAAGCTTTCAAGATGGCTTCAAGGTAATTCCAGTTGACCTTATCATAAGCTTTAGATAAGTCCAATTGCATCATCATCCCTGTTGTTTTCCTGGTGTGCAGAGTATGAATCATCTCCTGGGCCAGTAATATATTGTCCATAATCTGTCTTCCTTCAACATACCCAGATTGCTCTTTAGAGATTAGGCCAAGAAGAATGGGTTTCAATCTGTTGGCAATAACTTTAGAGATGATTTTGTAAATTACATTACAAAGAGCGATAGGCCTAAATTTCGCTGGGGTGTTAGCTTCTGCTTCTTTGGGAATCAAAGCAAGGAAGGTAGAATTTAGCGATTTGAGAATCGAGCTAGATCGCCGAGAGTCTTCCACCACTTCCCAGACATACGTTTTAACAACTTCCCAGCATGCTTTGTAAAAGTTGATGGTGAAGCCATCAGGCCCAGGTGCCTTATCATTCGGCATGCTCTTAACAGCTACTTCCACTTCCTCCAACGAAATTTCCCTATTTAAAGCCATGTTTTGCTCATTGGTGATTGTTTTATGAATGGACTTGGCAAGCTCCTCTATTGCATTTGTTTTGTCTACTTCCGGCTCCTGGGCTATGTTATTGAAATGATTTGTTAGCAGGGTAGCCACTTCTTAATGATTCTGAAGAGTTTCTCCTCTTTCGTTGTTGAGACTGAGGATTTTGTTGGCCCCTCTATAATCCAGAGCAGATCTGTGAAAGAACTTAGTGTTCTGTTCCCCTTCCTTGAGCCATTGTATCCGGGACTTTTGTTTCCATAGTGTTTCTTCCTGTTGATAGCAAAGTTGCCATTGTTGCATTAGGATTTTTTCTTGGTATGCTAAGTCTTGGTCACTATCCCCAATCGTCCAACCTTTGTGAATTTGTTTTAATTTCTCTTCAATTATGGCTTTCTCCTTGAATATGTTCCCAAAGACAGTAACATTCCACTCCTTGATTTTGTTTTTGATGTATCTTAATCTGCTTTGTAGTTTGTACATTTTGGTTCCTCTTAAGTCCGTTGGTTCCTGCCACCACTTCTCCACAAGTTGAATGAAATTCGGGTGATTAAGCCCAAATTTCTCGAATCTAAATGGCTCGTTTCTCGGAGTCCCTTGGATAGCAGCCACAAGAGAGATGGGCCAATGATCTGACCCCCCAGATGGAAGAATGTATGATTCCATTGTTACTCCCTCCAACAGTATGCTTTCAAAAACAAGAAACCTGTCAAGCCGAGAGGCTATCTGTTTCTCACCTCCTCTCTTGTTATTCCAGGTGAAGGCTCCACTTTTTGGTAGAATGTCCACTAGTTTGGCTGAACCAATGAAATCATTGAAAACTTCCGAGTCCTTGTAGAGTTTTCTTATCCCTCCTTTCTTTTCCAAAAGCGAAGTTATCATATTGAAATCTCCACCCATGATTGTCTTCGTACTGGGATATTTGAGCTTTAAATTTGTAAGAGAACGAAGGAACATGAATTTTTCTTCTAGTTTTTGAGGTCCATAAACGTTGGTGCATAGAAATATCTCAGAATTGCCAATCAGTTGAGTTTCTATAGCTATAAAGGATCTGGTCGCTTTTGCTGAGCGAACGTTGATCACCCGGGAGTCCCATAGGGTAACTAGACCTCCCTCCCAGCCATGATTGGCTGTTTCCATATATTTTATATGTTTACCAAGCCTTTTGCTGATAGTCTCCATGGTGTTGCTTGCACATTTGGTTTCTTGTACAAACATGATATCCGGTTTCTCTTTTTGGATCTTCCTTTTCAGGAGTCTTTGTTTCGCTTGGCTATTGAGCCCTCTAGCATTCCACGAGATGATCTTCATTTAAAACTAAAAATATTATTGGTAAGGAGGGAAAGCTTCCAGAGATTTCATCTTACTAGAGTTTATCATTAATATTCCCAGGTCCTGCAGTGTCTCACTGTTTGTTCTGCGACCTCTCCTCTTCCTTTGTATCGAGCTGGTTGATGAATAAAGTGGGCTTTTTGTGTGGATTCCCAGTCCTTTCGCTATGCCCAATTTCTTATTCTACCTGTCCAGCTCTGCCTTTTGCCTTGCAATAAATATATTATTGATTTTTCTAATCTCCTCTTCTGGGATGTTTTCCATTCCTTGCATTTTCCAGTTTTCTGCCTTTACTGGTAGGTTAACACCTTCCTGTTCCAAAACCTCATTAATTTCCATTTCATCACTTCCAACATCACTAATCATCATTTCTGCATCTTCATCTGGCCCTTCTGTTATTCCTTGCATATGAACTTCTACATTATTAAGCTTCTCTTCCACTCTTTTGGTTGTGTGATCTATTGTTTCTTTATTTCCTTCATCCGTATTTGGTTCCTTATTTTGCTCTTCTGATTCTGTTTCCGTATCTAATATTTCAAAGACATTATAGGTGTTGTGTTGTGCTGTACCTGTTCTATTTGGTCTTTTTCTGCTTGCTCTCTGTCTTGCTTTAGGTCTTATGAAGGTATCCCTGTTCTTTCCTGCCTGCTCTCCTCTAGGTTCTTCCTCTTTCTTGTTTAATGGACATTCTCTTATTAAATGTCCATGTTCATGACATTTTCTACAGCGAAAAGGGATCTGCTCATAGTCAATAGCTTGGAAATAGTCCTCATCCCTGTATTCCAACCACAGCCCCTCATGTAAAGCTCCTGAAACATCCATCTCCACACATATTCTAGCACAGGAAGTGTACCTTCTTTGCATCGTGGCTTCCGAAGCTTTTATGAAAGTTCCTAGCTGATCTCCTATCTGCTTTAGAGTTGCATAGCCCCAATAGTCTATTGGTAGGGAGAAAAGGCGTATCCAGACTGGAACTTGAGTGAACGTTTCTCTTTCTGGCACAAAGTTGGGTTTCAAAGGTCTCATATAGAGACCTGCCGAGGCAAAGAAGAAAGGTCCCCCATCAAATATTCTATCCTTATCTTGTAGATTTGAAAAAACAACAGTAAAAAAACCTTTAGCTCCTAGGTGTAATCTAACATCACCTTTGGGTTTCCATTGTTGTTTGATCCATTGACATAGTGCTCTTTCTGTTGGCCAGAGTCCCATGAACTTGAAAATCACTGCATGTTCAGCCATATGTTCTATGTAGGCTTGAATTTCCGGATCTTTGATCACCACTCTCAGGGCCTCTGCTTTCTTGGGTTTGCATGTTCCCCGCGCTGTTTTATCATTGCTGGTATTTGGTTCATTCCTTTCCTCCTCTTCTCCTTTTGTTCAGTTTTCCTCCTCTCCCTTCTTCTCCTTCTCTATTTGTTTAGTCTCATGGACAGAATGATCCTGCCCTGCTTTTCCTTCCCTTCTGCTGTTCGCCTTTTCGGTGCTCTCTTTTCCTTTCATTTTTGAGTTGCTGGTTTCCTCCTTGTTCTCTTTCTGCTTCCTCTCCTTGCCTGTGCCATCTTCTTTCTTTTGCTTTCCATACCCTATTATCTTCACTCCTTCCTGCGCTGCTTGTCTCTGCATGACTATTTGACTGAAAGTTGGGGTCCCTATGGACCCCTCGTTTACCATCTGTCGGGTCAATCACTGTCCCCTCCTATGAAGTTCTGCTATTCTGATCCTATGCGCCTCCAGTTCCGCCCCTGATTCAGTTCGCTCTGAAACCTGAAACCCTAAGCTTCGAACCAGCTCCCCGCTCTGACAAAGACGAACATTACATTCATTTTTACTTATCTGGATACTATTTTTATTTTATAACTTATGCATATATTTTTTATTTTATTAAAGATGAAGAAGGATGCAAATGGAGCACCAAATAGTTTCAGAATCTTTATTGAAAAATTAAGATGGAAAGAGTGAGAAAGCAGTGTCTTAGTAATGTTTAACTTGATCCTAGTCTTACTCATTTCATTTGGAATGGGCTTAAGGCTATTCAATATCAAATAATACAAGGTGATTGTGAAGATATTGCTAAACTCATACCTAAAATGGATTATTCCCTAGTTATTGCAGCTATTCCCCATGGTTTCAATATCCCAAAAATTAACTACAATAGTGACCCTTATACTTATCAATCTCTCAGTAAAGTGGTTGCGGGATTTGTAAAAGTCACAACATCACCATTATGGATATTTGTGACATTTCATTCAGACACACAATTGGAAATGTTATTGACAAGCTTCAAGGGGAAATCAAACTCAAGATGCAACTTACATGGTAAGACATTGAAATTATATGTTTGATTAATGTTAAAAAATTAATTTGTGTACAAGTTAATTGAAATTTTACTATTTCATGTTACATTCAAAAGTCAAATCTTATTAACCGTGGTGATCAACCAATTATAAGTGGTTATGAATTCATCCATGTTGAAATTTGGACAAAAGATGATAGCTATAAGCCTATGCTTCTTAATCGGGTAGATGGAAAGAGTCATAGCCAAGTACTAGTTTATGATGTTGTTGTAAAAAAATTAGCATATGAAGATAAATAAGCAAAAGGGAAGATAGTTAACATTTATAAAAAACCACAGTCATTGATTAACTATCTTATAGACTTATGTTCAAATAAAAGAGATTGGGTTCTTGATTTATTCTGAGGCTCATGTAAGTTTTATTATATAAAATTGAATTTCAATATCTTCTTTCTTAATTTATATGTGATTATACTAATTTACTTCATTATTTCTTTTTTTCTTGATAATTAAGTACAACACTAACATGTTGCCTACAAAAAGGAAGAAATTGCATTGCCATTGAAAAAGACCCAGTACAGTGCAAATTTATTCAGGAAATAATTAATGCTCTTCAATTTCTTCCTGATACAATGCAAGAAATTGGGTTGAGGAAAGGGGATTTTAATGAATCATGTGTGGCAAAAAAGGCAAAGGAACCTCAATCACCATTAGATGGAATGATTGGAAAGGCATACATTGGGAGATTCGCAGACATCAAAGATCCATTAGAAGAGGAAAATGAACAAACTAAAGAAGAAAATATTGTGGAAGAAGACAATGATGAAACTCTAGAAGATAAAGAGTATGCATTACGTGATATTATTGATTAAATTTAAGTTACGCTTGGAAATCAAGCTCATTTTTTGTAACTATGAATTAGTTATACTTGTAATGTTTTGAATTTGACATTTTATGAGAAGAATAAAAATTCAATTAATGTTGTTATATGTTCAATATTTATATTATGTGATTTTCGCTTTAATTTTTATGTCAGTGATTATTTTTTGAAAGAAAAAAAATGTGATTATTATTATTTTTTTACATGAAATTCATAAAAAATAATAAATAAATAAATAAATTATTATTTAATCATTTTTTGTTAAATTTTTCCTATAAAATTTGTCATTTTGACATGTCATTTTTAGCAAAAAAAAGTCTCAAAATGTGTAATTTTTTTGTTATATTTATGTTCAAAATGTGTATTTTTTGTCAATTGTTAAAAAACAATTTTCTTTTAGAGACAATTATTTGATGTGCATTGAAAAATTAATTAACGATATATAAATATGTAGAATATCGAAACTTTAAAATATCGACCTTTTTCTTTAACTATGCAAAAAAATAAAGGTCTCACTACAAAAAAAAATTAAAAGAAAAAAAAATATGGAGAAGAAGACTACTTCAATAGAAAATAATTATTCACATTTAACACATTAGAAATATAAAGTAAAAAAAAAAAGTCTTCTAAAAAATGGCTTGAGGCTGCATCAACACTTTTTAAAATCATCCTGCAAATCACTAACATTTTAGAAACACTGTACATAAAAAAATTTAAAGTGTCAAAAACTATATATATATATATATATATATATGCTGAATCAACACTTTTCAAAATCAGTTGATTTTTTTGCTACCTCAAAAAAACGAGTAATTGTATCAGTTCCTGTTTCAAAGTTTACATTGTTGTAAGATATAGGTGTTTGATGTGGAGAGAAGATCCCTAGGAGATGGAGCAATATCTTTTACAACACCACCAACCATGATCACCAATGGAATTCAAGGATAAGCTTCATAATTTCTTCCCTCTTCTCCTTGTATGTGAGTCTTAGAGGCTAGATATCAGAGGTATTATGAATGGTTTATCACTATTCTATCACAAACCTTGGAAATATCTATAGAGGAATCCACTTATCCATGGGAGGAATTTTCTTACAACACGTGTATAAATTTGATGCAAATATTAGTAGTGAGTGCAAAATAATGACAAGATTCAACTAAATAGTGTTTTGACAGCTAAGATATGGACGTTAAATTATTAGATTCTAGATTGATTGCACAAACTAAAGATGTTCCATGGATTAGTAAGGATACAAAATCCCTCAAATCTTTGTAAAGATTGTATTTTATGGAAGTCAACATGATAAAAATGTACAAAAGGGAAGGAATGATATGCTAAATAACACTTAATCAAATACATAATGATTCGTGCAAACTTGTGACTCAACCACTAATCAGTGATGACATCCATTGGTTATTATAGTATTCAAACATATAGTTACTTTGTAGCATAAAAATATCAAGAATTTAAATATTTTCTAGAATTCAAAGCATGAATAGAGAAATAGAGTGACAATTAATTATATAATTTAATATCAAATAACAATAGATAATAAAAATCGAAGGAGTTTGAAAATTATTGCAAGGATTAGGGAATTCATGAGTAAGGTCACATACCCAACCCCCTAAGTAGCATTAAGGAGGTGGTGTATTCAAATTTTTCTTTTAAACACCATTCTAAAGTCACTTTTGATCTTGTGAATGAATTTTGTTCATTGAGAGTTTGCCTTCAACTATACTCTTCCTCTATTCTAAGCTTTGAGAATAAAGTTATGCCCTTTTAAAGTTTTCTCAAAAGCTTTTTCTCTTTTACCACATCATCATCCATACAATCTACAACACATGTCAAGTGATGTGGATATGTATGGGGACATGTCATCCTTTATATAGATGACCCCTTGTTTCATGGCTATTGAGGCAAATTTCACCCCTGTTTGAATATCTCATGCATTATTATCTCCCTTGAGACATGTGTATCACACCTCTGTACTTATTTCAAATTATGTTGTGTCACACCCAAATAGTTTGCAATTGCAATATGACACATTCTTCAAAAGTTTCCAAAATTTTCCATCTTGAAACATCTTACCACATTTAGAGGTTCTTTCTTCGGTGTGTCATTTTTCACCTGAAACATATTCTAGTGTGACATGGTGCATCACCAAATATTCCACTCTTGCAACATTGTATCACATTCATAGCAAAATTCTATCATTACAACATATCTTTTTCTTTCTCCTTTCATGGCTTCTTAAAGTTTCCTTCCTTTCTCTCATTATGCGTAGAAATTTCTTGTAGATTCAAACTGAATATTGTAATATGCTAAAACAATTGACTTGAATCTACTCTACTCATCAGCGGAAACAATAAACGATCGATAAGATCCCGAAGCATAAAAGAGAAAGAATTCAATCACACATAACACAATAATTTTCTGGGGAATGCCACAACTAAGAACCCCTGTTATCTGTATATTGCATTAATCAGAAAATATGAGAAGGTTACAATGCTTTTCTCAAGCCCGAGCAACCTCTACATTATCTCAATCTATCTCACTACTTCCAAGATAAGTCCGAGCCAAGACTTAGTCAATTATGCTAACTTCTAAGCTCATATTTCCTTGTGCAGTTTCCTATGGAATTAGCCCATATTTAATTAGGAAATTCATCAATTATGAATTGAGCAATCTTCATAGGCATTCTTATGATTTCATGCACCACCTATACAATTCAGATGATTATACAACTGATAGTACATTGTCCCTAAACTCTAATCTCAACTGGTTATTTCTATGATCTGACATGCATGAGTTAATTATGAGTGAATCTTCAGTTTACCGGTTGATCACTGTTGGTTATACCCCACTACTGCAGGTTACACCCCACTACTAGATTTCCCACTAATTCCTTCATCACTTGGAACTAGTTTAATTAAATTTAACTCAGTTAAACTGAATTAATTAATTATAGCTCAAAACAAACTCAACCAGGGCTCCTAAAAAGTAGGAGACACTCTACATGCCTCTAGTTAGACTCTCAACTCGAATTAATTGAGTCAACTAAGTCAAATTAACTTAGTTAACTATTACAAATTTATATGAGAATTGGAATTATAATTTAATTGCTAATTTAATTCAAGGAAAATTAAATTAGGATTTTCTTGTTGCATTTTCACCACTCCCTCTCAACAAAAAATAGATTATCTACTACCCTGATCCTACCTGTGTGAAACTCGAATTTGCATCTTGATAATGGCTTTGTTAAAATATTTTCAGCCTGCTCATCTATAGGAATGTATTCCAGCAACATGGTTCTCCTCTACACACAATCTCTAGATGGTGATACTGGATGTCGATATGCTTGGAACGATCATGAAAAATTGGATTTTCGGAGAGTTTGATACAACTCTGATTGTCACAGTAAATCAATGTAGGATCCATTTGTTGACCAAATAACCCAACAAAGATCTTCCTCGTCTAGATAACCTCACAAGTTGCTTGACTAGTAGCCATGTACTTTGTTTCTGCTAAACTGAGTGTGTCTAATCTCTACTTCACGTTGTATCAAGAAATTGTTGTTGACCTAATATTGAAGATTCCCCAGGATGTGCTCTTTTAGTTGGATGGACTCTCTGCCCAATCTACATCTGTGAAGCCTTGAATCTTAACTCCCTATGTTTGTATGTACCAAAGATCAAACTAAGTGGTGCTTATAAGGTATCTCAACACATGTTTAGCTGCCTTAAAAATAAATTTTGGTTGTGTTGTAGGGAAAACCCAACACCCCCATTATTTGAACTTATTTATTTCAAATAATGTGGACCATTTCCATAATTTTTTTTGGCTAAATCACCTTTTAATATTTCCTTTTGTTTAAGTCATAGAAAAATTTAGGGGCGAATGTTTGCCCTTTGGCGAAATTAAGGGGTTTTAAATTTTTAGTGGGCGAATATTTTGTATCATAGTACATTTTTACAAATCACCTCAAATAGCCCACCTTATTTTAAGGGAGAGGGTAAAAAAGGTAAATTTAGCCCTTGAAATTAGGAGTTACAACCTTCCATTCGCCCATTTTCAAGAATAGGTTTTATTTAAGTGAATCCATTCGCCCATTTTCAAGAATAAGTTTTATTTAAGTGAATCCTATGGGCCAAAGGCCCAAATACCATATTTATAAAAGAGGTATGGTAAATTAATAAAATATAAATAAATGAGAGGTATGGTAAATAAATAAAACATTTTTTATATTTACTCCATAAGTCACCTTATATACATGCAAGGGTGTAAACAAATAAAAATATAAGTAAAGTGGAGGTATGGTAAATAAATAAAAATATAAATAAACTAGACACATGGTAAATAAATAAAACCTCTTTTTATATTTAGTCCATAACCCTCGTTCTATTTATGAAGGCTCAAGAAAGAGGTTTTATTTAAGTGAATCTTATGGGCCAAATACCATATTTGTAAAAGAGGTATGGTAAATTAATAAAAATATAAATAAACGAGAGGTATGGTAAACAAATAAAACATTTTTTTATATTTACTCCATAAGTCACCTTATATTTACAAACACTCAAAAAATGCGTTATATTTAGGTGAAACCTATGGGCAAAATACAATGGGACAAATACCATGGACTAGATTGTTATTAATACCATGCAAAAAAACATTATTAACCCTAATATTAGTATTAATAAAAATAAAAATGGCACATGGTATTGACCCATGGTATTTACCAAAATGGCACATGGTATTGACCCATGGGACAAATACCATGGACTAGATTGTTATTAATACCATGCAAAAAAAACATTATTAACCCTAATATTAGTATTAATAAAAATAAAAATGGCACATGGTATTGACCCATGGTATTCACCAAAATGGCACATGGTATTGACCCATGGTATTCACTTGGAATGTAGCCTATTTAAATGGGGGAATTAAACCAGCATAGATCCATCTTTACTCTGGATCTACTAACCCCCGAGAGGTATCAAATATCGTGATATGCAAACTAGCATAGAGTGAAAAAATATTTGATCCGATCAAGAGTAAAAATGGATGTTGTAATTTAATGTATGTTAAACATTTTAGCTTGGTTAAAAAAAAAAAAAAAAAAAATCAACTATTAATTTTTATAAATTACTAATAGTAATTTTTAAGCTCCAGGTTTATGATAACCCATGGTATTACCATGGGTAATACCATGGTATTCATGTGAGCATAGACTATTTAAAGGGGAAATTCTATCATCTTAGATCCATCTTAATTCTGGGTCTACCAAGTGCTCAGAAGGATAAATAGATTTCATCCCCCTAAGAGTGGTAGATGTGGAGTTAATATGGATATAGGTTGGTTTTTATGATAATGAAGATATTAAATAGACTTAGGAAATTATATTGTAAAAACATCTTAAGGTGAATGGTTAAAGCATAGACATTGGACAAGTATATTTGTATATTTCTGTTTTAAACTGAAACAAATCTAGGGCTAAAAGGAATGGATTGATTGCACTAGTCATCCTTCTATAACTTTCCAACATATGCTGGAGTAAACAGATTGTAGTTTGGGTAATTTTTCTAATTGCAAACAGGAACATACTTGTGTATTGGCAGGGTGGTTACGAGGTCCCTAGAAGTGATGAATTTGAATTTTTCTTGATTTTATATATAGTATTAGGTTTTTCCTCATGCTTTCTATGAATGGCACGAGTGAATTTTATCCTACTCCCACTAGGTTATCGATATGTAATTTCGGTAATTTTGATTTCAAAGGATATTTTAAAGAAATGCAATGATTTCATTTGTGTATTCAATAAACACAAGATTTTATAATTGAGTAAAATATTCGCCATGCCTGGTGAGAGATTCGCCAAAAAATTATATATACATATCATATTATTGATAAAATCGCCTTCCATTTTTCCTATATACCATGGAGATTCGCCCATTTATTATACATGTAAATTTAGGGAGGGTTCTTAAAATTTTCTCTGGTTTAAGTGTCCTACAATTTTGTCATTTTTTCAATTTCATCGGATTTCTATTTTAATTGCTTCATTGAGTTCGAATTTTCACTAACTTTCCATCGGTACTTGTTACATCTCATTTGGTTACACGGTTTGAAAATAGTGCTCATCCGAAGTTCGATAATTTTTACCCCTTGGTTAAAAAATGTACAAAATATATATTATTTTAATTTTTTGTAAATAAATTCTCAATGGATTGTAAATATTAATTCTTAGTCAATTTTCACTAATTTCTTCACTTTTCACTAACGGTTCTACAAAATCGCCCAACCAAATTGTAGAACAGTGAAAATTATGTTGTTTGGGATCTCGGTAATATATTCCAATCCCTAATTTTAAAATAAATTATGAGAACTGAAATCGCAAAAATGCGAAGTGGTTGTAGTTCATTTTGTTGGAATTTTAATTACCAAAGTGGACCCCACTTCACCTCATCCTCCATTTCTTTACAAAAGACACGATGTCAAAAGATCCGATATAATTTTTCCTAATAGAAAAAAGTCTTGATATTTCTCGTATTTCTGATTTTCCGATATTTCTGATATATCTGATATCGGAATATCGAATATCATGTTTTTGTTTGGTGCACATATTAAAACTTACGGTATTTCATTTCTTCCGATATAAGTTATGTCATGACTATTTATTTATAACTTAAGCTCTTGATCTCCTTACGACACCCGCTCCTTTGTCACGTAGCCCCCCTATTCTCACTCCTCCATTAAGGGTTCCTCCTCATCTTATTTCAAAGCCACGTGAGGGTTTAAAGATTTTGTTTAAATTAAATTATAATATATTATATATTAATTATATTTTTTATATAATTTAATTATATTTTAAATATAATATAATTTTAATTTTAGTTCATTTTAATTTTTAATTAATTAAATTTTGTTTGTAATTAATTGATTTGATTTTGTATCTATAATTAAATTAATAATAATTAAGAAATAATTGTGATTTAATTTAGGATTAGATTTCAATTAAAATTTCTTACTTTTAGCCTAGGCAACAATTTTTCTAGAAATCTGACAATTTTGACACTTCAACTTTGGGAGCTCATAAGTTGAGTTTTACTTGGCTAAATGAGGCCCAGGATAGCTCGTTGGATAGATAAAATCATGGATAATATGTCTGAAGTAGTTTCATAATCATATTTGATCATTTAATAATTATAAATTTTAGCATAAGATCAAACTCTAAATTTTTAAACAAAATTAATTTTCTAAGTTTATTTTCTACATTTTCATTTGTTCATAACCTTTGTTGAGTGAAAATCCATTTAACTATGTTCTCTTTGACCAATAAGATTTTTACAGGGATCAATGGAAAGCTCAAATTTTCTTTTATTTATTTATTTAATTATGTTTTTTTGGAAGACTTTTATTTTAATTGGTTTGACAGAAACACTGTTGAAGAGATGAGGAAAAGAAGATTCCAATCAATGGAATTGCTCCAACAATAGAAGAAAAAATATTTTTTAACCAATAAAAAATTGTTTTAACAGTTTTGTTCTTCAACAACTCTCCTATTTGGAATTCATTTTGTAAATTATAAATAGCGGTTTGTAGAATGTAATAGAGGCTTCTCTATTCTGCAATTTTGTAATTATTAAAGCACTATTGTAATAGGGGTTTCAGGCTGTAGGAAGAGAGGATCAATCTCAGATCTGGGAATTATTGGGATTTGTCTTTTTCCATTCTGAACTATGTATGAGAGGCAAAGTTTGCACTATTGCAGCTTTTTCTTTTAGCAACACAGTTTATGCTTTGAGAAATATTGTTAGAGATCAATTCAAAAAACAAAGCAAGAGACTAGTTTTAAATCAGTTTGTATTTTAAATACTATTATTTTTAATGCAAATTTCATATTTTTAATGACAGATTTGCATAAAATGTCTTTCATGTTGAGCACTATTGTTTAATGTGAAAATGAAGGTTTTTTTTGAATTAGCTATTTAGTTCATTAGCTTCATAGATTTGTTGTTAATTTCCTCTTTTTCTCTTATGCTTAAACCAGATTTCTGAGTAACTATTTACTTAGAAATCTGTCATCTAATTCTGATTTAATCTCCATTGGAATTATGAAAACTACTTCATAATTTTATTGGCTCATCATTCCTTGTTAATAGATCTCTAAACAACATGTTTGGTAATTATAATATCATTTAATTAAACTATTTCATTAGTCAGATATTCATCATAAACCAAGCATGTTGAAATCTCAAACATTTAATTACTTTTCTCGTGGTTGGGTTAGATATACACCTTCCTAATTGAGATAGGCTAACAATTTATTTCATTTTGCTTGCATTTAGATTTAATTCTACTTTCTTAGAAGTCCTCTTATCAAAGAAGAAAACTTTAGTTGTGGCTTGGCTGAGCCCCAAATTAGCATAAGGATCACTTTTTTACCTCATCAGCAAGAAGAGTCGATCTGATGTCTCTTCTCTATTGGTAAGTGAAAGTCATACTTTAAACCAGTAGAGATAGAGAGAAGGTAATTGAACCTAGTTTAACCAGTTGGAACCACCATTCCAAATGGAAAAGGAGTTTTTCTAAGGTCTTTAATGTGTGGTCTCCCTTATAATGTTGAGGCAAAGAATTTCGAGCCTTCAAAATTTTTGGCGCTAGAAGGAGGGCCTGATAAATTATTTTCTTTGAATAAATTTTATTTTATTACTATGGCTCCATGTAAAAGACTTCCTTGGAGTTTCTTTATCGGACCTCATCTAAAAACCACTCTAGTAAAGGCAGTCAAGATCCTGTCTTAGGTCAAATACAATGGTCAGACATCTTCTTTTAGTCATGTCCTTCAATTTATTTTCAGTTGCAATAATTTCAATATTGATGAAGATATTATTTGCAGGATCATCACTCGTACTTTGACACGAAAAGCCAAAGATTGATGCTTATCACTTCCAGTTGCCTCTATATGTAGTTGGGATGAATTTTTGAAGATTTTCCTTCACACATTTCAGGAAAATGATTACGAAAAGGTGTGTGATCAGTTAGAAGAATTGCGTAGAATGGAAGGTGAGGCTTTGGATATGTTTGATGTTAGATTTAAATTAATTTTAATGCAATTTTGCTCCAAATATTTGCCTCCTCAATTCCAATTAATTGGATGGTTCAAGCATTTAGTGTCTCTGTCCTATGATAACTATCAATAACCAAAAAGTATAACCTTTGTTGATAGTGATACACTTGCTCAAAATGACAATTTTGATTCTTCACAAATTGAAATTACAAATAATAATCATTATGCTAGAAATGCTCCAAATTTACATAATGTTGATTAAGTAGAATTTCAACAAAATGCATAATCTATTAGCATAAATCAAAAACAACTAAAACAACAACAATTAAATCAACCAGAGGATGTCAGCAATGCACAACCTATTGCTAAAATCAATTCAAAATATGTTGATAATAAATTACAAATGATGAAGCAACTCAACAACAATTTGCAAATAGATCAAATGCAGAAGAATTTGAATTTTCTATTTTGGAAAATCAGAAATCATCTATGCATAGAGAAACCTCTAGCTATATATCTTCAAATTCCTATTTTTCTCTCTACCTCGATATTTTTAACAATATTAATTTAATTCATGATCAATCAACAGTCCCTTTAAATTCAAATTTAATTTTAAACATAGGAAATGATATTAATAATGAATTATTAAAAATTGGTAGAGAAAAAATAATCGATAATTCAATTAATAAACCTGAAGATTCTCTTAATTTGGTAGCCAATCACTTGCTTGGTTCTGATTTATTTAATTCAGAGGAAAATAACACTTATGAAGTTACTTATGATGATGACTTGGAAAATGAAAATACCCAAACTCTTTTCTCTTTGGAAATGATTTTGTATGATTCCTTGGGTGAATCTATTTTTGAATATAAAGAGAATTTTAATCAAATATTTATTTTGACTCATTCTAATTTTCAAACATTCAATCATCATATTAATTTTGGTATTCAATAACCTATCACAATTTTTAATTCTTACGATGATGAAATGCCCTTTTTGGATCATAAGCTTGAAATATTCGCATTCCCGCAAAAAAAGCAAACAATGAGTTTAATTTTATAATTTCTATTGATACTTGTGGGAAATAAATATTCACAAATGAATCATAGCCATGTTGTACCATTATTTGTAACATTAATGTAAACTTGAATTTGCTTCCTTTTCAGTTCCCTTGGTATGAATTCATTTTTCTTTTGAATTTCATTTTTGAATTTCTGAGCACAATATATTTTCATTTTAAGCATTCAAACTTCCAGCACTCATCAAGCTCATCAATAAGTGTATATGAAAATCAATTTCAGAATTTTAGGAATGAACATCAACAACTTTTTATTTTAAAATTTTATTTGAGGATCAGGCTTGCCCGATTTATTTTTTATTTTCAAATAAGATCATCATCAACTCTGGCACTTGAGAGTGCATCATTACATTCTGACCAGCAATGTGACACTTCTAGAAAGCTTCTAAATGTCCACTCATATCTAGAAATTCCACTACTCGGGAATATTTCTGACTTTGTCAGTGTTCAACAGGCTTCCATATTTAAAAATGTATCATTCAACCCAGACCTAATATTTCCTCTTCCTTTGAACTTCTTCCAATTATTCACTGAAATACATCTTGATTTTCATGATCCTATAAGCATATGTTTGGAATAATTTCAAGGGAAGAATTTTGTAAATAAGTTTATTTCGTTGAACTTGTTAGTTGTGTATAGTAGGCTGTGTTTTTATTTTAATAAGTTAGTTGCAGTTTTACTCCTGTTGATTGAACTATACATACATGTAGGAGTTAAAATGAGATAATGGCTACATTGGAAATACAACTATACCTAGTCATGTTTCATGTCATTGAGTTAGCAATAGAATATATTAAGTTAGATTATATTATCTTTCTGTTTGCATTTATTTCATTATTTCATAACTTTTTTAATAAGCAAGTAATGAATCTAAGTTTTCCTTGGCATCCCTTTTCATGTTCTGGAAAAGCAGCTTAGAACATATCAAAGTTATTGTTGTGACATGCTTTATTTTCTATAAGTTAGTTTTTATTTATAAAAGAGGGTATGAAAAAAAAAAAAGATGAAATAAAAGCCCATCAAAAGAAAATCAAAAGATTTGTATAAGTGTGCTTGTTTAAATGCCACTTCAGGAATAAATTTCATTTATAATAAATAAAGGTCTATGTGCAGCTTGTTTTTATGCCACAACCTTTTCTTTTGATCTGAATCAAATTGCTTAATCTTGATCAGATCATTTAACCTTTTGTTCTAGATTAGAAAATAAGTTCAACCAGACAGTTTAATCTTGATTGAACATTAGAATTTAGGATATATTAGGATAAATAAAGGCCTAATATGCTTAAAAATTGAACTAAGTTATATCAGATTAGGGTTAAGTTAGTGAAATAACTAAATAAGGGTTGCTAGTCTAAACGCGCCCTAGACAGATTAATTTTTTAATTATTGTTTAATTACCTTGTTAAAAGGTTGATTAATTCGTTTGTAAATAAACATGTTTTATGCCTTTTAGCCAAATTCATATGCGACAAAATGTTTTGTCAGCAAGTGATAAAGTTTGAGCAAGAATCGATGGTCATAGGCATCCCCGCCAAAATCAACGACGGGAAAGCCTCTTTGCACCCCCTCGCCACTAAACGAGATAACGACAAGGGGGAGGGGGGGGGGGGGTGAGAGGGTGTGCGAAGAATGGTTTTGCCCACGCGGGCCCCTCGCATATGTGTCGCCTCCTCAACCCTTCACACCCCCCTCGCTCAATACCACTTACCGCTACCCACCCCCCCTTCGAAATCTGCCATTACAATTCTCGCGCTTCCCGATATCGTGCCAACAGTCACTCCTCCCACGCCATCCGCATCCAATCGCTCCACACCATGTGCCCTCACCCATTATTTCCTATTTGTACCCGCGTATCCATTGCGCCATTAATTCCCTCCCGTTGGTGATCTTCCTTCCCGTTAATGCATTAAAATCCTAATTAGCAATCAATAATGGCCTCTATTGTAACTATAGCCTAATCCATTTATAAATATCGATCTTCCCCATTACAATAGCTTTTCCTAAATATATTTTATTGTTTCTATTCTCTGATTCTTTTCTGCAAATTCTCTGCTGAGCCGAGTCTGTATTTGTAAGCTTCCTCTCAGCATATCTCTACAATATCTCTTCCCTTCACCATTACATTCCTGTTATACCATAGCTCCAAAGAAAAAGGACAAGCCCTTTGCCAACCCCTTTGCAACACAAGAAACCCCAAAGGCCTCTGATGCCTTGGACCTGGACCATATCCCATTAGCCGATCAATACTTTAAAATTGCAGACACCGAATGTGAATTCGACATGTTCGAATTGCACAACTAGCTGAAGTAGAAATATTTTGATTCTAAGGATGAAATAAACCTGTGGGAATCTAATCTACCTTTGTATATGTTTCCCCAGACTTATTCCTTTCCTGATTTAGTTATTTGGTGCCAATCCAAGTATAATCCTTTACAGAGAACAGTGGTAGCTCAGAATGGAGACATTCTGATAACTATCACTGCAGAAACCATAAACAAAATGTTTTTGATACCCGAGAGTGACTCCCTTAGCGTTTTCTCCACTGCAGCCTTAATTGACCTTTATCATAAACTGACCTTTCCTCAGAGAGCTCAAATCTTTGAGATCTTTCTCCCTGAAGATGTTGAGCTTCCCAAAAATAATCCTCCTTATCCAACATCTATGTTCCCTAAGAGAGCCAAGCACGTCATTTCCCTAATTTCTTGCTTGCTAAGCTACCAATCAGACCAGTGGGTAGATGAAGCTATCCTAGGCTATTTGTCCATTTTTTCTAAAGAAAACAAGCACGCCTTCATGTATAATTACAGTTAATTTTTGGTTGAAGGTATGCATGAGCAATTGATGAACATCACTACTGAAGGAGTGTTTAAATACTCCTCTGTCCTATTTCATATGCTTATTTTTCAGCAGGGAGACATGTTTCCTATTGCTTTGCACAAGAAGGATAATCAACAAGAGAATAAAGCAGTTATTCACTAGACCTCATTGATTAGAAAGAACTCAACTGAGTTCATATTTTCAGACTTCATAGACTATTTCATTCACCCAATTGCACAGTGTCTCAGTAGTCAGAGTGTACCCAGAATCAGCACAGAAATTAAGAGGATTTTGCACCTCAGTGATCAAGTCAGAACAGGAGACTAGTATCTTTACCACAACTACACAAAGATCAGAGTATATGGTTGCGAATTGGCTCCATATAAGTTGCCAAAATATGTTCCAATGAGAATTTTCTCTCTTGAATATATCAGGCAAATGATGAATATGGATGAGCTTCATTTCATCTCAGGGAAGAGGAGATCATAGTTCAAGATAAAGGAACAGGTTGGATCATTCATTTGTAACACCACATCAGTTGGTTTAGAGGAATACTCTAAATTAAAACAGATGGGTTTCCAGCCCAGCTTTACCTGGTCTTATGATCCATTCAACATTATTTCAGACTTAAGGGTGGAACTCAAAACCACTCCTTATAATCATACACCTAGGCCAGAGATTGAGAAGTTTAGAAATCGGGAAAATTAGGAAGAGAATACTCTTCAAGAAGCAGAAGAAAAGGTTTTACCTCCTTCTACTCTTTAGACTCCTACTTCTCAAAATAAGCATGACAAGAGGCCTAGGGAAGGATCATCATCATCATCAATTGAAGAAAATGAATTCATCCACTATCAGAATAAATCAAGGACTAAATCAAAAGGCACTACTACTACTATTACTACTACTTAGGGTCAAAAGGAGCCTATTATAATCAATTTGGATGATTCACAAGTATATTTAGGGACAGAGGAACCTATATTACTACTCCTTCTTCTTCTTCAACTTCACAAAATATGCTAGAAATTACTCAATTTGCAGGAACAAGTGAAACAAAGGAGTCAAATGTCTTCACTAACTTCTTCGAAATCAAACAAGAGAATGAAGATTTAAAAGCTAACTTTTATGGACAGTTTTGGAAGCAGACTTCCACGTCACAGCACATGTTGTTAACAACATTTGACAGCGAGAAGGGAAGAATGCAAATGGATTTTCTGCAAGCTCAAGTTCCCTTTGATAAAGGTTCTTCTAATTACAAGAAAATTGTATTTACATTTGATGTTATTTAGATACATCAAATTGATCAAATGGAAATGCATAGGCAGTCTGGTGAGATGTTGTTCTCAAGCATGACCAACACTGCTATGGCATTGTCAAAGCTTAAAACTTCTCTGTCAAATGTGCAGTCACAATTGAATATTGAGAAAATATCATCTTTAGCTATGGAAAACAGGGTTAATTCATTGGAAGACTCAGTAATTAAAATTGGATATGACCCTACTGATGTCAAGTTGCTGAAGATATTATCAGGAGAAACAACACAGATATTGTAGCATTGAGAAAACAGTTGAAACGACCTTAGAACAGAGGACCCCCGAACTAAGGAAATAGCAGAAAGTGAACAACACGAGGAAGAAATGCTCAAACTGATAATTGAGAAGAATGTACAAATAAAAACTATGGAGGCGCAGATTGAGAAGTTGCTTAAGGAAAAAGAGCCATTTACTTAGTTAGCTATAACTCCCATCACAACCATTCCTATCATAGTATCCAGAACAGCAGGGGAATCTATATCAGCCACAGGGGAATCTACATTGACAGCATAAGATTTGAACAAACTCTCACACGAGATCACTCACCAGAAGAAAGAGACTGAAAGGCTTCATAAGAAATTCCATAATTTGGAAGCTCAGAAAATAAAGAATCATAGTTTGTATGTTGAGGGAATACAGAAAACACACAGGTTGAACAGAAGAATTGAAGAGTTGCAAATTCAATCATTGATGGCTTAGACCTTGGCCCAAGCCAAGGAAATCATATGGGTGGATATCAGTCAGGCCATAACTGAAGTATGGCCTTCCATTGAAATCATTTTTTAGCAGCAGGAACTCATAAACAGATGTCAGGTAGCCATTGATGAAGTCAAGAAACTTCTTAAAGATAAACCAAGTGAGGCTTCAAACATGATCAGAGTTCTTAACTCAAAAACCAGGGCCAAGTTGGAGCAGATTCAAATTATAAACATAACATAAACCATCTTGGAAATCAAGAAGGTGTTGTAGAAAAATAACTTGATGACTCAGTTAGAGACTAAGTGCCAAACCTTGAAGACTTCTGTCCAAAGGTTTCATTTTAAATTTAATTTACTAAATTAGAGAGGACTGCCAGGATTAGTGGCCCCAAATGACAGGTTGATCAGTCTAGAAGAATACTACCAGAAGCTTTATACCATAGCCACTGATAAATCAAACTTTGTAGGTATAAAGGGGCATATTACAGGGAAACAAGCATTAGAAGCTTTAGATTTTGATTTGACTATTAAGCATGAGATTAAACATCTTTTTGTAAATAAGCCCACTTTTGAGAAATACACCGAAGTTGATGAAGTTTACAGAAAATTGGTAAATATTGCCATACCATGTGTAGATCGATGGGATCACTTGTGTGAAGTTATTGAGTAACTTTCATAAAAAACTGAAGGACAGCTGGGCATCACTTTTTGGGGACCACATCATCAACATATTCCTAAATGATAGTGCTAGCACTTAGCAGTTTTGAAATTCCTACAATTTTGTACTATTTTTGTAATTTTGTTTCGAAAATATCTAGTATAACTTTTTGTATAAATAACTCCTCCTTCGAGTTATTAAGTGTTGAACCCTTGGATGAGATTTGAGAACATAATTTTAACCGAGTTGGAGATTTTCCAA
Source organism: Pinus tabuliformis (assembly GCA_031772625.1). Classification (NCBI taxonomy): domain Eukaryota; kingdom Viridiplantae; phylum Streptophyta; class Pinopsida; order Pinales; family Pinaceae; genus Pinus; species Pinus tabuliformis. The sequence continues at coordinate 620,568,902 of CM062805.1, forward strand.
CTTAATGAAAGGATTCTGAATTTGTCTTCTATAGTTTTGTCTTCTTGTAAGTTTCCATATGTGCTTATTTCATTATGTATTGCTTCATATATTTAAGTCTTTATACAAATATCTGGGTAAGATCATACTAAGTATCAGTCAGTCTTAGATCCCTTGTGGAGTTATCAACAATGACTAGGGACTATCTTATAAGACTATATGTTATTATAAACTCCCCTATATCAATTAATTGCCACATAAATCTGCATCCGTTTAAATATATTTTGTTCTACTGGAAATGTTGTTTGTTTGTATTCTTTGCTTATAACCAATTAAATATTCTGTCTGAATATTTAGCAAGTTATACTTCATCGATATTCTACTATTCATTCACTTTAAATCATTTAACTATAGCTAGACAAATAACATCCCTTTCATCTAGCTTAGTAATTGTTAAGGCTTAAGCACCTGTTTTCAATAATTCATATCATTTTTCATCCATAAAATTTAAAACCAACAAAATATTTTCAATGCTCTGGCATGACTAACTGACCTATATTCATCTTAGAGGACAACATCAGACTGGCGTCGTTGTCGGGTATAAAAAATTGAACTGTTTTCCCTGGGACAACGATTAAAAGCTTTTTCTTTAAGGTGAATAAAGAATTTGTAGATTAAAAATCATTCAATTGGCGACTCCACTAGACCAAGATGGCTCCTTCAAAACATACCAAATCTCACTCCGACTCTCAAATTATATCTCCTTTATCTGATCTTGAGAGACTGGTGAGAGAGGCCTCGTTTAAAAGGAGACTTGAAGCTTCTGCTTCTTCTTCTTTACCATTACAGCCTGAATATATTCCAGCTTTTGATCCCTTTAGCTATGTTCCATCCCAATTAGATTTGGCTGATCTAACACCTAGGGTTTTATAACTTTTATCTAAAGGAGTTGATCTGCAGTCAACTCTCTTAGTCCAATCTTTGGAATCTTACAAACTTCCTGAAATATTTTCAGATTCTCCCAAGTCAGAGGAAGAACTAGATGTACATTTACCAGAGCTAAAACCAACTAATTTTATCTCCCCCACTCATTATACATTCCCATCCACTTCTGCCCAACCTGAAGAAACCTTCTCTGTATATTCAAACCCACTATTTGAAAGTAAAGAGTAGGTTGAAACAGAGGTTCAGAAGTTAGTAATAAAAACTCCTTTGAAAACTTTTAGGCCTCCTCCTTTTTCTCATTCTCCTCCTCCCACTTTTACACCTCCATATTCACCCACTGCTTCACCACCTGCCTCATCATCCTCCACTACATCATCTCCTACCTCTTCTACTAAATCATCTTCTTCTTCATCTTTAGATATGGCATTTCGACCTATAATTCAAGCTAGATATGATGCCCTGCATCTTCCCAACCAACTAAACAATTTTCCTTATGGGTATTTGAAACACCTACCCAGGTTTAATGGTGAAACTAGCTTGTCTGCAGAAGATCATCTCGCTGCACTCCTAGATCTTGCAAATATGAATATAGAGCATGAGGATGTATATATGCATTTATTTGTTCAGTCTTTAGAGGGAAATGTTAGGATATGGTTTAGGCAACTGAGCGTTGATTCGATTCAACCTTGGAATTATTTAACTAATATATTCAAGAATCAGTGGGGTGTAAAAAAGGATCTTTTTTACTACCTTATTGAGTTTGAAGAGCTTAAAAGGAACCATGGAGAACTTGTGGCAGATTTCATTAAACGATTCAATAAACTCTACCACAAAATGCCTCCTGATTGTAAACCTCTTGTTGCAGCAGCAAAGGTTAGGCTTTCCAAAGCCTTTGATGATGACTTTGCCGTCATGCTAAGGGAAAGGACATCCCCTACCCTTCAGGATATGCAAACTAACGCTATCGAAGTTGAGGCTAACAGATCAGCTTCATCTAAACTCAAAGCCAAGGCTGAAAATGTGGAAAGAAAAATGAAGGCTAAGGAGGAAGGATCTTCCTCAAAGACCAAAAACGATGATCAGAAAATAGATGAGATATCATCATTACTTAGAAACCTATATAATTGGATTTCTAAGATTGAAACTCAGCCTAGAACCATACAAAAAACTGTTGTCAGACCACATAATCAGTTTAGAAGAGCCCCTCAAACTCAAATTTTACAGAGACCTGACACTGATCAACAGATCCAACCTCCTTTGATGATTAATGACCAACAACCAGATGATATTGGTCCTCTAATTTCCGAAGATATAAATAATTTTGATTCTTCATTTGTACATAATTCTATTGTTCCTCGCCTTTCAAATCAATCTTCCCAAAATCAAGAAGACAATCAAAGCTAAAAATTCCAAGCCTTCTTTGAATTCCTAATTGGATAATTAAATGGAAGATACGATCTTAGACCTAGGGTAGGGTTTGGTAGACCTCCAGAAGGTCCCATTCAAAATGAACCTCAGATAAAATCTGTCAAAACCCAAACAACTATCATTCAACCATTGAATCAAATAGGTGAAACAAGTCAAATTGATAAAACTGTTTTGACAACCTTCAATGTTGACAGATAACTGGAAAGGGATAAAATACCAATTCCCCTAACTGAGCTCTCAAAAAATATAGGGTATAAGAACCAAGTTTCAAAATGGATTCAGTCATCTAGTGTGGATGCTGAAGGGGATGTGATAAGCCCGCAGGATGAAAAACCCTCAGTAGTTTTTGGTCCTAGCTCTGACATGATAGATGAGAATGTACCACCATTTTATGTGACTCTGAAAAATTATGATTTCCTGCTATATAACTATATGCTAGATTCTGGGGCTTCACATAATCTAATGCCTAAAGTGATCATGGACCAACTACAGTTAGAAGTCACTAGAACTTACCACGACCTTTACACTTTTGACTCCAAGAAAGTTCCTTGTCTTGGACTCATTAAAGATTTGGTGGTAACCTTAGCTCAGATCCCTGTCAAAAGTGTGGTTTTAGACATAGTAGTCACTGACATTCCTCCAAAATTTGGCATGTTTCTGTCAAGATCTTGTTGTGCTAAACTAGGAGGAAGCCTACAAATGGATATGTCTTATGCCACTATTCTGGTTTATGGGGGTGAGCATCTCAAGCTATATAGAGAGGTCAGATTTATGAACATTGTTTGTAGAGCTAATCAGGCTAGGAATCATCCTATTTATGTTGTTGACCAAGACTTTGGGTGTTTTGAACTATCTGTAAATAATTCACAAAATACTCAACTTACTATTGAAGATATTGTTGATCAACCTAAAACCATTGAAACTGATATTTGGAAAATGTACTTTGATGGTTCTTGCTCAAAGGAAGGAGCAAGAGCTGTAATTGTATTAATTTCTCTAGATAAAGAAAACATTACCCAATAATACAAATGTGAATTCGAAGTAACCAATAATGTAGCAGAGTATGAAGCTTTTTTGCTAGGATTGGAGTTAACAAGAAGCCTTAAGATGAAGAACTTAAGTGTATACAATGATTCTGAACTTATTATCAGACAAGTTAGGAATCAGTGTCAAACCAAGCACCCCAAACTAAGATCTTATAGGAATGAAGTTTTGGATTCAATTGAAATTTTCTTTTTAGCATTCAATATTATTGCTATTCCTAGAGATCAAAACATGCATGCAGATTCTTTGGTTTCATCTGCAAGTTCCTTTAAAATCCCTGATAAAATGCTTGTCCAATATCAAATTCAAGTCAAGTATAGACCATCTATTCCTGACAATCTTAAGTACTAGCAATTTTTTGATGATGACGAGCAACTAAAATCCTTTTTGCAAGTCATAGATGGATTCTCAAACATGCAAGGTGAGGAAGAACCACTTGATAATCTTGAAATTGACAACGAAAGTCAAACACCACAATTTGATTCTACAATTGTTGATCATAACATTATCCAAATCTCTAACAATTTTATTCCAAAAGGGTTAATCCCTCTTGAGAAGCTCCTTGATCATAATGATGTCCCCAAAAATCCACTTTCCGAGTCACCTGATGAAAATATTGAAATTTATAAAATCGAAAGTTCTGAAGAGATTAGAAACGTTAAAATTTATGCATCCCTGTCAATGGAAGCTAAAGACAAATATTTAGCCCTCCTTAAAGCATACAAAGATGTTTTTTTCTAGTTTTATAATGAATTAAAAACATATGATAAATCTCTTATTGAACACAAAATTCCATTAAAACCAGAGGCAACACCTTTCAAACAAAAATTGCGGAGAATTAATCATGTCCTTCTTCCTGTAATTGAAAAAGAACTAAAGAAGCTACTAGATGATAAAATAATACTCCCATTAAGATACTCAGATTGGGTATCCAATCTAGTTCCAGTGAGAAAAAATAATGGTGAAATTAGATTATGTGTGGATTTTAGGAATTTGAATAAATATTCCCTGAAGGATAATTATCCATTACCTAAGATGGATCAATTACTTTAGAAAGTTTCAGGAACCCAGAGAATTTCCATGTTAGATGATTTTTCTGGATATAACCAGATTATTGTTAGTCCAAAGGATAGAGAAAAAACTGCATTTACAACTCCATGGGGCACATTCATGTATAATCAGATGCCTTTTGTGTTAACTAATGTTGGAGCCACATTTCAATGTGTTATGGACCTAGAATTTGTAGGTAAGACCAACAAATTTGCTATTATTTATTTAGATGATTTAACTGGTTTTTCCAATTCTGATGGAAAGCATTTGAAGCATTTGAGAAAGGTTTTTGACAGGTGCAGAAATTTGGGATTTCTCTGAATCCCAAGAAGTCATTGTTTGCACTCTAAGAAGGGAAATTGCTCGGCCACATCATTTCAAAAGAAGGAGTAGTCATTGATCCTAAAAGAGTCTCAGCAATTCAGGCACTCATATTACCAAGGAACAAGAAGGAAGTTCAATCTTTCCTTGGAAAAATTATTTTTTTAAGAAGAATTATCCCTAACTATGCTGAAATAGTTAACGAAATAGTTGATATGTTGAAAAAGAACAATGAAATCAAATGGACTTTTCCTGCTAGGTATGCATTTGATCAGATTAAAAAGGCCATTGCAGAATCTCCCATCTTAGCCAGTACAGATTACTCTGAACCTTTCAGCTTATTTTCTTTTTCTTCTGAAACCACATTAGCTGTTGTTCTTTTGCAAAAGAAAAAAGATGGAGATGACCAACCCATTGCCTTTTTTAGCAAGGTTATGAGATATGCCGAGCTAAAGTATGACATCATTGAAAAACAAGCCTACTCTTTAGTTCAAGCTTTGAAAGCCTTTGGAGTCTATCTCCTCCACTCTTCTATCATTTCCTATGTACCTAATAGTGTTGTCAAAATTATTATAACTCAGCCTGACACTGATGGAAGGAGAGGGAGATGGATAACTAAAATTTTAGAATATGATCTCATCATCAAGACTACCAAACTGGTAAAAGGTCAAGGCCGGTCCAAACTCCTTTCTAAATCCAATTGCAAGATCTTAGGAATAGATTATGTTTCTGAAATCCCAGCTAAGAAGAATACACAAGAACCTTCTGTAACTCCCACACAGAAGAATCCACAAGAACACTATGGGAGACCAACTGAGAAGAATCCATATGAACCTTCTGAAATCCCCATACAAGAGAATCCACAAGAACCTTTTGCATCAGATCAGACAATTTTGATTCACATTGATGAAAAAAATTGTTATCGGATTGGTACTTTGACATTGTAAACTTTCTTAGAGAAATTGAATGTCCAACCGAATTTAGCAGAAACCAATGTAAAACACCGAAATTGAAGGTTGTAAAGTACTGTATTGTGAATGCAAATTTGTATTGGAAGGATCCTTTTAATATCCTTTTAATTTTCCTAACAGAGAATGAAACAAAAGGGATCATTGATGAATTTCACGTAGGAATTTGTGGAGGCCACTATGCTTGGAGGGCCACAACTTACAAGATCTTAAGGGCGGGATTTTATTGGCCTGCCTTGTTTGCACAGGTGTGAGCAAAGGATATGAGTTGTACATAGTGTCAAATGTTTTCTGGAAAGAAGAGATTAGTAGCTCTTCCATTGGTTCCAGTCTTAGTCCAAGCACCATTCTGTCAATGGGGATTGGATTTCATTGGTGAAATTCATCCTCCATGAAGCAGTCAGCACAAATGGATATTGACTACTACAGACTACTTTACCAAATGGGTAGAAGCCATTCCAGTTAGAAATGCAATTGATACAGTTGTTATCAAGTTTATTGAAGAATATATATTGTCTAGATTTGAATGCCCCCAACAAGTAGTGACAAACAATGCACAAGAATTCAACAGTACTAAGATGATTGAGTTCTGTCAAAAATATCAGATCTTGTTGCATAATCTACACCATATTATCCACAGGTAAATGGACTGGCAGAGTCCTCAAATAAAATTTTGGTTAAAGTAATGAAGAAAACATTGGAGGATCATAAAAGGAGTTGGGACAGTCATCTTATTTATGCACTTTGGGCTAACAGGATTTCACCCAAAAGATCAACAGGTAAATCCCCTTTTCACCTTGTTTATGGAAAAGAAGCAATATTTCCCACACATTTATCCTTTACTATCTTGAAGTTTTTGCAAGAGTCAAATGAAGAGGCTAATGACTTCTCTCGAATAATAAATCAGATCATAGAATTGAATGAGGATAGAGATGAAGTGCATTACAAGCTTAAGAAATATCAGAGTAAAATGAAAAGCTTGTTTGATAGGAAATCCAGGGAGAGAGATTTCATGCAAGGTGATTTGGTACTGAGATGGGATGCTAGGAGAGAAGACAAAGGCAAAGATGGCAAGTTTGACAACCTTTGGTTGGGACCTTTTAGCATTGCTGAGGTCAAGGGTAATAACACTTTCATTCTACAAAATTTGGAGGGAGAGTATTCCTCATTGTCTGTCAATGGGAAGTACTTGAAGCACTATATTCAGTATTGAGAGGTTTCCATTCATTCAACATTGTATTTTACATGCAGTGCGTATTTGTTTTAACAGAGACCCCATTAGCCCGAGGAGAAGGCACATGGATCTGCAAGTTCTCTACATCCTGCAAGAGGAAGAAGTCCCCAATTGGAGTCGATGTTGTAATATGCTTTATTTTTTATAAGTTAGTTTTTATTTATAAAAGAGGGTATGAAAAAAAGAAGATGAAATAAAACCCCATCAAAAGAAAATCAAAAGATTTGTATAAGTGTGCTTGTTTGAATGCCACTTCATGAATAAATTCCATTTGTAATAAATAAAGCTCTGTATGCAACTTGTTTTTATGCCACACCCTTTTCTTTTGATTTGAATCAAACTGCTTAATCTTGATCAGATCATTTAAATTTTTGTTCTAGATTAGAAAAAGGTTCAACCAAACAGTTTAATCTTGGTTGAACATTAGAATTTAGGATAGATTAGGGTAAATAAAGGCCTAATATGCTTACAAATTGGCCTAAGTTATATTAAATTAGGCTTAAGTTAGTGAAATAATTAAATAGGGGCTGCTAGTCTAAATGTGCCCTAGACATATTAATTTTTCAATTAGTGTTTAATTACCTTGTTAAAAGGTTGACTAATTCATTTGTAAATAAACATGTTTTATGCTTTTTAGCCAAATTCATATGCGACAAAATGTTTTGTCGGCAAGTGATAAAGTTTAGCCAATAATTGACAGTCATACGCCTCCCCGCCCAGATCAACGGCGGGAAAGCCTCTTCGCACCCCCTCGGCACGAAACGAGATAATGGAAAGGAGGGGGTGCAAAGAATGGTTTTTCCCACACGGGCCCCTCACGTACGAGTCACCTCCTCAGCGCTTCGCACCCCCTTCTCTCCATACCACTTACCGCTACCCCCACCTCCGAAATCTGCCATTACACTTCCCACGCTTCTCGATATTGTGCCAATGGTCACTCCTCCCATGCCATCCGCCTCCAATTTCTCCATGCCATGTGACCTCACCCGTTATTTCCTATTTTTTCCTGTGTATCTGTTGTTGCCATTAATTCCCTCCTGTTGTTGATCTTCCTTCTCGTTAATGCATTAAATTCCCAATTAGCAATTAGCAACGACCTCTATTGTAACAGTAGCCAAATCCATTTATAGATATCCATCTCCCCCATTACAATAAATTTTCCTAAATATATCTTTACTGTTTCTATTCTTTGTTTCTTTTTTGCAAATTCTCTGCCAAGCCGAGTCTGTATCTGTAAGCTTCCTCTTAGCATATCTCTACAATATCTCTGTCATTCACCATTACATTCTTGTTATACCATGGCTCCAAAGAAAAAGGACAAGCCCTCTACCAGCCCCTCTACAACACAAGAAACCCCAAAGGCCTTTGATGCCTTAGACCTGGACCATATCCCATTAGCCGGTCAATACTTTAAAATTGCAGACACCGAATGTGAATTTGACATGTTCGAATTGCAAAAATGGTTTAATCAGACATATTTTGATTATGAGGATGAAATAAACCTGTGGGAATCTAATATACCTTTGTATATGCTTCCTCAGACTTATTCCTTTCCAGATTTAGTTATCCGGTGCCAATCTAAGTATAATCTTTTACAGAGAACAGTGGTAGCTCAGAAGGGAGACACTCTGATAACTATCACTACAAAAACCATAAACAAAATGCTTTTGATAGCCAAGAGTGACTCCCTTAGATTTTTCTCCATTGCAGCCTTAATTGACCTTTATCATAAATTGACCTTCCCTCAAAGAGCTCAAATATTTGAGATCTTTCTCCCTGAAGATGCTGGGCTTCCCAAAAAAAATCCTCCTTATCCAGCATCTATGTTCCTTGAGAGATCCAAGCACATCATTTCCCTAATTTCTTGCTTGCTAGGCTACCAATCAGACCAGTGGGTAGATGAAGCTATCCTAGGCTATCTGTCCATATTTTCCAAAGAAAACAAGCCTGCCTTCATGTATAACTACTGTCAATTTTTGCATGAAGCTATACATGAGAAATTGATGAACATCACTACTGAAGGAGTGTTTAAATACTCCTCTGTCCTATTTCATATGTTTATTTTTCAGTAGACACACAAGTTTACTATTGCTTTGCACGAGCAGGATGATCAACAAGAGAATCAAGCAGTTAATCACTAGACCTCATTAATTAGAAAGAAATCAATTGAGTTCAGATTTTCAGACTTCATAGACTATTTCATTCACCCAGTTGCACAGCTTCTCAGCAGTCAGAGTGAACCCATAATTAGCACATAAATTAAAAGGATTCTGCACCTCAATGATCAAGAACAGGAGACTGGAATCTTTACCAGAACTACACAGAGATCAGAGTATACGGTTGCGAATTGGCTCCATATAAGTTGCCAAAATATGTTCCAATGAGAATTTTCTCTCTGGAATATATCAGGCAAATGATGAATATGGATGAGCTTCATTTCATCTCAAGGAAGAGGAGATCACAGTTCAAGATAAAGGCACGGGTTGGATCATTCATTTGTAACACCAGATCAGGTGGTTTAGAGGCAAATTCTATATTAAAACTGATGGGTTTCCAACCTAGCTTTACCTAGTCTTATGACCCATTCAACATTATCTCAGACTTAAGGGTGGAACTCAAAATCACTCCTTATAATCATACACCTAGGCAGAGATTGAGAAGTTCAGAAATCAGGAATAGTGGTAAGAGAATACTCTTCAACAAGCAGAAGAACATGTTTTACCTCCTTCTACTCTTCAGACTCCTACTTCTCAAACTAAGCATGACAAGAGGCCTAGGGAAGGATCATCATCAATAGCAATTGGAGAAAAGGAATTCATCTGCTATCAGAAGAAATCAAGGACTGAATCAAAAGGCACTACTACTACTACTACTAGTCAGGGTCAAAAGGAGCCTATTATCATCAATTTGGATGATTCACAGGTATCTGTAGGGACAGAGGAACCTGTAATTACTACTCCTTCTTCTTCTTCAACTTCACAGAATTTGCTAGAAATTACTCAATCTTTAGGAGCAAGTGAAACAGAGGAGTCAAATATCTTCACTAAATTCCTCGAAATCAAACAGAAGAATGAAGCTTTAAAAGCTAATGTTTATGCATAGTTTTGGAAGCAAACTTCCACATCACAGTAGATGTTGTTAACAACATTTGACCATGAGAAGGGAGAATGCAAATGGCTTTTCTGCAAGATCAAGTTTCCTTTCCTAAAGGTTCTTCTGATTACAAGAAAATTGTATTTACATTTGATAACAATCAGATACATCCAATTGATCAAATGGACATGCATAGGCAGTTTGGTGAGATGTTGTTTTCAACCATGACCAACACTGTTATGGCATTGTCAAAGCTTAAAACTGCTCTGTCAAATCTACAGTCACAATTCAAGATTGAGAAAATATCATCTTTATCTAAGGACAATTGGGTTAAGTCATTGGAAGACATAGTAATTAAAATTGGATATGACCCTACTGATGTCAAAGCTACTGAAGATATTATCAAGAGAAAGAACACAAATATTGCAGCATTGAGAAAAATAGTTGAAACTACCTTCTATAGAGGACCCCCAGATTAAGGAAATAGCAGAAAGTGAACAACACAAGGAAGAAATGCTCAAACTGATAATTGAGTAGAATGTATAGATAAAAAATATGGAGGAGAAGATTGAGAAATTGTTTAAGGAAAAAGAGAAATTTACTCAATTAGCTATAGCTCCCATCACAACTATTCCTATCACAGTATCCAAAACGACAGGGGATTCTACATTGACAGTGGAAGATTTGAACAAATTCTCATAGGAGCTCACTCACCAGAAGAAATAGAATAAAAGGCTTCATAAGAAATTCCAGAATCTGGAAGCTCATAAAATAAAGAATGATAGTTTGTATGTTGAGGAAATGCAGAAAACACACAGGTTGAACATAAGAATTGAAGAGTTGCAGATTCAATCATTGATGGCTCAGACCTTGGCCCAAGCCAAGGAAAGCATATGGGCGATATCAGTCAGGCCATAACTGAAGTATGGCCTTCCATTCAGATCATTTTTTAGCAGGAGGAACTCATAAACAAATGTCAGGTAGCCATTGATGAAGTCAAGTAGCTTCTTAAAGATAAACCAAGTGAGGATTCAGACATGATTAGACTTCTTAACTCAAAAACCAGGGCCGAGTTGGAGCAGATTCAAATTCTAGACAGAACAGGAACCATCTTGGAAATCAAGAAGGTGTGGCAGAAAAAGAACTTGATGCCTCAGTTAAAGACTAAGTGCCAAACCTTGAAGACTTTTGTCCAAAGGTTTCATTTTAAATTTAATTTACTAAATCAGAGAGGACTGCCAGGATTAGTGGCCCAAAATGACAGGTTGATCTGTCTAGAATAATACTGCCAGAAGCTTTATACCATAGCCAATAATAGATCAAACTTTGTAGGTATAAAGCGGCATATGACAGGGAAACTAGCATTAGAAGCTTTAGATTTTGATTTGACTATTAAGCATGAGATTAAACATCTTTTTGTAAATAAGCCCACTTTTGAGAAATACATTGAAGTTGATGAAGTTTACAGGAAATTGGTAAATCTTACCATACCAAGTGAAGATCGATGGGATCACTTGTGTGAAGTTATTGAGTAACTTTCATAAAAAATTGAAGGACACTTGGGCAGCACTTTTTGGGGACCACATCATCAACAGATTCCTAAATGATAGTGCTAGCACTTAGCAGTTTTGAAATTCTTACAATTTTGTACTATTTTTGTAATTTTGTTTTGAAAATATCTAGTAGAAATTTTTGTATATATATCTCCTCCTTCGATTTATTAAGGGTTGAACCCTTGGATGAGCTTTGAGAACAGAATTTTAACCGAACTGGAGATTTTCCAACTTAATGAAAGGATTCTGAATTTGCCTTCTATAGTTTTGCCTTCTTGTAAGTTTTCATATGTGCGTATTTCATTTTGTATTGTTTAATATATTTAAGTCTTTATGCATAGATCTGGGTAAGATCATACTGAGTATCAGTCAGCCTTAAATACCCTGTGGAGTTATCAGCAATAACTAGGGACTATCTTATAAGACTATCTATTATTATAAACTCCCCTATATCAATTAATTGCCACATAAATATGCATTTGTTTACATATATTTTGTTCTACAGGTGTTGACGGTGCTGGACCCACCAACATGTAAGGGGATCTCCCCGGTAAGAAGTCCCAATTAGACCTTAGACCATTTGGTGTAGGAGGCCCAGCAGTGGGTCGTACCGTAATGCCTTGACCGCGATTTCGCACAGAGGCAAGTAAGATGTCTCTATTGGTAGCAAGGGTGTGACAGCTACAGCAAGCCAAGGAAGGTGCATGAGAGGTTCTAACACACTGAGGGTAAGGTGAGTGTGCCCCTTGGAAACCTGTAATAGTAAGCGGCTTGGAAGGGAGCACACGAGCGAAGATGCATAACAAGTTGAAAGCAAGTTAGCAAGCAATCCAAAGTGATGGTTAAACCAACAACACATTTCAGAAAGATTCATATATACTTATACGAAATAGTTCATACATGCATGCGTAAGCAAACAAATACATATATCATTCAGAGTAAACCAAATAACATAGAATACAATACAACATATGCATGAAACCTGTTGACTCTGTTATATTAAGTGTAAGTTCCAGTCATACAATACATCCATGTCCAACCACTAGTTCCAATAGTGGAACATTACAGCCAAAACCGTCTTCTCCTCCAAAGAGATGTACTAGCTATACGCAGTGGAGAAGCCAAGGCTCGTTACAATATTGTCCAAGCTTTCTATAAGATACTCCTATCGAAGTTTGGCTGACCAAAAGCCTTTACAATGAGTTATGAGGTTCTATTTATAGCAAAGGGTGGGGTGACCCTTGACATTCCCCTTTGTGACAGTTCATCTACCCTCATGACTCTTCATCTACTCTATGACTGTTACATCCAACTATTGACACCTGAACTTCCACTTGACACGACGTTACATTACAATGTACATGTGCTCATGTGAGACAAAATGGATTAATCAAGCCATGCAAGACATCACTGACACTCAATCCGTTGTGGTGAGACCAACTCTTTGACATGCTTGTGATGGTGAAGGTGGTGTGCTGATGCCAAGCTTGGTTGTCCATGATAGTGTGCATGCACCCCATGGTGACATCTTGCTGAAGCGAACTCTTGCCTCTGTTGCATCTGGGTGCATTGGTGTGGATCCTTCATCCAACTCGTCTGCTAGCATGTGCATGGTCTTCTTGGTGCAACTAAACCGGCAACACATTGATACATAGTGTCCGTGTTAATATTCCAGTGTGTGCTAGTGGTCATGCGCATCAATTGTCAACTACATGCTCATCTCCAGTCGGACTTGCTTCTTGTCTTCGCCTTGGTGAGTGTGCTAAATGGGTTGGATCACATGCGTGTGCACAATGACATGCATGCTGCTAAATCCCTTGCATGTGATCAACAATGATGCTCACCATGTCTGCTTCGTCCCAGCTATTGGGATGGATCTATACTTGTACGGGCACAGTTTCATCCATGAGTGCATGTTGTGCCCCATGTTATTCTTGTTCCTGCTGCAACTCATTCGCTTGTCTGTGCAGCTCATGTTCTTCCTTGAGTTGGTACTTCAACACATGAAACTCCTTCTTTGTTCCATTCTCTATCTTTGCTCGATCATGCCGTCACCTCATAGCCTGAGTCTCCAAAGTTTCCTTCATCGTTAATGGATCTGCTTGAGCTTGCAACTTTGTTCTGCCTCCGTGTTGTCAACAACCTTCCTCTTGCATTCGTTGCATCTGGTATGCTACCTTCAGCTATTGTTCATGATTCTTCTCACTGTGACACTGATGTCGTCATATCTTGATGTCCTTTTCTACGATCAATTTGATGTCTTCATGAGTAGGCAAGCTCATAAACACTTGATCGACTACATCCCCAAGTGTGCTCTAAACGGTGTCTTCGACTCTGCTCTCTTGGAAACCATTATACCTGTGCTGCTAAGAAGCAGATGAACACCTGCGATATTTGGAGACATGGCAACACTCATGGAAAGCAATATGTCAGTCGAAAACCAAAATGAACTTGAGAAATGACTTGCAACATACCTTGGCGACTGATCATGAAGATCGCGCAATTTCCATCGAGAGGTCGGGAGACTAACTGCCAAGAATGTGCAAGGCACAGTCTGGCCTGCTGGAAGGCTGACTGGCTGCTGGAAATGCACAATGCACAGTCCAGTCGGGCTGCTGACTACTAGAATTGTTCAATCTCAGCTGGCAATGGCTGCAGGCTCGGTGGTTGCATTGTGCAATTTTTTGGGCCAACAGTCACTGTCCCTCAGAAATGCACAAAAAAGTCCTGGAGGACAGTGCCTAGGCAGTAATGTGAATTTCCGAAAAGGAATACAGACTCTTCCTTCCCCATATTATGCAATGTTGTCTCAATGAAAGCAAAGTCTGGGCCAAGGTTGGCCAAACTCGCCGACGAGAAACTGAAAGCAAATATGACGGTGAATGCATGGCAACACTAAGTGAAAGCAGAAGTGATTGACAGTGCATGCAAACATTGAATGAAAGATTCAGTAAACTAATCAACATGCATGTGGGCGAAGCGAGTTGCCGAATCGGCGACCGTTCGTGCAAAATAGTTTCATGCATGCGACAACAGTGAGATAGCAACGAAAACTAAAACGGCTCCAGTACAAGCTAGTATGTATCAAAACGACAGCAAGTGCTCACTGAAATCAAGCAGAAAGCATTCATATGAAGCGAAACACAAAAAGCTCCAAAATGCAACACAAGACATGGAAAGCGGGCTTACCCCAAAATAACTGAGCTAAATGTGTTGATAGCTCCTATATGCGATGTGGGATGTCAGAGCTGCAAGTTTGATGTGAGGAATGAGCTCTACAGTGTCTGGTTGATGAGTTTTGATAAAATCGATGTTGTGACGCGCATGCCACAAATCTAGGGAAAGCGACACTTGGTGGGAGGTTTCTGAAATGATCCTTGCATGTAACCTCCAACTGCCAAAAATAGATCCCTGAAACAAGGGATGCCTTTGCATGCTGCCTTGGGAGAAGCAATCCATGCATGCAAGTTTGTTTTCCTCGGTCCCGGAGGGAACCAGTCAACTCAACTACACATGCAAGACGCTACTCAATTGTTGGGATAAAATGCTCATTTCTGGCTGGAAGTTGGGCTGGTTGCTCAGAAGATTTGTGTAATTTTTGGGGAGAGCAGCTGATTGTTGCCGAGGTTTGCACAAATTCTGGGCTAAGCAGCCCAGCTGGGAAGGATTGCGTAATTTTTTGGGTGAAGCTTGCTCAGCGGAATTGCGCAATTCTGTGGCCCAACAAGCTGCCAGTCATGATTGCGCAATTTATGGAGGGAATGCTAGTTTCCCTACAGATTTGCGCAAATTCTTGAAGGAGTTGCTAAGCCTACTACCAGACCAAGTCCGAATGAACAGCTTGTGAGGGTAATGCATCAAGGTTTGATCGACAGGCTATCTTTCTGCAAGAAAAACACTAGAGCTTGTGTACTTGACGAAGCAAGACATGCTGTTGTGAAGGTTCGTAAGGAGGCTCCAAAACAAAGCTAAGGAAAAATTTTGGAGGGTGGTTGTAGCCACTACAACAAAAGGAAATGTTGTTTGCATGTATTCTTTTCTTATAACCAATCAAATATCTGTCTGAATATATAGCAAGTTATACTTCATTAATATTCTGTTATTCATTCACTTTAAATCATTTAACTATAGTTAGACAAATAGCAACCCTTTCATCTAGCTTAGTAATTGTTAAGGCTTAAGCCCCTGTTTTCAATAATTCATATCATTGGTCATCCATAAAATTTAAAACCAACAAAATATTTTAGATTCTCTAGCATGACTAACTAACCTAGAGTCATCTCAAAGGACAACAATTATTATATAGTCGGATCATACGCACTTGTGAAGCACTTGATTTTCTTGTTTTTGCAAAAAACTTCATCACATTGTTAAAAATGCTTTTTAATCATATATGAAGAAATTTCAAGGAACTGTTATGGCTTGGAAATTTTTGATTCACAAGTATTTCTAAAAATCTCATTATCACCACTCTTGTCCTCCGATGTAAATTTGAGGTGGATGCAATTTGAAATTTCATTACTTATCATTTTAGATTAAGTAGATGATGTTGAACATATGCGAATTTTGAAAAATGAATGGGAGAACTTGAAGATTCATGAGGTAAACCTATAGTCCATAGTCTTCCAGGTATGTATTATCAAGTTCATCTTCATCTATTGTTAATTTTTCTTTTCATAGTTTACTTCTTATTTATGTTTTGTTTCTTTTGCAGGTCTTCATTGGCTT
The DNA here is from genome assembly GCA_031772625.1 of Pinus tabuliformis. Taxonomy (NCBI): domain Eukaryota; kingdom Viridiplantae; phylum Streptophyta; class Pinopsida; order Pinales; family Pinaceae; genus Pinus; species Pinus tabuliformis. Next base: position 620,585,245 of record CM062805.1, read on the forward strand.
AATTTTGGAGACTTGACATAAGCAAGCAATCAACCCTTTCTAACATGCAGCATGTCTAGGGAAGTATTTGTTGTTTCATCAGAATTTTAGTATTCTTTAATTTTTCTTTTGTTCATTAAAACCCCAATACGCCTTTTTGTATCGAAATTAATGCATTATTGGAATATTCGTATTGGATCCTTATAATATCATAACTTTCCTCATAAGAAACTTATGATAAAATCATTCTCCGATCTAATATTTCTAATAATTAATATAATTATTAAAGGGGCTTTTGGTTAAAAGGTGAAGTTGAGTTGGGCACTTTCTTTTGAATTAAATACTTTAAGAGATGTCAGCCCCACAACTGCCACATGGCATATCGGCCCTCACAAATATTGTAACTTATAAAGTGTGTTATGCTCAAAACTCCCAATATCCCTATCATCTGATATTCCAATACCCCTATACCTCCATCTTTATCATATCGGAACTTTTATAAGAAGAACATATTCACCACACTCCTGTATTCTCATCTTTAGCCTATAGCGGTACTTTCATATCAGATGTTTTCTCTTTAAATTACCAATATATTATCGCTAATATGGAAGTTCTGATATCACTTCCCACCTCTGTTTATTTCTTTAAATATGATTTATCGGAAGTTTGATATATCGTAACTTTCTAAAGTATAACCAAGTGATTTCTTTCATATTTTTCTTCTGATATGCTCACGTGTGCAGACCCACGTGAATTCATGTTTTTTCACTTAGCAATATGAGTCAATAATCATATTTTTCCTCTCATCGATGTAGCTGAAATGAAACGCTTACATAAAACTCTTGCAGCGAATGATATTATCAATGATTTTAGCTATGTCTATTTTGAATCTTACCATTTCCGAGTTGAGTTGATCCATTGCATCACACTCATTCATATTTTTTTCCCTTTAGTGATATTCCTTTCTTCTGAAAGGATTCAGAGCCTCTAATTGGTAAATTTTGGAATCCTGATCCTCTGCTTTTCATTTTGTGAGATCTTTCCTCAGAATTTTGGACTTTCTGACTTATTGGACTCTTGGGTTTGTATTATATCGGAAGCATTTAAAACAAATTCTGAGATTTACCTCTCCAAGATCCACATTTTCGTTTTCCTCCACTATCACGTCCATTACATTCAACAAAGGAAATGGCCCTTATTTCACTGTCTTACTGGAATCTTATGGTCTCAAAGTCTTGTAAGTTGATTTGAGCTTCAAAAAGGTTTTCAATATCTTTGACACCCGATTTATTCTCATATTTATTAAATCTCGAACTCCTCTCCTCAGAAGCTTATTTTACAGGTAAATGAAAGTGTTCTTGCAATCATTTTTACAAAACTTCAAGTTATTTCATTATCGGAATGAAAGTTGTCGAAATTACTTTATAAACTCTTACGAAACTCTTACCTCTGATACGTGAATGTTTGATGTACTAGAAAGGCATTGTTCCCACATTATACATTTAAAAAGCATTTGTTATCGGACATGATCAATATCGTAAGTTTTGTTTGTAAAAATTACAAAAAACTTTTGTTCCAAAATCTTGCTTCCCTTTAATATTCTAAATATCGGGACTTATTATATCGGAGGTGAAATTTAGTTAAAATTTGGAAAAGAAATGTCACCAAAAATGTTATGAAGAAAATTCTTTGTATATCGGAGTTTTTCCCATTAAGAATTTTTGGAAAACTTCAACTCTTTCCATTCACTTTGATTCTCTTAGAAACTCATAACTTCATAATATCAAGTTAAGTATCTTCTTAGGTCTCTGATCAATTCATTCTTATCGTTCACTATGCTCACATGAAGTCTTGTTTAATTATCTTTATATATATGCTACTTTCATGTTATCATGGTGTTTGAGAGCTTGGATGTATTTTAATCATAATTTTGTCAAATCCAAGTATTCATTCATCAGGATGACTTTGTGACTTTAGAGATATACTTTCTTCATAGTATATGCACATGGTTCTCTTTTACTCTTCTCGAAAATCTACTTAGCTAATGAGAAATTTCATCACCGGTGGTTCGTTTACGTTTTTTCCTTTGACTCATTATTGGATGCACATTTTATTATCCCAGTCATCATTTAGTGAGCATATTCATTTGCTTTTCAAGGCACTAATGAGCAACCACTATGGTAATACAACAATTGATAAGGAATTTGGAACAGGTAAAGGTAATGGACCATGGTTAATTCATGTTTGAATTTTCTTTTATTTGAATTTTTGATATATCGTTCCATAATTATCACATAAAGATTCAATTCCTCTTCATAAACATAATTGCTACATTATTTTGGATTTGGAATCAATTTCAATCTTATGGGGCTGATATAAATTCAAACTGGAAAAAATAAAGAGAACAATTGTCGTTGCAATTCATAAAAACATATCTTCATTCTCATTTCTATGAATTTGGTTTACTTCAGATTCTATGAAATTCCCCGTAGATTCAAACTGTAGATTGTAATATTCTAAAACAATTGAATTGAATCTACTCTACTCATCAGTGGAAACAATAAATTATTGATAATATCACGAACCATAAAATAGAAAGAATTCAATCGCACATAGCACAATAATTTTCTCGAGAAAGCCACAGCTAAAAACCCTTGTTATCTGTATATTGCATTAATAAGAAAATATGAGAAGATTACAATGCTTTTCTCAAGCCCGAGCAACCTCTGCACTAGCTCAATCTTTCTCGCTGCTTCCCAAACAAGCTCAAGCAAATACTTAGCCAATTTTGTTGCCTTCCAAGCTCTTATTTCCTTGCGCATTTTCCTAGGGAATTAGCCCATATTTAATTGGGAAATTCTTCAATTATGAATTGCGCAATCCTCATATGCCTTGCTCTAATTGCATGCACCACCTGTACAATTCAGATGATTATATAATTGATAGTACACTCTCCCTGAACTCTAATCTCAACTGGTTATTTCTCTGATCTGACATGCAAGAGTTAATTATGAGTGAATCTTCAATTTACTGGTTGATCAATGTTGGTTACACCCCACTACTAGATCTCCCACTTATTCCTCCATCACTTGGAACTAGTTTAACTGAATTTATCTCAGTTAAAATGAATTAAATAATTACAACTCAAAATAAACTCCACTGGGGCTCCTAAAAAGCAAGAGACACTATACATGACTCTAGTTCGACCCTCAACTCGAATTAGCTGAGCCAACTGAGTCAAATTAACTTAGTTAACTATTACAAATTGCTATGAGAATTGGAATTACAATTTAATTGCTAATTTAATTCAAGGACAAAATTAAATTAGGATTTTCTTGTTGCATTTTCAACACTCCCTCTCAACAAGAAAGGGATTATCTGCTACCTCGATCCTACATATGTGAAACTCGAATTTGCATCTTGACAATGCCTTTGTCAAAATATTTTCACCCTGCTCATCTGTAGGAATGTATTCCAACAACATGATTCTCCTCTACACATAATCTCTAGATGGTGATACCAGATGTCGATATGCTTGGACTGATCATGAAAAACTGGATTCTCAAAGAGTTTGATACAACTCTAATTTTCATAGTAAATCATTGTAGGATCCATATGTTGACCAAATAACCCAACATGGATCTTCCTCATCTAGATAGCCTCACAAGTTGTTTGACTAGCAGCCATGTACTCCGCTTCTACTGAATTGAGTGCGGTTGATCTTTGCTTCCTGTTGTATCAAGAAATTGTTGTTGACACAATACTGAAGATTCCCCATGATGTGCTCTTTCAGTTGGATGGACTCCCGCCCAATTTGGATATGTGAAGCCTTAAAGCTTCACTCCCTTTGTCCATTTGTACGAAAGGCCAAACTAAGCGGTGCCTCTGAGGTATCTCAACACGTGTTTAGCTGCCTTAAAAATAAATTTTGGTTTTGTTGTAGGGAAAACCCAACATCCCCATTATTTGAACTTATTTATTTCAAATAATGGGGACCCTTTCCATAAATTTTTGGCTAAATCACCTTTTTTTTTTTTTTTGTTAAGTGTCCTACAATTTTTCAATTTCATCAGATTTCTATTTTGATTGCTTCATTGAGTTTAAATTTTCGCTAGTTTTCCATCGATACTTGTTTCATCTCATTTGGTTACACGGTTTGCAAATAGTTCTCATCCGAAGTTCGATAATTTTTACCGTCTGTGTTAAAAAATGTACAAAATGTATATTATTTTAATTTTTTGTAAATAAATTAGTAATTGATTGTAAATATTAATTCCTAGTCAATTTTCACTAATTTCTTTATTTTTCACTAACGGTCCTACAAAATCGCCCAGCCAAATTGTAGAACAATTAAAATTATGCGTTTTCGAGATCTTGGTAATTTATTCCAATTCCTAATTTGAAAAGAAATTACGAGAACTGAAATCTCAAAAATGTGAAGTGACTATAGTTCATTTTGTTGGAATTTTAATTACCAAAGTGGACCCCACTTCGCCCCCTCCTCCCTTTCTTTACAAAAGACTCGATATCAAAAGGCTCGATATAAATTTTCCTGATATCAAAAGACCGAATATAAATTTTCCCGATATTTCTGATATTTCTAATTTTCCAATATTTTCGATATAACCAATATCAGAATATTAGATATCGGGTTTTTTGTTCGGCACACATATTAAAACTTATGGTATTTCAATTCTTTTGATATCCGATATAAGTTATGTCATGACTATTTATTTATAACATAAGGTCTTGGTCTCCTTATAACTCCCGCTCCTTTGTCATGTGGCCCTCCTACACCTTTATGGCTCCTACTCCTCCATTGAAGGTTCCTCCTCCTCCTATTTCAAAGTCACTTGAGGTCTACAAAATTTGTTTTAATTAAATTATAATATATTATATATTAATTATAATTATAATTATAATTTTAAATATAATATAATTTTAATTTTAATTAATTAAATTTTGTTTACAGTTAATTTTTAATTAATTAATTCAATTTTGTAATTACAATTAAATTAGTACTATTTAATAAATAATTGTGATTTAATTTAGGATTAGATTTTAATTAAAATTTCTTAATTTTAGCCTATGCAACAAATTTTCTAGAAATATGGCAATTTTGACACTTCAACTTTGGGCGTTGATAAGTTGAGTTTTACTTGGCCAAATGAGACCTAGGATGGCTTGTTGGATAAATAAAATCATGGATATATTTATGAATTATTTGCATAATCAAATTTGTTCATTTAATGAGTCTAAAATTTAACAGAAGACCAAGCTCCAAATTTTAAACAAAATTAATTTTCCGAGTTTAATTTTTTGCATTTTCATTTGCTCATAACCTTTGTTGAGTCCAAATTCATTTGACTATGTTCTCTTTGACCAATAGGATCTTTACAGGGATCGATGAAAAACTCGTATTTTCTTTTATTTATTTATTTAATTAAGTTTTTGTTGGAAGATGTTTTGTTTGCCATATTTGGTAATTTTTATTTTAATTTGTATTTTAATTGAATTTTGATTGGTTTGACAGGAAAACAGTTGAATAGATGAGTAAAAGAAGATTCCAATCAATGGAATTGCTCTAGAAATAGAAGAAAAAGAATTTATAACCAACAAAAAATTGTTGGAGCAATTTTGTTCTTCAACAACTCTCCTATTTGGAATTCATTTTGTAATTATAAATAGTGGTTTGTAGAATGTAATAGAGGCTTCTCTCTTCTGCAATTTTTTTATTCTTAAAGCACTATTGTAATAGGGGTTTCAGGCTGTAGGAATAGAGGATCAATCTCAGATCTGGGAATTATTGGGATTTGTCTTTTCCATTCTGAACCGTGTATGAGAGGCAAAGTTTGCACTACTACAACTTTTTCTTTTAGCAATAGAGTTTACGCTTTGAGAAACGGTGTTGGAGATCAATTCAAGGATCACAGCAAGAGATTAGGTTTAAATCAATTTGTATTTTAAATACTATTATTTTTAATGAAAATTTCATCTTTTTAATGACAGATTTGCATAAAATGTCTTTCATGTTGAGAACTATTGTTTAATGGGAAAATGGTGGTCTTTTTTAATTAGCTATCTAGACTTTCATTAGCTTCATAGATCTATTGTTAATTTCCTCTTTTTCTCTTATGCTTAAACCATATTTGTGAGTAATTTTTTACTTAGAAATTTGTCATCTAATTCTGATTTAATTTCTATTGACATTATGAGAACTACTTCCTAATGTTATTGGCTCATCATTCATTGTTAATAGATATCTAAACAACATGATTGGTAATTATAATATCAGTTAATTTAAATATTTTATTAGTCAGATATTCATCATAAACCAAGCGCGTTGAAATCTCAATCATTTAATTACTTTGCTCTCTGTTGGGTTCGATCTACACCTTCCTAATTGAGATAGGATTAGGATTTCTTTCCTTTTGTTTGCATTTAATTTAATTGTACATTCTTAGAAGTCCTCTTATCAAAGTGGAAAACTTTAGTTTTGGCTTGGCTGAGCCCCAGATCAGCTTAAGGATCACTTTCTTCATTGATCAGCAAGAAGATTCAATATGATGTATCTTCTCTATTGGTAAGTGAAGTCATACTTTAAGCCAATAGAGATAGAGAGAAGGTAATTGGACACAGTTTAACCAGTTGGAATCACCATTCCAAAAAAAACAAACAAAAAACAAACAAAACAAAAACAAAAAAAAAACAAAAAACAAAAAACAAAAAAACAAAAAAACAAAAAACAAAAACAAAAAAACAAAAAACAAAAAACAAAAAACAAAACAAAACAAAAAAGGTTGTTCTAAGTTCTCAACTAGGTGGTCTCCCTTATAAGGTTGAGGCAGCAAATTTTGAGCCTTCAATTGGTTGGCTTATCCATGGCTTGAATAAGCTAGTTAATTGCAAAACACATGTTTGATCGTGTGTTCACCAAATACATAAGTGAACCCACAAGCAAATAATAACATCCACTACTTCACCTGAAGTAGCATACTCCTTCCTCCAATTACCTACTAGAGGAGTTTCCATGGGTTTGTTGCTCTCCATGTGGAACTTATTCAATATCTCATTGGCATACTTTCCTTGAGAGATAAACAGATCCTCATCCCATTTCCATACTTCCATGCCAAGAAATTAATGCATGAGCCCCAGGTCCTTCATCTCGAATTTTCTTGCAATATCCTCTTTGCAATATTTTATTAGCTTCTCTTCACTTGTTAGAATCAAATCATCGACATATAATACTATAATAAAAAATTTACCTTCAACCACAATATGGTAAAGGATCACATTTGCTTCACTTTTGGTGAAGCCCAACCCAGTGAAATATATGTCAATTCTAGTGTACCATGCACAGGGTGCTTGTTTTAGTCCATAAATCACTCGATTGAATCTGCACACATGCGACTCTCTGTTGAAGGTCTCAAATCCTTCTGAATGCTAAATATACACCTCTTCCTCAGTCATACCATTAAGAAATGGTTTCTTCACATCCATCTGATGTATCTTCCATCCCATCTACGATGACAGTGCTAAAATAGATCTGATTGAAGAGTACCTTGCTACTAGAGCAAAATTACCATCGTAATCAATTCCCTCCACCTCAGAGAACCCTCTGGCCACAAATATGGCCGTGTGCTTATCCACACTCCTATCTATTGCTTTCATTACCTTGTAAAGCCATCTAGAACTCACCACCGACTTGTCTGTTGGTCTTGGGACCACTTCCTAAACAAGGTTTCTAATAATGGAGTCATACTCTTCAACCATGGCATCAACCCATACTAGTTGTTGCGCTTCTTCCTTGAATGAGGACGGCTCAATCTCTACACTCTCGCTCATCGGAGCCATGTAGCCAGTGTATCGATTTCGTGACCTCCTCTGCCTGCATTGTGATGTGGGTGCTCCTGCATTCTCTCTAGAATCATGCATCAATTTGATAGCCTCTTTGGTGTGCTTCCTTCCATCTCTGGAAGTCTCTGCATGAGTGAGTATTTCCACTCTCTGCTCCTCTACATGTGGTTGCTCCACATCATCCTGAGGTTCCTCCTTTGGAGCTAAAAGCTCCTCTTCTCCATGTACTTAAGCTCCCTCTCAAGGGAACATTGCATGGCCTTCTCTTCATCGAACTTCACATCTCTAAAAACCATTGTCATCCTATTGGATGGAAGGTACACTCGATAGTCGTGAGGTGTATCAGTGCGCCCCACAAATATGTCCAACTTAGTTGTTGGCTCTATCTTTTTCCGTGTATCCTTCATAACATGATAGTAGACTGATGAACCAAGGATCCTGAAGTGTGCCATGTCTAGTTTCTTACCTGAAAAATTTTCTTCTAGTGTACTCATCCCGAGAATTCGATGAGGGATTTTGTTCTGCAATAAACATTTGTGTTTCATGCTTTAGCCCACAAGTGCAACAGTAGGCACTGATCATGTAACATCACCTGTGCCACTCCCACAATACTTATGTTATTCCTTTCATCCACCCCATTTTGTTGTGGGTTATGAGTTTTGTAAATTCTTTTCGAATGTCTTCTATTGCATAGAAGTTATTCAATTTATTCGACGCATATTATCCATTGTTATTACTTCTGAGAGAATTAACATTCCTACCAGTATATTTCTCAACAAGTGCTTTAAATTCACAAAATTTAGTGAGCGTCTGATCTTTGTTTTGCATGAAGAAATACCAACACTTACAAGAAAAATCATCAACAAATATTACATAATACATGTGCTTGGTCGTGGATGTTATCAAGAATGGTCCACACACATCTGAGTGAACTTTATCAAGGATCACTTGCACTCGACTTTCTTTATCATGAAAGGAAAATTTGGTGTACTTACCCAATGTACACCCTTTGCATGTGTCTATCTGCTCTAGTGTACCCTTGGGAATTCCTCTAGAAATTTTATGCATGATATTCAAAGCTTTGTGGCGCAAGTGACCCAATCTTCTATGCCACAACTCACCAATGTCTTGGGTCTGCACCTTCTCTGCTTTTGTTCTCAAAGAAGCAGAATCTTCTACATCCAATTTGTAGAGGTTCTTCACCTGAACCTCGATCCACTTCGCATATCTTGAGGCTATGTGATAAAGGAAAACCTTTCCCTTTCTAAATATCACATCGTAGCCACAATGCTCCAACATGGAAGTTGAAACCAAATTCTTCTTCAAACCTGGAACATACATGACATCTTTATTGTGAGAGGAGAACCAGACTCCCTCTAAATGGTAACAGTACCGATGTCGGTTGCGCTATACCACCTATCATCTCCCATCTCGATGTGCATTTGGAGGTCCTTCTCCTCCAAGTCATTGAAGAACTCTTTGTTTTCGGTCATATGGAATGAGGATCCACTATCCAGGTACCACATACTACCCATCACCAATGTCACCATGTAAACAATGAGGGTGAAATCCAGTTCAAATTGTGAAGTAAGAGCTTCACCTGTCGCTCCTCCTAAGGGCTTCTTATCAGCCTTATTGTGCAGACACTTTGTGGCATAGTGTCCCGGCTTGTGACAGTGAAAAAATTTAATCTTCAACATGTCTTTCTTCTTGTTGCCCTAATTGGAATCTGATTTGGAATGGGATGACTTACCCTTCCCTTTCTTTTCCTTTCCAGCTAAGGCATAGTTCTCCTCATCATCATGCTTGGATGAGGATCCATCTTTGGTGTTCTGTCAGATATCTTCATGTACCAAGTCGGGCCACAATTGCTCCCACTCTGGTAGCTTCTCCCTCCCATGAACTGAGTCTTGGTATTTGTGCCAGCTCTTTGGAAGTCCTAAAAGTGTTAGGCTCACTTGATCGCCTTCAGCAACTATAACACTGACACTTCAAAGATCATCCACATTGGTTGAACGTGGTCAAGTACTTCGAGATTGTGTCACCCTTCTCCATCTTGATCTTTCTGAGCTTGTCCTTTAGTGCCACCTTCCTGTGGTCACTGTTATTTTGAAACAAGCTTTTCAAGTTCTTCCACATTTCAAATGGAGTTTCCTTGTCATGGAGGTTCGAGACAATATGATCTCGAACTCCTAGGATAATCCTTCTCAACTTTGCCACGCACTTTCTCCACTCTGTCAAATCCTGAGCATCAGTTGGCTTAGGAATATCTTTGTTTATGAATTCCTTAAGCTAGTTGTCTTCCAACACTACCTCCACCTTGTCCTTCCAAGTAATATAGTTCGAACTACCCTCAAGGGCATATTCTAGCCTCAATTCGTAGAATGACATCCTGCTGGCTCTTAAGTATGATACTGCAAATTCAATTTCTCCTGCTAAAGACAAACTCATATTCTCCTCTTTTATAGTGATTTCAACTCCAATACCATGTAGAAATTCCTTGTAAATTCAAACTTCAGATTGTAATATGCTAAAACAATTGATTTGAATCTACTCTACTCATTAGCGGAAACAATAAATGATCAATGAGATCACAAAGCATAAAAGAGAAACAATTAAATCGCACATAACACAATAATTTTCTAGAGAAAGCCACAGCTAAAAACCCCTGCTATCTATATATTGCATTAATCAGAAAATATGAGAAGATTACAATGCTTTTCTCAAGCCCAAGCAACCTCTACACTATCTCAATCTATCTCACTTAGCCAAGTTTTCTACCTTCCAAGATCCTATTTCCTTGCACAGTTTCCTAAGGAATTAGCCCATATTTAATTGGGAAATTCCTCAATTATGAATTGTGCAATCCTCATAGGCCTTCCTCTGATTGCATGCACCACCTATACAATTCAGATGATTATACAACTGATAGTACATTGTCCCTGAACTCTAATCTCAACTGGGTCTTTCTCTGATCTAACGTGCATGAGTTAACTATGAGTGAATCTTCAGTTTACTGGTTGATTAGTGTTGGTTACAACCCACTTCTGTAGGTTACACCCCACTATTGGATCTCCCACTAATTCCTCCATTAGTTGGAACTATTTTAACTGAATTTAACTTAGTCAAACCGAATTAAATAATTACAACTCAAAATAAACTCAACCAGGGATCCTAAAAAGTAGGAGACACTCTACATGACTCTAGTTAGAATCTCAACTCGAATTAACTAAGCCAACTAAGTCAAATTAACTTTGTTAACTATTACAAGTTACTATGAGAATTGGAATTACAATTTAATTCCTAATGTAATTCAAGGAAAAAATTAAATTAGGATTTTATGATTGCATTTTCAACATTAATTTTTTTTGCTCCTCTTATGTACTTTCCTTTGCAACATCATTGAAAATTTTCCATCTAGTGACAGATCATGTTCTTAAATTATTTGAGTGTGGTGTATCATACCATCCACAGTATTTATCCTTGCGACAAGGCCTCCCCCTTTCTCTTCTTTACCTTTCCTTTTGTTGTCTTTCCTTGTGCTTGTCACATCTCAGAAAAATTTCAAGTTGTCATTTCACACTTCTTGAAAGTTTTGAACATGATCTATCACAATGAAAAAACATTTTCCCTTTGTGACAAATCCTCCAACCCCATTTTTCATGCTAAATAAATCTTTAGTGGTATGAGCTTGTCACGCCTCAAAACATTATGGTGCAATACATTACTCTATGAAGATGTTTATCCTTGTGTGATACTCTAACAAGTTTGACTCCAACCATGAACTTTGCACCAAACCTTAAAGGTTGTGATATATCACCCAAAGATTTTCTTTGTGTGATACACACAATATGCACAAAAACAAGTTCATGTCTTAACCAAAATGCCACAATTTCTTAAGTGTTGTGGTTTCCTTGAGGAGAAGCACTTCATGGAGGCTCCCTCAAAGTTTAATAAGGCATGTAATAGGGTTCTAATCCCTATACTTATTCATTAGAAATTGATGGGAATGTTTTATTTATGCATTGAGTTATTTTAAAAACCAAAAGAATATTAGTAGGTATTTAATCCAATTACACATACATCAAAGTAAACAATAGGGGTTCTTCTCCTAACCACTCTTTAGGAGGAGTTGGTTGTAGCCTTTTATTTGTTAGACAAACTATAATCCATGAATAACCATTTTCATTCAATTTAAACAAAGGAGGACATCAAATCAAAGTTATTAACTCCTAATAGTTTTTATGGGATAACATCTTATTTTCTCGTACCAAGGGCCAATTATTCCTATCAAATGCTCCTCAACTGAGGGTCATGCTAGTATTATCCTTTTGTATTACTATACCCAACATTAAAAAACTTGAAGTTGAATCATAAGCTATCTTAGGACCTATATGGGCATGAACAGATGGAACAAATAGTATTCTTCAAATAAAACAACATGTCAACCATTTTGTTGAGAACAACTGGATCCATGACCTTTAAATGTTAGGGTTTATAATAATAACCAAAAATTTAGATTATAATATTGTCTAAATAAAGACTATGTTGCGGTTTAGTTCAAATAAATAATCCATGTTTACTAAATGTAGTAAATTCAACACACATGACTATAATATTTCACTGAGCTTCCCTAATGGCCCTAATACTTCAAAACTCAATCTTACATGCATAATACCAAATGTTGGCATTATATTGTTGTCATTGATGTCAACCAATGCTTAGCAGTGTTTCAGCATTGTAATCATCATTTCTATGTTATGTACAAGTTTATTTTGTGGTCTCTTATTTTTGGAAGTGTCTCAAAGTTGCATGTCCATACACTGAAGTTGAGCTGCAAATTGATAGGTGAAGGCTTATGATGATTACCTGATACTTGCATAGGGAGATTAAACATGTTTTGAGGATTTGCCATCAATATCAAAGACTTGACATGTGCTCTCAGAGGTTCTACATGCTCAGGAGGTGATTGAAGACTTGCATGAACATGTTCTGGAAGTTTGGAGTTGATCAGATGTAAGAAAGGGGTTGAAATCAGGGTAACTCAGGTTATCTGAAGGAAACTTGCATTAGTAACTCAGGTTTTGTTAATGAAACCTGCGTTACCCCTATATATAACGCTTTTCCTGAAGGAAGTACCTTCGTTACTCCCTGTAGGTTACTTTTTCTGGATTCCATGCGCTTTCTAGTCACTTTTGGGAGTTTATACTTCGGTATTTTCTCATGGTAAATGGTATATTGGTCCGAGAAAGTTATCTCCTCATCTAGAAGGTGGTTAAACATGAAGAGTTAAGGAGAAACATTATATATATAGATTACCTTGAGGAGTGTATTTTGGATGGATTGGGAGTGCGACCAATTGAGAGGACATTGAGAGAGAAGCAGTGTGGTTGTAGGATCATAATGTATATATGAGGCTAATCAGAGTTTTTTGTGTAGGTCCCATACATTCTTGTATGCAGGTCGCATTAATTAGAGTGGAGTAGAAGTTATAGAGGATTGTGTGATAGAGAGAGAGGACTTGATATGGAGTTTTGTTGTTATTGATTTATTCAATATTGTGATGTAGAGATAGTTTCTTTGATGATTGGGGTCCTATTTCGAAATATTTTGAAAGTGGCCCTAGAGAGTTTTAGGGGTAGTGGCTCCTTACTAGTGGTGGCCAGCTAAATTGTTTTAGAGGTAGTGGATCTTTACTGGTGGTGGATTGCTAAATTGTTTTAGGGGTGGTGGCTCCTTGTTGTTGGTGAACAGAAAAAATTTTTAAGGGGTGGTGGCTCCTTGGTGATGGTGGCTAGCTAAATTATTTCAGGGGTGGTGGCTCTTTTTTGGTGGTGGCCAACTAAATTGTTTCATGGGTAGTGGCTTCTTGCTGGTGGTGGTCAGCTAAATTGTTTCAGGGGTAGTGGCTCATTGCTGGTTGTGGCTAGCTAAATTGTTATAGGGGTGGTGGCTCCTTATTGGTGGTGGCCAGCTAGAATTTGTATGAGAAGATTTTTTATTAATAGAAGATTCAGAGTAGCCAACAGCAACAAGGTGGTTTTTTCCCCTGAAGGGCTTCCACCAGAAATACTTGTGGTTCTTTGTGCATGCTTGTATTGGTGTTTTTCATGGCTTTCAGGTGTTGATTTTATGTTTCTTTTATATTCGTATCTATTGATGTTATTGATGTGTGTTTTTATTCAGTAAACCGCCAAAAAGAAATTAAATATTATATAAGGATTATCACTACTGATTCACCCCCCCCCCCTTGAGTAGTGATATACATTTCTAACAAGTGGTGTCTGAGTCGATGCATTTGTTGTACCTTAATCATTGGAAGATGGATCTGGGCGAATCATGGGTTATTGAGATGCTCCACAACTCAATGTTGTAAATTTTCGAGCATGGAGAGAGAAGGTGAAATCAGAAATATCTACTCGAGAATTTAAAGTTTGGTAAATTGTGATAAAAGGTTATGATGGTAAATCCCTTTCACATCAAGCTCATATTTTGGAAGCACAAGCCAAATGTGTAATGTATGATAATCTTTACAATCGGGATATTGAGAAAATCATAGATCTCAATACTGCAAGAGAGATCTAGGATGGGTTGCATGCACTACATGGAAAAGAAATCTAGAGAAATGATTAATAAAAGGATAAATCAGTTGAAGATCAAGCCCAACTTAGTGCAACATTGGCAAAAATAGAGTAGCTCTTAGCAGAAAACAGAGATTTGAAAAGGCTTCTCCAAATTTGTGATGAGAAAGAATGTACCTTCAAGGAAGAAATTAGTAGACTAAAAACTTAGCTAGAAGAAGGAAGGCATGTTGAAGAGGGTATGCGTAAGTAGTACAGAGAAAGTGAGGATCGGTGTGAGAGGTTAGAGGATGAAGTGGTTTCATTTAAAATAGATTTAGATAAGAAAACCATAGCTGAAAATCAACCAAAATTTTACATCTGTCAAATCAGATTTCAGCATGCACAAAGGAGAAACTAGCTTAGTTGTAGCTACAAGCAAAAACAATGATAGCAATAGCAAAATCTGCAAGAACGAAAGTTATCAACAAAACTAGTAGTCAAAGGAGGAGCTCAAGGAAGATAAGCATGCCAACAAAAGCACCTAGATGATCATTGTCACCCTTGGGAGATGTGAGATGCTTCATCTATCAAAATCTTAGACATAATGCATAAAATTGCACAATCATGCAATAGAAGAAGCAGTTGGATAGAAGGCCCTATAAAGCAAACAACCAAAGAGGATTTCCCCCTTCAAAAAGTTCATCTAAAATCAAGTACAGCGTTTCTTTTTATGATTACTACTACTCAAGTAATGGTTTTGGCCACAAGGTTGTTGAATACAAGTATTATGGAAAGAAGAATGAAAGAAGGATCAGAAGATGCAAGCCATTTCCCTTGTTCCTTGGTCACATCATGTGCTATGTGTGTGACAATCATAACCATATGGCCAGATATTGTAACCTACCGAAGTTCCTAAGGCCATCTAGCCAAAGATAAAATTTCATGCAAAGCGGTCCAGACAAGAAGACAAAGATAGATCTACATGTTAGATATCATCCCCTCAATGTTTCGAGGAAAAAGGAGAAGAGTGTACAAGGAGAAAATGAGGCTCGCATGGCCTCAGTGGGAGAAGATGGTGCATCCTAATATTGCATGTTAGATCATTGGAAGTGCATCCATAGCCGTTGTAGTGCATGTGAATAGATCTGCTTGTTGAGGAGGTGCATGAGCTCAGGGGTAGATGTGCAAGGTTATGCTACTATTTTATCTTTGTCCTTAGAATTTATATTTGTTGGTTCATCCATGAGGAATTTTTTTTATGTATGCAGCTAGGGTTTAATGAAGCTTATCCTTTTCTATGATTATTTTATGATGCTATATTTTTTCTACTAATGTTGTATCTACTAAGGCTATTGTGATAAGGATTTTGATAGAGGATTGGTGATGTGAGTATGTAACCACCCCATCCCACATTTACCCACTTTTATAGGCTCTCCAGGAAAACATGAGCTAAGAGTTACTATGACATGACCCAACATCCAAGTTCCAATTATGGAAGTGGGGTCTACTAATCGAAAACATATTGAAATGTCTCAGGGACACCAGATCACCTAGGTGTCAGACATCAACCACTAGTGATTAGACCTTGAGCTGGAACTTATTTTTAACTGAGCTCACAACCCAATTGCATGCATAATTCGTTGCCAATGTAGTTGGAAGTATCTAGCTACATGCACAGTCCTCCCTCCATATGGTTGCAATTGAAATCTCCTAGTTCTATGCCTACGACTGTGAAATCAGTGCCACTTTTTCAGGGCTAGCCTACAAGCCACTGCCAAGAACTTTCCAGAATCAATTTTAAAGTGATGAAAAGTCTATATGATAAGTAACAAGGCTATATCTTTCCCAAACAAGCCAAGTATATGATAAATGTTTTGTCAAACACATGGTAAACATGATAATCTATAGGTCATGAATGCATATTTAGTCAAGTCTCCTTAACTTCATCAAGGAATCATCAAGAAGGCTCAATGCCCTCTCAAACCAATTGCAACAACACTAGTTAGACCATGCATTCACATAACCATTCAATAGCTTATCAAATCATGAACAATATCAATAATAAGAACACATCATTTAACCATGCTTATAACTAGCATATAAGAAAAATGAATCCATGACAAATCAGTCATAAAATAAACATAATGACTAGTACATGTGCTCATTGATCACAACAAGGAAATAACTCATATTAACATATAAAAATGCCAATCAGGTCACCCATTTCCACATACCACCCAACCATAGATTGGACTCAACCAAAAGTCTCTTTTGGCCAATCATCCTCATGGCATATTCCAAGCATGAATGTGGGATCTCATGGGATTAATCAAAATAGAACCAACCAGGGATTCAAGAGGCTAAACCACTTCAACCCTCAACACAGTTATTTCACCTAAACCATTCCAAAAATCACTAACACCAAACAAGCTTGGTTGCGTCCAACTTTCTTTGCCATACCTAGAGGAATTTTCTTGTCTCCACCCATCTGTGAAGAGTTCCAGGTGAAATCCCATATCCACCCTTGACCCTTGGTAATTTCCCAAGACCACCTCACCAAGATCCAAATTCTATCATCCATCTAAAGCTTAAACCAAACAAGGAACCCACAACACCATGGATATCCAGGAAATGGAAAGTCAAGGCTGAAATCCAATGTCAATCTAGGAAAATCCCATGCTAATGACAACAAAGCAACCAAATAACCAAATCCATGAACCATGCATTCAAATCTTGTTGGCTTGATGTGCCTTGGACCCAAGTTAAGAGTTAGTTGCGCTAACCAGCAAAACCCTACACTACTGGCCCTTTCGGCAACAACCCGCGTAGTGCAAGCTGCAGTCTCACCTGAGGCAGTAATGGGGGATGCTAGAACCAGGTTTCTGATTCCAGAGGGCTATATGATGTGTTTTCTACAGATCTAGGGCTTTATTTTGACCTGCGCAAACCCTAACCCTTAAAACCCAAAACTTACAATAAACAATAATTAACAGATTTATGTCCTTCGTCGATTGCGCTAAGCATGCATAACGTCATACATATAAGTAGATCTCTGTCTTCACAAATATATTAAGTATTTTTCCTAATTAAATGCATTCAACAGTTCATAAATACAGTAACTTCATAAATAAACAGTAATGCACAGATACACAGATATCACTTCAAAATATGCCTTTATTATGCTTAGGTTCTCAGATACAAAATCTTTCCAACCCTACACACACAGCTGTAGGGGCCCACGCACTCAGTTGTGGACTTACCAAGGTCTCCACGCACACAGTTGCAGGAGCCTCCCCTTTTGCCCAAGTGCAGAATAGACAAAGTGAGACTTAACTCATGTACTTCCTATTTCTTAGCTATGACTCTTCTATGACTTCCTTTTATATTCTTCCTTCATTACAATACCATGGTTCACAAACCATGGGCAGGCCTCAAAACAACTTGAATTTAACAAACTAAGGGGCTTTGACCTTCCTAAAGCCCCCTTTGAATCCTACTGACTTGCGCTACTCGCGCTCTGCACCTCAAAATGCAGAGACTTTACAATATCTTAACAAAAATTTAACAAAATCTGATCCAGGGGATCCCATCCCAATAGGTCCCCAACACAAAGTCATGACTCATCCTGAGTCACTTTGTGGGTGTTGCCTCAACCTTTTCTTGCAGGCCGTTGAATTTGATCTTCAACTCTTGAAGATTTGTTGTTCCCTATGCGGTGGCCTGGTGAACTTCTTCGACCAACTTCTCCATCATTGGACCTTCAACTGTAAGGCCCATGGTCCTCTGTGTCTGAGGAAGGGCTTTTAACTTTCTTTGGACATTCTGTGATAGTTGGCTTGCTTCATCGGCCCATGGTTGCGTCCTTGCAGAAATGATAGAGGTCTTCCGACGCATCTCATCAATCTGAGTCTGGATGAATTTCCCTTCTTGGAGTCTGGTGAACCTCTGCATAGGTGCTAAGGTCTGCACTATCACCTTGATCTCATGAAACTGCAGTTGCTTTTTGTAGATGTTAGCTTCGATCATCTACAAGTGTGGGTCCTCCTGCAGCGAGGCCCACATTTCCATTGTCTGCTCAAATAATTGGCTGCAGTCCTTGACTACAGCGACCAGAGTTGTCATATCTACTTTAATGGAAGCTTCGCGCTTCTCTCTAACCTCCAGAGGTGTGGTTGGCTGCAGCTTCAGTTGAAGCTCTAAAATCTGCAATTGGAGCTCAAACCGCACTTTCTCTATTTCCTCCTCGAATTCCTTCACTACAGTAGCTAACTTGTGAATTTTCTCTATTGAATCCGCCTCTACTGGAATTTGGAGCTCAGGGAGCTTGTTGCATACTTATGTAAGGGATGCCTCTTGTAGAAATTTTGAATAATAAACACTTATTCAACAGAGATTATCCTGATTATACACTATTGCGGAATACATGCATAATACATAAGCTCCTCTACGTTGATCATCAATTTAGCAGCATTAAAAACAATGAAACATCAATCGCATGCGCACATTAACACAGTCTGTAACCCGGGGAAAGCATACAGCTGAAAACCCCACACTATCTGTATATTATAATCATTGAGAACATGTAACAATACATAGTACAATACTCCTCACAAGTACTCAGTACTATCTCCACCTGCTACACACAAACTAGCTCAGATCCGAACAAGTCACAGGTTCAAATCTCCTCCGCTGCTTTGCCTGCCACCACTACGCAATCCTGCAAGAGAATGAATGAGAATGGTTGAACCAAACTCATATTTACCTTGTGTGTGACTACGCAAGCCTCATGGGCAATCTCAATCCATGCATGTGAAAATCTCATGCACAACTACAGTCACAACTGATAGCAATCTCAACCTCTAACACCTGTCTCCACTGAACTGTACATGCACTGAGTTAACTGATGTATTCTTCAGTTGCTTTATGAGTTAATAATTAGTGAATTAATTAATAATTAATTCACATCACTCATCACTAGTGTATTCTACATTTATACTAAATACAACTAGTTCAACTAAGTCAAACTGAACACAACTCCATCAACTCCACAATCAACTCCACCAAACTCAACCACATGAGTTCTAACTAAAGTCCTGCATGCAATAGCTCAACTGACTCATAGGAAAAGTGTATTTCCTTCTAACAGCTGCATGTGCCACATCTGTAGCTCAAACTGAAGTGCTCCAAGAGGATAAGATAATGTTTATAGTCCAAATATTATTATGAGACAATAATATTTGATTGTTTCTATTTTTAGCCTGGCAGTCTAAAAATAGAAACCTGCCCATATGTCTAAAAATAGAAGTCCATATATTTTTACCAACATGACCAATCATCCACAAATAACATACTGCAACTCATAGACCATGATCCATATGTCTAAAAATATACATAGTCTAAAAATAGACTTTGCGCCAAAAATAGCCTTCGGGCCAACTTAGTGAAGGCGACTCCTTTCCACTAAGCTCCATCATCTTGTTGCATTTTCAACACTCCCTCTCAACAAGATATGGATTATCTGCAACCCCTTATCCTGCAACTCTGGAATGTTCTGCATGCAACACATTTTCCCGGTCCACTTGCTCCAACAACACTTGGAACAAAAACACTCCCAACTGACATTCTGTTGGGCTAGGAACATACTCTGATGCTGAAGCTCTACCTGCTACTGACAAGTGTTCCCTCTCTGACATCTGCGCTACTGCAACATCTCCATGCATCTCGCACCATTGCACACCTCTTTGTGCCACCTCGCACTATGCAAAACACTTGTGCCTCTCGCATTGCTGCAGCCTGCTAGCTATGCGTTGTCCTGGGATTCCCTGCATTGTCGCTCTCTCTGCCGCTCCATCCGCATCTGTCTCTACCCAATCAGTCAGTTCCTGCTACTCCACATCGGGGCTCCCGTAGCAAGGTCTCATCCAATAGGTTGGGTACCTCAAGGATCCTGCCCCTCCTCCTTGGGACAATCAATCCACATCACCCCACCTCCTACCTGGAGGTATGGCTACATGTGATCCCTCAGCCCACCTGGCTCGAAGTTTCCCCCTACTAGAGGTCTCTGCATGAGTAGATGTCTCTACTCGATCTCCTCTCAGCTTCCCTTCTTGTGGTTGCTCCACAACCTCCTGAAGCTGCTGCACCAATCGTGGCTCCTCCACAATCGTCTAAGACTTCTTCTGGCTCTACATGTTGAGAGGTAATATACGCTCCCTCTCAACCACCAAGTCTCCATCAGTTGCCTCGCTGCTCAAGGCTTCGCATGCATCTTGAACCTCAAGAGCATATAGGTTCTTGACCCGAACCCCTATCTTCCGGGTTTCTCCAGTTATCTTACTGCGCAGGAAAGCCTTTCCTTCGCTGAAAACAACATCATATCCCTTGTCTTCTAACATCACCACAAAGATAAGATTTTTCTTCAATCCTGGAACATGCATCACTTCCTTCAATAAGAAGGGTTTACCAGACTCCCTCTCAAAGGAAATGGTACCGATACCAGTCGCATTGTATCTACCATCATCTCCCATCTCGATGTGCACTCCAAGGTCTTTCTCATCCAGATCAGAAAACAAATCTCGATCTCCTGTCATGTGAAAAGACGCACCATTGTCCAAGAACCATACCGATCCCATCACATTTGATACCAATCATGTGATCAGCGAAAAATCCAGCTCAAACTGTGAGGCTAAGGCCTCTCCTACTGCAGATCCAGCAGCTTGCTTATTTTTCTTCTTCTGCGGACAATTTGTGGCATAATGTCCGTGCTGGTGACAGTGAAAGCACTTCACCTTGGACATGTCCTGCTGCTTGCCTTTCGCACCGGAATGAGAAGCTTTCTTGTTCTTCCCCTTCTTTTCTTTGGCAGCCAAATCGCAATTTTCTTCATCAGTTGCCTTTGATGAAGATCCGTCCCTGATATTCCGCCTAATCTCCTCTTGCACAAGATCCGACCAAAGTCTCTCCCATCCTGGCAATTTCTCCCGACCATTGACAGAGTCCTAATAGGAATGCCAACTCTTCGGAAGACCAAGGATAGCCAAGCTCACCAAGTCCTCATCATCGACAGTCACCCCCACACTTCCCAGCTCATCCCAGCACTGGGTGAACTTCGTGAGATACCTGGGTATACTGTCTCCATTCTCACACTTGATGTTTCTGCGTTTAGCCTTGAGCGCCAACTTCCTCTGGTCGCTCTTGCTTTGGAATAGATCTGTCAACGCTTTCCACATCAAGTATGGAGAAACCTTTCCATGCAGGTTGGACACAATGTGATCCTTCACGCCCTCCAACAGAATCCATCTACACTTTGCTATCTTCTTTTGCCAAACCTCAGCTTCGGCAGCATCAGTAGGCTTAGGGACATCATTCTCTATGAACTCCTTCAGCCCATTGTCATCTAACACTGCCTCCATCCTGTCTTTCCATGCAATATAATTCAAGTTTCCCTCAAGAGCATACTCCAATCGCAATCCGTTGAAAGACATTGCAACGTTGACACCAAGAAAACACTACTGCAAATTCGAATTCCACCAACTCAAAACTCAACCGCTTCTGATCTAAAATTCGTGAGAACAAAGTATTTCTCGTACAGAGATTTACTGTATGGGCATTCACCGGATATCTCACCTTCCAAAAGAAGGATGAATCCAGAGGCTACCTAGCCTGATTACAGACTCTGCCTGAAGAAATAAAATGTAAACACTTTCTGAATAATAGATCTGATGATCAACAGCTCCGATACCATGTAGAAATTTTGAATAATAAACACTTATTCAATAGAGATTATCCTGATTATACACTATTATAGAATACATGCATAATACATAAGCTCCTCTATGTTGATCATCAATTTAGCAGCATTAAAAACAATGAAACATCAATCGCATGCGCACATTAACACAGTATGTAACCCGGGGAAAGCATACAGCTGAAAACCCCACACTATCTATATATTATAATGATTGAGAACATGTAACAATACATAGTACAATACTCCTCACAAGTACTCAGTACTATCTCCACTTGCTACACACAAACTAGCTCAGATTTTAACAAGTCACTGGTTCAAATCTCCTCCGCTGCTTTGCCTACCTCCACTGCGCAATCCTGCAAGAGAATGAATGAGAATGGCTAAACCAAACTCGTATTTACCTTGTGTGTGACTACGCAAGCCTCATGGGCAATCTCAATCCATGCATGTGCAAATCTCATGCACAACTACAGTCACAACTATAGTCACAACTGATAGCAATCTCAACCTCTAACACCTGTCTCCACTGAACTGTACATGCACTGAGTTAACTGATGTATTCTTCAGTTGCTTTATGAGTTAATAATTAGTGAATTAATTAATAATTAATTCACATCACTCATCACTAGTGTATTCTGCAGTTAGACTAAATACAACTAGTTCAACTAAGTCAAACTGAACACAACTCCATCAACTCCACAATCAACTCCACCAAACTCAACCACATGAGTTCTAATTGAAGTCCTGCATGCAATAGCTCAACTGACTCATAGGAAAATCGTATTTCCTTCTGACAGCTGCATGTGCCACATCTGTAGCTCAAACTGAAGTGCTCCAAGAGGATAAGATAATGTTTATAGTCCAAATATTATTATGAGACAGTAATATTCGACTGTTTCTATTTTTAGCCTGGTACTCTAAAAATAGAAACCTGCCCATATGTCTAAAAATAGAATTCCATCTATTTTTACCAACATGACCAATCATCCACAAATAACATACTGCAACTCATAGACCATGATCCATATGTCTAAAAATAGACATAGTCTAAAAATAGACTTTGCGCCAAAAATAGCCTCCGGGCCAACTTAGTGAAGCCGACTCCTTTCCACTAAGCTCCATCATCTTGTTGCATTTTCAACACCTCTAGCTGCTGATTGCGCTACATCACTTCTTCGCAGGCCTACACTTTTTCTACAAACATATGTTGATTATTAGTCTTTACTTTGTCGATAATGAACAGAGCTCTTTTCTCCCGAATGCGAAGCTCGTCTAAAATTCCTTGGTGCAGCTCGTGCAAGGTCTAGATAGGTAGTGTTGCAAGGTTGATACTCATGTTGGTCTTATGTAGTAGCCTGGCCTGATCCTCAGTTGTTTCGACATGCAGGGAAACCTCTGCCAACAACATTGCACGGAGGTCTGAAGTCAGTTCTTCCTTTGATGTCCCACTTTCCTAACTCGCACTTGCTTGTCCCACGCTTGCCTGGATCACTCCTATCTGGACTTACAATTCCTTCAGGACCTGTTGCAATTTATCCAATACTTGGTGGTATTGGTCATAGATGTGTCCCCATATGTTTTCAGTGGCGGAGTGGACAACATCGCATATCTCATCAAGGTCCCCTCCGTGAGGACCAATGGTGTAGTACTTGCAGACTTATCAGACTTCTGCCTCTTGTGAGGTCCCGTCGAACTTTTCTTTTGTCTCTTCCTGATCATGAAGGGGGACTCTAAGTCCTCTGAACTAGCATAGGGATCTACGCCCCCTTCCTCTTCATCTGCGGTCTCTACTTCAACATATATGTGCTCTGTATCAGGCTCGTCGAGGTCAATGGTGACCTGCGTTGTTGTTTCCTGCTTATCTTTTTCCTTCTGCACTTCCTTCTCTTTCTTAGAAGCCATATGTCCTTCTTTCTTTTTCTTAGAAGCCTTCTCTACTTCTTTCTCCTCGTCTTTCATGGCCTCTATTGCAACTGTTGTTTTCCCTATTTCAACTTTTGTGGCCTTACTTGTTCTGCGACTTCATCAGATGGAGTGAGCCAGTCACTCAGCCATCGGCTAATGACCCCCATAATATCATCCTCCATGACTAAATAAGGTAAATTTTTCTAGGTTCCTGCAGTGTCCTTCCTCACGCGCATGTAGACTAGGTGACAATTGTGGCCATTGGTTGATCACCATATGCAACTCTGATTCAAATAGTACCCGGAACATCTTAGTTTCAATGATACGGTTGGGGTCCTTCGTCGCCCACAGCGAGGCGAATTTTTTAGTCCCGCACAAGTCTAGATCTGGCGTTGGGAACTGGGAATCCTCAGGTGTCCTCCAAGCTACCAACACGATCAATAACAGTAACCACGCATAGTGGAACACTTTTTCATCCTCCTGGGCTTCGCGGAAATCATCCAAGAATTCTTGGCAAAGGTACTTTGCTTAGTTAAATTGGACCCCCTAGCTACACTACGCAACTAAGGATACCACTGGTGTCAGCACTTCATCGACACGACACTTCCACATTATTTTCCTGCCAAAATTTGTGCAGCAAACCACACAGCTCCATCTGAGATAGAGCCAATGGCGTAACCTCGCGACTTCTTGACCAACCCGAAGTCACTCTTCATCTAATTTGTGAGATTTTGCTCCTGTGACTTCCCCACAAAAGCATCTGCGAGGTTTATGCCCTCATAAGGTAGTGTTGTGATTATGTGGACCAGCATATCATCAATTGGGATGGGCCCTCCCAGCCAAAGGCACCCATCATGAACTAGCGCCAACAATTGATGCACACATATGGTATTAATGATGTTGTAGCTAAAATATGGGACATACAACATGTTGAGAAACCCTGTGCACTCAATACTCACCACCCACTTCATTGGTTCAAGTTTCGTGATGCCTGCCTCCTCGTAGTAGACCGATTTCAAGAATTTACTGGGTTTTAACTATAGAAACTTCACATGATCGCCTAAATCTAAATCCTCTAGCTTTAGAAATGCTACCCGGGCCAACAAGTCACCCTCAACAGGTACTTCCTCTAGCATTAATGGCATGAATACCTTATATTTCAACAAGTCAGGGTCCTTCGTGACTTTGGCAGTTGATTTCCTAGGGAGTATATATGGTGGCAGCCAAGAAATTGGCTCTGCATCCTCTGCACTGATATTTTCAATATCCATAGTCAGATCTTCTACATCCAGGTCCTGGGGTTCTGTTGGCTGCTTATTTTTATCCATACAACCCTTTTTTCTAACCTCAGTTGGGAGTTTACGCGGCGATTGCTAAACCGGGGCTTGCTGCGGCTTTTTCTGCTTTTTCTCTCCTGCCACAGAGACAGTAGGTTTTGGCCTCGGCGACCTAGGTGTTGTAGATGGGACTAGTGGTGTTGTAGTCATCTTGTCAAGGCTCTCCTAGAATATTTTCTTCTACCACTTAGACAAATCCCCCTCAAACCCAAGCCCCTTCTATGAAAAATCTCGTTCTACCACTTGCCAATCTCATCCAGACATACAACAGCCTTCGATGGTCAGACTTAGGTGCAAAATCTCAAGAGAATCTCTCTGGAAGAAAAGTATTCGAATGTGGAGCGAGATGTTGTATTTATAGACCTTTTTGAATGCAAATCCATTGATTCCCTCCAGATTTCCCTCATTAATGCTCTTTTGACGGCAGGTTTCCAAATATATGCTTCGTAAATGCTTTCCCCCCGCTCCCTTTAACGGAAAAATAGCTATCCAATCATCTACAGTGCTTCCAATGGTCACTTTCTGGCCAGACTGCGCTGGACCCACCTTGCTAGCACAGCTCCTTCATCGCAGCCCGCACCTACGCCTTTCTCCTAACCATCGTGCAACCCATTCTCTTCGCCAAACTTTTCTCCTAGCAACGTAGTTTATAGTTCTGCACTTCGTTGGAGCTTCCTAAAGTACTAAGAATGTCCTGCATCCATGTAGTCATCGCGCAGGGGTAGGATCACCCCTTTACAACTTCAACTGGATCCAATTGACTCTTCTTGGAAATATCTCCCCATTCAGCTTCAAGATCTAAACTGTACCTCCATCCGTAATCTCCTTGATGATGTATAGTCCCAACCAATGCATCTAAAACTTTCCTAGAAACTTAGTAAACTTTATATCATACATCAACACTAAATTTTCATTTTTAAAGGTGTGCTACTTAATGTGGCGGTCATGTTGTGCCTTTTCTCTAGCCTTCTGCACCTGTTGATAAAAACCTAACAAGAACCAATCTTCTTCTAACTCAAGTATTTGCACGAGGCGTCCTTCCATTATATCTCGATGTTCCATCTCCATGTCTACAACAATCCTCAAATTGGGCACTATGTACTCCATTGGCATCACCGCTTCTTGTCCATAAACTAGTAGAAATGGTGTATGTCCAATCAACTTCTTACATGTAGTTTTATATGCCCAAATAATAGCTGGTATGCGCACGTCCCAATCATTCCTATTTGCATTACAGATCTTTGTCAAAGCATTCTCTAGGATCTTACTGAAAGCTTGAACTATTCCATTTGCTTGAGGATGGTATGGCATGCTTTTCTGATGATACATCTGGAATTCTTCGAGCAAAGAAGCAATCGTTTCATTCAAGAAATGTGAACGAGTGTCGCTCATCAAAATCTTAGGATAGCCAAACTTAGATAGAATGTACTCAAATATAAACTTTTCAGTTGTAGTTGTGCTACAATCCTTCACGGACTATGTCTCAGCCCACCTGGTCAAGTATTTTGTCGTTGTGGTGACGTAGCGTGCTCTTGTCTTCCTTCTTGGTGGCTGAATAGGTCCCACAAAATCTATTGCCCATTTTTCGAATGCCTGTAACGAGACTCGCGAGTTCAGAGGAAGTTCATCCCTTCAAGATGGCTTCCTAGTCCTTTGACAGACATCACATGCCCTACAATACTCCTTTAAATCTTTGTGTACGGTTGACCACCACAACCCAGCTCGTAGGATATTCTACGAAATCGTTCTTCCAGCATAATTTCCTCCAACAACTCCTCCATGTGCTTCGACGAGGATAGTTTGTCTTTTGTAATCCGGTACATACCTGCACAGAACTTCATCCGACCCCATTTTATACAAGTTCGCTGCAATTATGGAGAAATTTGCAGCCCTGACCACCAGTTCCTTCTTCTGCCGCATTGTATATCCTTTCAGGAGCTACACTTGTAGACAAGAATTGGATTATATCCCCAAAATGTTCATTTGCAATGTGCACAGCAAAGAGTTGTGTGTCAGGAAATCCTTCATCAAGACTTGTAGGTTCTTCACCATTCTCAATCTGCGAAAGATGATTGGGTCCAACATTTAATCTTCCTGGCTTCACAATTACTTCGAAGTCATACTCATGAAATAGCAATAACCACCTACATATTTCTACCCCCCAACACAGACTTGTTGACCAGGTACTTCAAAGTTGAATGGTCTGTATACATTTTGTAGTGAACAGCCAACAGATAATGCTTGAACTTCTGGAGCGCATATACCATCTCCAACCCTTCGCGCTATGTGGTTGAATAATTCTTCTCTTCCTTAGACAGTTTTCTGCTCGCAATGAAATCGGATGGTCGATATCTCCTGTGCCTGGTTGGGTTAAAACTGCTCCTAATGTTATGCAGGACACATCCACATGTACATGGAATTATTTCTTCCAATCTAGAAACACTATAATAGGTGTTGTAACCATATTTTCCTTTAAAACATCTAAGCTTTTCTGGTAATTGTCATCCTAGCAAAATGTCACATCTTTCTTCAACAATTTCTCCATGGGCGCAGTGATCTACGCGTATGCCTTAATAAACTTTCTATAGTACCCTATATGGCCCAATGTTGCGTGCAGCTGCTTTACATTCCTCGGGGGATCCAAATTGATCATCACTGCAATTTTAGCAGGGTCCACCATCAACCCTTGCTTACAAACAACATGGCCCAAAAGTATTTCATGGTATGCAAAATATACATTTCTTTAGATTTAGGGAGATTTGATACTTTCTACAAGTATCTAACATTAGGCAAAGACTTGAAACATGCTTTTTAACTAACCCGAACACCATCCAATCATCAAAGTAGACCTCCAAAAACTTATGAATAAATTCCTTAAAGGTTGTGACTACCACCCTAGAAAAGATTGTAGGGGCATTATTAAGTCCAAAGGGCATAATTGTATACTGAAAAGAGTCTCATTCTGTGGTGAAGATAGTCTTACTTCGATCTTCTGGTGTGATCTTGATCTAGTGATATCCTGAGAATCCATCTGTAAAAGAGTATGCTTCTTGACCACTAACGTTTTCCAAGACTTCATTTGTGGATGATCAACTTCCTTAGATCTACGTAGATCTTGATTTCCCCTTTTGTCTTCTTCTCCTAAACCACCATAGGACTAACCCAGCCCGATTCTTCTACAAGCTCAATAATTCCTGCTGCAAGCATTTTATCTAGTTCTTCGCGCACCTTTTCTTTGTATTTAGGATTCAATCAATAGGGGCACTGCTTCACTGGCTTCACATCTGGCTTCAAATTAATCTTCATAACACTCAGATCACCTACTATCCCCTTTAGATCATAGAACATTCTGGGAAATAAGTCCTAATATTCATGTAACAACTCCATGACTTTGTCAACTGTGTCCTCATCCTAGTAATTGCCTATATTTGCGAACTTTGGTTGCGCTTCCGACCTAATGTTCACTTGCTTGGTCTTTAATGGTTTTGAAATTTCAAGAACCTCTACCTCAGGTCTAGTGACTTCACATTGTCCCTCTGACTCAGGAATACTGATATTCCTGGGATCTTCCTCACCTTCTTCTATGGTAACATTGTAACAGTCCAGAGCATGGCGCAGTTGTGTACTCCAATCAGGTTGTACCCACGTGATAGGCTCTACAAGTGTTATGAATATCGCAACCTTGATTTCCTGTAATGCTTCATCAATACATTCAAATCGATCCACAAAACTGAATGTTAGCAAAATACTCTCCTTCATAAAGTCCGACTCTATGGTTCCATGTCGCAGCTCTGTTTTTAAGTACCAATTCATCATAATAGTATCCAAGGTGTGGCAGAATATATGTACCCATTCAAGCTATGGTTCCTCTCCCCACGCTTTCGTCCAACGAGCCAAATGTTCACATGGATCATCCTTCCCTGTATATTTTTCAGTAATGCGGGTATTTGCATAGCCAAATCGAAACTTCATCATCCTTTGGTACTCCTTCCATTCGAAAAAATTGTTCTTATGTGTACCCCACCATCTGGCAGGTGTAGCTCTCAACGCAATGTCCAATGCCTGGAACTGATGCTCCTCCGGTACATCCCTTTCAAATTTATCAAGAAACAAATTTACATCTTCTAAACCATCATAATATGGTGTGTGTGCCTCAGTAGATATACATCAGAGTGATTTAGTAAGTCTGTGGCATCGCAGTGTTGATACTTCATGCAATATATTCTGCCAATGCTTGAGCTCCTCATCTAAATCCAAGTTGCAGGAGTTGTCCTTGTCCCAATTAATTCTTTCATCCACCATAGGATTTATCCAATCCTCGTTCCACATAGTAAGCTTATAGATTTATTCAATATCATCCTCCTCATAGTAATCTCGGATTGGTTCAGTATACCGCGCACCCTTGGCTGGATCCAATGGAACAATGACTCTCAATTCCTTCTTCTCAAATGTCATGTTGCAATTCTTTAGGTTGATGACCGCATTCATATCAAATGCCCAATCGATTCCAAGCAGCGCTAGGTAGGGATTACTATCATCCACTATTTCGATTACCTCAAAATCAGCTATAGTGTGCGCCCCTTCAATGTCTACAGTTACTCCATGTAGGTGTCCCATAGGAATAATCTTCTGTTGGTTTTCCATTCACAGCTGAATTGGGGACCACTGTAGCGTAGTCTTTCCCATTATTTACCAGGTTTATTTAGGAAAAACATTCACGTCAGATCCCAAATCTAAGATTACTTGGTCCATTTCAAACTCTCCAATTTGTGCAGTCAATCTCATCTCCCGACCAGTCCTTTTCTTACTTTTGTCTACTTTATGCACTGCGCGTTGTTCAAGTAGCAGCTTACCCTTTCTAGCGTAGTTTTCTATTAACTCTTGCAGTCCCTCTACTACTTTCTGGTCCCTTAAGAGCTTCATGCAGGTTTGCAAGAAGGATTTCAATACTGAGGGATTTGTTTCCTGTGCAGCAATGACCTCTTCAAGCTTCTTTGTTCATGCATTCTGATTCTTTGATGTGGAAGCCCCTGAATCCACAAAGCTCTTCTTCGCCTCCATAAATGTTTCTTTTTCCTTATGCAAATCAAATTCAGTATCCTTGTCAACATCCCTACGCACCCATGTATTCTCTTCTGGTTGTTTCCCTGCGGCTTTATCTTCCCCAGTAGTTATACCACTTCGCGTAACTATATTAACGCTTGGGCCATCCTCACGTGGTTCTAACCTCATCATCTGGATGTTCTGAGTGGGTTGTTGGTTCTTCTTCTCTTGCATCTTTGCGATGAGTATAGGACAATCTTCTATTACGTGGTCAAACTGTCGGCAATACTAACAAGAGGGGTGTGTCGAGTTCTGACAATCTCGTGCATAGTGGCCTGGTTCCCCACAATTGTAACAAATAACCTGTCCGTGACCTCTTCCAGCTCCTCCCCCTCATCCTCTTCCTCGTCCCTAGAATCCTCCGCGCGCTACAGGTGCGCCTTGATCCTATTATGGACGTGTCTCAACCTATACTCTATATGTCAAAGGATTTTCCATTATTAACTCATAGCTTTGGTAGTTGCCCTCATCATGACTTACAGACTTATAAAAATTGCATAATAGTTGTTGGGGAGTCTGTACGAACTTCTACAACAAATGGCAATTGTCAATTGAGTGTTTTCCTACTATTTGGAAGATAGCGCACCATGGTATTGCACTATTACTTGATCCAGTGGAATTTTCTGGCTTCAGGGGATTAGGACCTCCCCCAATTAGATAGTTTTGATATACCAAGAAATGATCCTTGTCATGACCATTTCCTTTTCACTTTAAGCACCACACTTCAGAACGGGTCTCATTTTTTACCTATTTTCCCTTTTTGAGATCCTGCAACTCCATATGTAGGCTAGCCAACTGCGTATGAATCTCCTGCACTCCCAGATTCATATCCTGAATAGGCGAAGCCTCCAACTCCATAGAAATTTCCAGTACTTCAGCCTGCAATTCAAGCTTTTGTTGTGACAATGCTAATCTCAAATGAGGCAACAGCGTAGCAATATACCAGTCCTTATGTTGCTCATCTGAGATCTGTAGATTAGCCTATTGTAGCAGACATTTAATCCTCTGATCAATATCCCATGCAGATTCATTCACCTTTTGCTTAATTTCTTTAACCTCAGTCACATACTGGGCTTGATACTTTGGCTTTCTGAATTCATTATTCAATGCATATTTTGTGTCTTTCAATGATGCAGCTAGATGAGTCGTATTGTACTTAATATACCAACTCAGCGCCCTATCTTGCAATGTTGTAACCAGTTGCGCTTTCTTCAGATTGTCATCCGTTATCTAATGTGACTTCAACACAGCATCAGCTACAAACCAGAATTGGTCAGGGTATTCTGTCCCCAGACTCTTGAATATAGGCATCTTCATAGTTTTAGCCATACCAAATAAAGAAGGTGGAGGCATAGGTGTGTGAGGTGGAGCGGAGAGATGTGGAATTCTTGCAATGCCTTAATCTACCGACTACAATGCACCTCTGGGCGTCTTTGGAAAATTACATTCTTCTGCATTATCGAATGCTCCCAACAAAGGACTCTTCGCGTAGCTCCCATTGAGCCTCTTTTAAACATCAATTCAGTGGCATAACATGTTTCTTGCACAATAGCATTTTAATCCAATTTTTCAAAGACTTCAGATACCTCTTAGTCCTTTTAAAAATGGCTTTCAACTTCGCTATAACTGGTAGACATATCAATTGTGAACTCAGTGATAAATCCGCCCAAAATACTATCGATCTAGTAATCGACAACATTCGCAACCTTGCATTTTGATCCTTCTAGATGCTTCACCAACCCTAGAGTCCACACAATAGGGTTATCCAGCTTCCAGGTAGGTTGACCATCCGCCAATTTAGCCAACCATTCATATAATTCACACAGAAAGGTGCAAAAGAAAACGTTGTGTTCGTCTATATATAGATATCTCTGCAACCACTCTTCTTTCGACAAGCATGGATTTCTGTTTTCTTGAGCTGCAAACTCATGCAGCTTCTGCTCTATCCACTTTTCAATCTCCTTCTTTGTTGGTTTCCATGGACCCCACATCACACGTCCCTCAAATAGATCCTGATCCCAACAACAAAACCATTTGTTGGCTTTATGGGGCTTGGACCCAGGTTCAAAGTTAGTTGCACTAACCAACAAAACCCTACACTACCGGCCCTTTCGACAACAACTCGCGTAGCGCAGGTCGCAGTCTCACCCAAGCCAGTATTGAGGGATGTTAGAACCAAGTTTATGCATCCAAAGGGCTACGTGATGTGTTTTATACACATCTAGGGATTTATTTTGACCTGCGCAAACCATAACCCTTGAAACCCAGAACTTACAATAAATAATAATTAACAGATTTATGTCCTTTGACGATTGCGTTAAACATGCATAACATCGTACATATAAGCATATCTATGTCGCAAATCTATTAAGTACTTTTCCTGATTAAATGCATTCAACAATTCATAAATACAGTAACTTCATAAATAAACAGTAATGCACATATACACAGATATCACTTCAAAATATTCCTTTAATATGCTTAGGCTCTCATATTCAAAATATTTCCAACACTGCGCACACATTTGCAAGGGCTTGCGCACTTAGATGCAGACTTACCAAGGTCTCCATGCACATAGTTGCAGGGGCCTTCCCCTTCACCCAAGTGTAAAATAGACAAAGTCTGACTTAACTCGTGTACTTCCTATTTCTTAGCTATGACTCTTCTATGACTTCCTTTTATATTCTTCCTCCATTACAATACCATGGTTCGTGAACCATGGGCAGGTCTCAAAACAACTTGACTTTAACAAACTAAGGGGATTTTACCTTCCTAAAGCCCCCTTTGACTCCTATTGACCTGCGCTACTCGCACTCCACTCCTCAAAATGTGAAGACTTTACAATATCTTAACAAAATTCAAAACTTTAACAAAATCTGACCTAGGGGACCCTATCCCAACAAATCTCAGCAATGAAATCACACGTGCAACCTGTTACCTGTAATGTCCTCTTGTTGTATCTTATTTTACAACCTTTTCCTTGTGCTCCCTTGCTTTCCTTTGCTTGCTTTCTTGTCCAAGTGCTTCCTCTTTCTTCCCTTAGAGCCCTCTTTCTGAAAATAATTAAAGCTAGAACTGACAAAAGTTGTGAATTGTTTCTATGATTCCTTTTTATCATTGATGTCTAGTCTCTTCCTTTCCTTTTTCCTTTTTCTTTCATTTTCCTCTAATTTCTCTTTAATTTCCCTTGCATGCATATTTGTGTCTCTTCATCTCATTTTTCCCTTATTTTCCTTTATTTCTTATATTAAATTACCATTTATTGCCTCTTTTCCTTTTCCAATTTCCATAGCCATTAATAAACCACTAGTGTTTCCTAGTATAGTATTTTTCCCTCCATTCATCCTAGAATATGTGTCCCATGACCTTGGTCTTATTTAGTTACATAGAAAATCAATCTAGGGTTGTTACAAACCCCTCCGCTTTGGGGTAACACCATCCTCGATGTTCTATGACACTTATGATCATCAAAACATACTGCTTATGGAGCTTTATAACACAACTCGATGCAATATTTACAACGACAACAGTTGAAAACATGACAAACATACCACTTATTGGAGCTTTATAAAGACAGCTCGATGTGGTATTTACAATGACGTATACATATATACACACACACACACACTCACACACACACCAAAAACTCATTTGCTTCAACCAGCAAATAAAGAAGGATATAATTCCCACATCTGATCAACCATCTCCCATGTAGCTTCATCGGGCCCAAAGTGCTTCCACTACACTTTAACCTACTCTATTACTCAATTCTGGAGCATGAGTTGTTTCCACTGCAATATGCATTATGGATCTGGCTGGAAACTTCCCTCTAGTTCCACCTGCATTACATACCAATAAATCACATTATCAGTATCCTGCACATATCTCTTAAGTAATGAAACATGGAAAATATCATGGACTTTCAATGTCAGCGACAGTGCAAGTTTGTAGGCCATTGGTCCAATCCTCTCAAGGATCTTAAAAGGCCTGCAATACTGAGGTGTCGGTTTGGCACATGACCCCATCCTTAAGGAGTTCCTCTTTGGTTTGATGCGCAAGTACACATGCTCCCCAACCTAAAACTCCTGTAATGCTCTATGATGATCTGCATAACTATTCTGCCTCGCATGTGCTACCTTTAAATTCCTTCTAATAACTTGCATCTCCTTCTCCATCTCAACCAACATATTGGGTCCAATAAACACCATGTTCACTAGATCACTCCATCTGGTAGGATTATTACAAATCCGCCCGTAAAGAGCCTCAAATGAGCTCATCTTCAAGGATTCTTGATACCCATTATTATAACCAAACTCCACCAGTGGAAGATACTCCTCCCACTTCCTCTAATAATGGATGACATACATCCTTAAATATCCTCAAGAATCATGTTAAACCTTTCTTTTTTTCCATTTGTCTGTAGATGATAAGTTGTATTGAAGGCTAACTCTATCCCCAAGTCTGCAAACAACTCCTTCTAAAACTTGGAAGTGAAATTGGTATCTCTATCTAACACAATATTCTTGGGAACCCCATGCAACCTCACTATATCCCTATTGAATATATGAGCTACCTCACTAGCTAAATTAGTATACTTCACTACAATGAAGTGAGCTACTTTACTCAACCTATCAACTGCAACCATAATGGAATCATGATTCCTTGATGTCCTCGGAAAACCTATAATGAAGTCCATGGAAATGACCTCCCATTTCCATTCTGGTATCAGAATAGGATACAATAGGCCATTTCAATGCTTTCATTCATCTTTCACATGTTGACAATCCAAGAACCTTGCAACAAACTCAACCACCTCTTTCTTCAAATTTGGCCAATAGTAGAACTTCTTGACAGTTGTCAAAGTCTTCTGGTATCCTGAGTGCCTGAATATGGCTTGACATGAAAATCTATCAAGATAAGATTCTTCAACTTGCTTCTATCTGGAACATAAAGACTGCTCTTGAATTTGAACAATCTATCTGTTGTGAGGTGATACTCCTTGTCCCTGTCACCTTCACCCTATTGCTGCAATCTTTGCTTCAACTATTGATACATCTCATCATGTTTCCCTGCATGAAAGATCTTCTCTTGTAAATCTGTCCCATAAGAGCTCACAGCTGAAATATGATTCACCTACACTCTCCTACTAAGAGCATCTACAACCCTATTCATTTTCCTTTTATGTATCTGATCTCAAAATCAAACTCACTGAGAGTAACCAACCATCTAGCTTTCCTGGCATTCAAATTGGTTTGGTCAAATAGATACCACAGTCCACTGTGATCAGTCATCAATATGAGCCTCCTACCAATGAGATAATGTATCCACATCTTCAATGCATGAATGATGGCTGCCAACTCAATATAATGAGTCACATAGTCCTGCTCTTTCTCATTCAACGTCCTTCATTCATAGCAAACCACCTGCCCTTTCTGCATCAGGACTCCACCAAGTACTCCCTTGCAACAATTTTTACAAACCACAAACTCCTTATCAGGATCTACAATTTTCAAAGTTGGAGCATGTGTAAGTAAATGCTTTAAATACTCAAAATTAGTTGTATGCGTAGGAGTCCATTTGAACTTCTTCCCTTTCCTCTGCAAGGATGTGATAGGATAGCCAATCTTTGAGAAGTTCCTGATGAACCGCCTGTAATAACTTGTTAGTCCCATGAACTATCTAACGTCATCCACACTCCTCAAAGTTGGCCACTCCATGATAGCCTTAATCTTTTTTTGATCCACTGTTATCCCTTCCTTAGGAACAACACATCCCAAGTAATGAATCTGAGTCTGAAAGTAACTGCACTTGTTGAGCTTGGCATATAATTGATGCTCTCTCAACAATCTCAATATCATTTCTAGGTGCTCTGCATGATCCTCTTCATTCTTTCAATATACCAATATATAATAAAAAAATATTATCGAAAACTTATCCAGATAAGGGTGCAACACATTGTTCATCAAACACATGAAGGTGGTTGGAGAATTAGTAAGACCAAACACAACCACCATGAACTCATAGTTCCCATACCTTGTTCGAAATGTAGTCTTGTAGATGTCTTATTCTTTGATGTGCGGTTGATGATATCTTGATCTCAGATCAATCTTCGGAAACACTACAACTCCCTTCAACTGATCAAACAAAATCATCAATCTGCGGAAAAGGATACATGTTCTTGATAGTCACCTTGTTCAACTACCTATAATCAATGCACAATCTGAGAGTACCATCCTTCTTCCTTACAAACAATGCTAGTGCACCCCAAGATGACACACTTGGCCTTATGTATCCCTTATCAAGCAATTCTTTAAGTTGGAACTTCAAATCCACCAACTCTGGAGTGCTCATCCTATATGGTGCCTTAGATGTTGGTGTTGCTCCTGGTACCAACTCAATATAAAATTCCACCTACCTATGAGGTGGAAGCTATGGAATCTTTGCAAGAAACACATCCTGAAACTGATGCAAGATAGGATACGTTCTCAGGACTTCATCATCCTCATCCTCTTTCCCTTTTTCACTAGAAACATGAATTGTAAACAATAAACACCTTTCCTGGGGCAACGCTTGGCCTACATAGTTGTAACCATTCTCACTGATGTAGGCTTCTTCTTTCCCTGCAATATTCTCTTTTCTCCATCATCATCCAGGCACTCAATGGCCTTGTCATAGTAGTCCACCTTGGTCCTGTGAATGAACAACCAATCCATGCCCAAAAGCATATTATATGATCCCAAAGGAATCACATTTATATGTGTTGATACAGGTATACCATTAATCTCAAATGCACAAGATCTCACCGAGGGATGAACTCTTCTCTTGGTCCATGTATCCAACTACACCAACCAAGATTTTTCATGCAATTCCTTATTCAACCGACATTGATCCACCAGGTCAGGACTAATATAGCTATAATTAGATCCAAGATCAATCAAAATATAAACAAATTAATCGCAAAGCTTACCTTCCATCTTGATAATGGATGTCTGATGATATGTCTACATATTACACACTGTTGCATAGATCTAAGGAATGCTCTCGCCTACATCCCCAACTATCTTCTCCTCCTGAACACTGTAAATTTGAGTCAAGCAACCCTAATATGGTGGGCAATCCATCCTACAATGGTCTCCACCACAAGTCCAACACTTCAATGGTTTTCTTCCATTGCCTTTATTTTTTTTCTCCTCACACTGAGACCCATGTCCTCTCTCAGTTGCATTGAACTTCTTATGAGGTCCCACATTTTCCTTGTCACCTGCATCCTGAGATATTCCTCACTTCTTAGGCCATTTTCCTTTTGTCTTCTCATTACCTTTCCAATCATGCTTGAACTTAGGCTTGCGCTTAGACTACTCATAACAATGCTTCATATTTCTAATGACTTCCTCCAATGACTGAGGCTCGTCATACTCAATCTGATCCTTTAATGCTAATGGTAGTCCACTGATGAAACTTTGGACCTTTGTCTTCTAATCCTTGAGGTAGGGAACATACCTCAACAACTCTAGAAATTTGGTTTTGTACTCTTCATCTGTCATGGAACCCATATTGAGCTCATAGAATTCCTTGGTCTTTCCATCATAATACCACTCATATAGGTACTTATTCTTGAAGAGTCTTTCAAACTCATTCCAAATCATCTTCTCTTCCCTGATGCCCCTAACATTGTTAACATCCTCCCACCATATGTTTTCCTTTCCCTTGAGACTGAATGTGGATATATTCGCTTTCATGTTCTCTGATTAGTCATGCAATGTAAAAATATTCTTCATCCCAAGTAACCATGCTTTTGCATCTTATGATTTCTTCACTTCCCCTTCAAAAGTAGGAGGCTTGGCTTTATTGAACTCTTCTAGAAAGTACCCCCTCTCACTCCTACTATAAGGATGTTGGCGATGATGACAATGATGTCTCTCATAAATAGATCTAGAATAAAATCCATGAGTGCTAGCCCTCCTATCAAGTGTACACAAGGATATGCCACCTTTCACTGTATCATCCCTTTCCATCCTATACCCCTTATGAGACCTTCTTCCATCAACACCATTTGTATTTTCCTCCTATCCATGACTGATCCCCAATTGTCCCTACTTCTGCAAATTTATAAGGCTCTGAAGAATCACTGCATTAAGATTGGCTTGATTTTCTTGAGCTCTGGCAAGCCTTTTCTTTACCTCAATCAACCACTCATTGTGTACCTTGCAACTCACAATTTCTTCCTTCAAGCTTCGCAATGTGTCTTCCAAACTAGGAGAATTTCCCTCTCCCTACTGCTTAACTGATCTCTCCCATCCTACCATTGTCTCTTCAAGCCTGTATGGAGATTCATATGAATTGTACTCAATTATTCTTCTCTTCGTCTCTTGGCCTTTTATGTCCTTCAATATGCCATTTTAGCTATGTAAAACATAATAAAAAACATACCTCATGGAATCTCAGGGGAGGCCATTGCATCTGTAGAGGCCAATCTAGTATAGCACGTTACAACGTCACAAGCATAACAACTCATATATGGATACCATAATTGTAACAATAAATAACCAACATGTGTGTATGATAAACACATAGACAACCGACATGTATGAATAACAATCTTCATTTACCCCGAGGTCCAGTGTTGCAACCTCGCTCTGATACCAGCCCTGTAACCACCTTATCCGACATTTACCCGCTTTTAAAAGCTCTCCAGGTAAACATGAGTAAATATTTATTATGACGTGACCCAACATCTGATTTTTAGTTATGGAAGTGGGATCTACTAACCGAAAACATATTGAAACCTCTTAGGGACACCAGATCACCTAGGTGTCAAACAGCAACCACTAGTGATCAGACCCTGAGTTGGAACTTCTTTTTAACTGATCTCACAACCCAGCCACATGCATAATCCATTGTCAGTGTGGCTAGAAGGCTCCATCTGCACATATAGACCTCCCTCCATGTGCTTCCAGCTAAAATCTCTTAGTTCCATATCTACAACTATTAAATCAATGCCACTTTTTCAGGGCTAGCCTTCAGGCCATTGCCCATAATAGCCCAAAGCTTTCCAAAATAAAGTTTAAAGTGAAGAAAAGACTATATGATAAGTAACAAGGATATGTATTTCCCAAACAAGCTAAACACATGATAATAAAAAAATTAAAACACATGGTAAACATGATAATCTACGGGTCATGGATGCATATATGTTTAAGTCTCCTTAACTTCATCAAGGAGTCATCAAGAAGGCTCAATTCCCTCTCAAACCAACTCCAACAACACTAGTTAGCCCGTGCATTAACATAACCATTCAATAGCTTATCAAATCATGAACAAGATCCATAACAAGAACACATAATTTAACCAATGATGCCTATAACCAGCATACAATTGTTGGCCTTATTTGGGCTGACCCGGGTTCAATCTATACGCGCATCAACAAAGCCCTTGATCATTAGTCCTTTCGGCAACGACCTACAAGTAGATCGTAGTCTCACCCGAAGTGACTATGGGAGGATGCAGAACTAGGTTTCTACAGCCTTGAAGGACTAGGAGATGTGGTATTATTATGTTATTTTATTCTTAGCATTTATAAATCACTTCACCGCATTAGATTAATCACTTAAACATGCCATATAAAACCATAAACTATCACTGTGCTGAAGTAAAATGAAATTGTAATAACTGCTACTCTACAATAGATAATAAGCAAATATACACATAAAAACACCAAATTAATGTGGTTCACCCCAGTGTAGGGCTACATCCACAAGAATTGTTGCTTAATATAATGAATCTTTGAAAAACAACTAGTTCTTGGCCTGCGCACTAAGTTGCAGGTTGTTTGTGCACTCAGTTGCAGACTCTTCTCCAAGCCTCTATGCACTCAGCTGTAGAGCCTCTCCTTTGCTACCAAATTACAGATCACAATAATTCACCCATAACACTGATCTAGATCAAAACTTATTGATATCTCTTCTTATTATTTTACCCTATATATACTATTACATTGTATGGTTACATGATCAAAATACCATGGACTCCTTAAAACAAACAATTATCGCCCCAAAATCATTGATCCCTTACGAAATCGTGTGCTTTTACAAAAAGGAGGGACTTTGACCCACCCC
Source organism: Pinus tabuliformis (assembly GCA_031772625.1). Lineage (NCBI taxonomy): Eukaryota > Viridiplantae > Streptophyta > Pinopsida > Pinales > Pinaceae > Pinus > Pinus tabuliformis. Next base: position 620,625,854 of record CM062805.1, read on the forward strand.
AAATCCCTTACAACACCGTGTGGTATATTCAAAATGTGCTCCATTGCACTCTTTGTTGCGGGCTCCGAGCCACAAAATGCGGAGTCTTTGCAAAAATCTAGGCCAAGTTGGGTTGCACCCAACAGGCCCCCAACGCTCATATGTGACTTGTCTCGAGTAACAAGGGACAATTTTAAGAACCACCCTAAATTTATATGTATAATAAATGGGCTAATCCCCATGATACATAGGAAAAATGGGAGGCGATTTTATCAATAATATAATATGTATATATAATTTTTTTGGCGAATCTCTCACAAGATTATATTATTTTGTACAGTGATGGAGAATCTTTCACTGAATTATAAATCTTGTAAGATCTTGGCAAATCTTTTACTGAATAAAAAAACATTGTGAAGTCTTGGCGAATGTTTTGTTAAAGTATGAAACCATATATGATAATAAGAAAACATATTCATTAAACTGTAATATACTAACATACATGTTTGGAAAAAAGAAACATAATTTTCTCTTCCTACAAACAATGTTCCAAGTTTCAGTGGTCGTGTTTGTCAAGGTTCTTACAATACACTCTTTCATATCCTTCTATTAGTTTTGATAATATTCCACAAAAAAGTTCTTGTAGGCGTTGATATTGACAACGAGTTCTGTCAAGGTAGGAGAGATTAATCTTTTCTCTACAACTTTTGTCAAGCTACCACTTTTTTCAAGTTATCAAATTTCTTTCTTATTCCATAGACTCCAACTGCGAGATAAAAAAAAAAAAAAACAAATCAAGTTTGTTTACCCCTACACGCCAACAAGTAGCAAACCCCAACTATATTATATAAGAAAGTATTAGGTATCCCAAAGGCTTGAAGGGGATCTAATTGAAAGAAGTGACCATTGTGAGAATCCTTCCAATCAATATATGAATATATAAATGTAGATTTATTATTATTTTAATTGGAAATATTCAATTAAATAATACAATTTAACTATGTCTCTCTCAATCTAAATTGCTTATTAGCATAATTCACTACCCTCATAGGTCTCTCATTTTTTAACAGCGTTGTAACATGTAGATTAATTTCCTTTTTGGTGAACAATCTCCACCTTTTAGGAAAATATGGTGCAATGGCTCCAACCCCTACAAATCATTAGGACAAACTAAGAATAGCACAGAAGATGAAAGGTTGTACAAACTAGCTTATTTTTCAAACAACTAATCCAACATCAATACCTAAACTTTTTCATGAAGATATCATATTGAGAATGTTTGAAAAATGGTGAGAAATCTTCTGCGAGGGTGGTGCGGAAAGAGTGATAAAGTTTCATTGTTTTGAATTTTTTTTTTTAAATCAAAAAAAGTTAAAAACCAATATTAATGGAGATATTGATATTTTTTACTAAATTTTGCGAAGTGACTAAATGTAGCTTTAACCATTCACTTTAAGATGTTTTTACAATATAATTTCCTAAGTCTATTTAATATCTTAATTATCATAAAAACCAACCTATATACATCTTAAATCCACATCTACCACTCTTAAGGGGATGAAATCTATTCATTATCATAAAAATCAACCTATATCCATCTTAACTCCACATCTACCACTCTTAGGGGGATGAAATCTATTTATCCCTCTGAGCACTTGGTAGACCCATAATTAAGATGGATCTAAGATGATAGAATTTCCCCTTTAAATAGTCTATGCTCAAATGAATACCATGGTATTATCATAAACCTGGAGCTTAAAAATTACTATTAGTAATTTATAAAAATTAATAAAATTAATAATTGATTTTTATTTTATTTTTTATTTTAACCAAGTTAAAATGTTTAACATACATTAAATTACAACATCCATTTTTACTCTTGATCCACCAAGCCCCAAGAGGGATCAAATATTTTTTCACTCTATGCTAGTTTGCATATCACGATATTTGATCCCTCTCGGGGCTTAGTAGATTCAGAGTAAAGATGGATCTATGTTGGGTTAATTCCCCCATTTAAATAGGCTACATTCCACGTGAATACCATGGGTCAATACCATGTGCCATTTTTATTTTTATTAATACTAATATTAATAATGTTTTTTTGCATGGTATTAATAATAATCTAGCCCATGGTATTTGGCCCATAGTATTTTGCCCATAGGTTTCACCTAAATATAACCCATTTTTTTAGTGTCCTTAAATATAAGGTGACTTACGGAGTAAATATAAACAAATGTTTTATTTGTTTACCATACCTCTCATTTATTTATATTTTTATTAATTTACCATACCTCTTTTACAAATATGGTATTTGGCCCATAGGATTCACTTAAATAAAACCTCTTTTTTGAGCCTTCATAAATAGAAAGAGGGTTAAGGACTAAATATAAAAAGAGGTTTTATTTATTTACCACACGTCTAGTTTATTTTTATTTTTATTTATTTACCATACATTTTGAGTAAGTATAAAAAGAGGTTTTATTTATTTACCATACCTCCACTTTATTTATATTTTTATTTGTTTACACCCTTGCATGTATATAAGGTGACTTATGGAGTAAATATAAAAAATGTTTTATTTATTTACCATACCTCTCATTTATCTATATTTTTATTAATTTACCATACCTCTTTTATAAATATGGTATTTGGCCCATAGGATTCACTTAAATAAAACCTATTCCTGAAAATTAGGGCGAATGGAAGGTTGTAACTCCTAATTTCAAGGGTTAAATTTACCTTTTTTACCCTCTCCCTTAAAATAAGGTGGGCTACTTGAGGCAATTTGTAAAAATGTACTATGATACAAAATATTCGCCACTAAAAATTTAAAACCCCTTAATTTCTCCAAAGGGCGAACATTCGCCCCTAAAATTTTCCATGTGAGTCACTTAGTCGAATTTCCTATGCTCTTTGTTGTAATGCTATTATAGGCATTGTTTAATTGTTGCATATTGTTTGTGACATGCTTCTCTTCCCTGTGCACTTCCTCAAACAGCGCTTTTTCAACGGTTCCGTAGCCTTCCCAATCATTGCCTTCTCTCTCTGTCGAAGCTCTTGAAGATTCTCATCCACTTCTTTGGACATTTGGAGAGCCTCATCCTGCCATGGCTGAGTTCTCTCTGTTAGAGTCTGCTCTTCCTTCCTCAGCTCCTCTATCTTCTTCTGGAGGGAATTTCCCTCATTGACCTTTGCGAGCTTCTGTGAGATTGGTAAGGTTCTCACAGTTGCTCAAATCTCCTCCCAATGTTGTTGCTTCTTCTGAATATCCTCTTGTAGTTTCTGCGCATTTGGATCTTCCTGCAGTGAAGTCCAAATCTGTAAGCTCTCATCCAATAGCTTCCCATAATCTACCACTGTTGCAGAGATGTCGACCATTGTAGCCTTCAAGTCGGCCTCCCTCTGCTCTTGCACTTCCTTTGGTGTGGTTGGTTGTAGCTTCATCTGTAGCTCGTTGATCTTCATCTCATATGTAAATTGCACGTTCACAATCTTATCCTTGTATCCTTTTACTGCAAGGTCGAGCTTCACGACCTTGTCCTCCACTGGTTCCTCTTCTCAGACATCAATGTCCAGAACCTCGCGGCATGTTGCTTCGACCACCTCCTTCAACTTCTACTACTACTATACTACTTGATCCCTCTCCTAGATCGCTTGGTCGAGATTCTACTTCAGTGAAGCTCGCTCTCTCTCTACCTAAATGTTTAACTGTGAAGAGAGTTGTTTGCATTGCTTCAGATCATCTATGATCTCTAGATGCATCTTGTGTAATCTCTAAAGTGGCACTGCGGTGATTTTCATGTTCATGTACCTCCACTCTTTTGCCTATTGTTTTACCGCAGTAGAGTCAAACTGCAGGGATCCGGCAAGTATCGGCACTATCCGTGTTCCAAGTGTAGGCTCTACTAGTCTTTCCTCTCCAAGCTTCTTCACTACCTGCACTGGTTGTCTAACGGTCTGTGCCAATGTATTCAGTTCTACAATGTGCTCTATGACACTTGTTAGAAGTGCAGCATAGCGATCATTTCGCTTATTCCATGATTTTTTTGTTGCTTCCTGAATTATGTCCCCAATATGGTCCAAGACCCCATCAATGAGAACCAATGGAATTATTTCATTTTTCTTATCTTCCTTCTACTTCTTTTTGCTTCTTGTGTCAACTTTGGTGCGTGCCTTCCTCTTCTCTGTGACAACTGGGTCTGTCTATGTCTTTTCGGACTCTCTATTCTTCTCATCGCGTCCAAGAGGATCCAGAGACCCTAACCATATTTCTCCTCTTATTCTGAAGCTTTCTCATCCTTATCCTTCCCACTCGCTTCCCCAAACCGCGTTGTTTCCTCCTCTGTCAAACTGTCCTTTGTCGGTATCTCTAGCGTAGTGATCCACTCCATGAGCCATTGTTGTATCTATGCTAGGAGATTGTCTCATGTCACTAAATATGGCAGGGGATGACATGTCTTCCTTGTGTCCCTTCGTTCCTGTGTGTAAATTTTGTGGAAGTCAGCCTTAAAATTCGTGACAGAGTTATACTGCTCGTATAGGTTCGGTGAAAGTTGATGGTGTTGGTTCACCAACATGTGTAAGTCCATATGGTATAAAATGAAAAATAGTATGTTATCCCATGCTTGCGTCAGTTCAATGGTATACCACAGTGAGGCATATCACATGGCTTCACAAACATCTGAGGGTAGCGGAGGGAACTGCGAATCTTTCAACTCTCTCCATGCAAGCATCACAATTATCAGAATTAACCATGCATAGTGAAATGAAGTACCTTTCTCCTGAGCCTCGTAGCAGTCGTCCAAAAACTCTTGGCATAGATATGTAGCCCAGTTGTACTAAACCTCGTTAGCGCACTTTACAGCTAATGAAACCACCAATGCAGGGACTTCATTAGCCCGACACTTCCTCATGATTTTTCAAGCCAATATATGTGTTGCGAAGCAAACTCCCTGGTCATTGATCGAGTTGATATCATAACCTTGCTTCCCTTTCATCAGTCCAAACCTCTTCTTCATGTTGTATTCTATGGCTATGTCCTGATCTTTCCCAAAAACTCCTTTGCAGGGTTCAGCCCTTGATAAGGTAGTCTTGTGATTCTCCATATTAACATTGGATTGATAGGGATCCTCTTCCCCATCCACAGGCATCCATTGTGCACCAGCACGAGTAGTTGTCTCACACAAGTTGTGCTTCCTAGACTTATGCCGAAGTGCGGCACATTCAACATATTCAACAAGCTCGACTGCACCAATCCAGCTGCCCAATGTTGTGGTTCTAACCTTATCACACCACTCTCAGAATAGTGCACTTGTTTTAAGTATTTGTCTAGTGCAAAATACGTATATTCCTTTCTATCAATGAAATCATTGTCTGTGAACTTCAGCTGGGGAATCTTTCCAAGGTTTTATCCAGTAAATCGCATTAACTCCGACAATAAAGGGGTGAAAGAATAATTTGTTTCCTTCGACTCTATCACTGCTTTTTCATCTGGTTTTCTTGGTGGAATATATGGTGGGAGAGGCGACGGAAACATTGTGTCATCCATTTCCATTCACGCTCACTCTGCTTCTTCCTCACTATCTCTCACATGTTCAGGCTCTTTCTGAGGCTCAATAGGTCTATTTTCTTGTTTCTTCTTCGTTTTCTCCTCTCTAGTAATTTTCTTTTGCGGATATCTCTGTTGCATGCATGATGATGTTATTGTGGGTGGTGATGTTGTTGCGGGTGGTGATGTTGCTTCCTTAAATCTGGCTAAACCCTTCTCACTATGTAGACGAATAAATTCTTCAGGCATCATATGGCAGCAAAAATTTTGCAACTTCTCCAACAATACTCGAACTCTTAGGGCAGAAAAGTGCCAAATCTAGGCAAGACGCGGCTTTTTATAAAAAAAAATATGAATTTCTAACCCCATAATTAGCTCAGATTGTGTTCATTAATTGCATATATATCGCTAGATCTGTGTAATTTGTCCTCATAAATGCATCACTTCGCGTGTTTCAATGGAAACTTTCCTTTTTAACAGTCATATTTTCCCAGTGAACTTCGACGCATCCCATATTGTAGTGAAGAAACCCCTCTTACGTCGAGGCTCCTACGAACTTTGACATAATCCAGAATGTAGCGAAGTAACTTCCTACATCAAATCTCTCTCTACAACGTAGTTTATAGTCTAATGCCCACTTTCAACTGCAGGTGGCACTAAGAATTTTCTCCTTTCTTCAGAGAGAAGCTATAGAGGCAGGGTTATCCCTGTATAGCTTCAACCTGCTACCATTTACTCTTCCTTGAATCAATTATCCATTTAAATTTGCTAATTGAACCACACCTCCATCAGTAATATGCTTGATAATGTATGGGCCCAACCAATGCATCTTGAATTTTCCTGGAAATTTTACAAACTTACTGTCATAAAGGAGAACAAGGTCTCCTATAGTTGAAAACTTGGGTTCGTTTTCTAATCCTATGTTCACCTTGTTGGTCTTCAGTGACTTCGTTATGTCTGGTATCTCTATCTCAGGTCCAGTTACTTCGTGGTATCCTTCTAAATCTGCTATGTCGATATTGTGAGGATCTTCTTCTTCATCTGCAGTAAGGTTATAGCACTCTAGTGCATTTTCTATCTGCGCAACCCAATCAAGTTGCTTCCATGTCAGTGGGGTTACATTCTCAAAGATCCTCTTCTTGATTGTCTGAAGGGCCAAATCTATGTATGGGAAATCGTCCTCAAAGTTGAATGTTAATATGAAGCCATCAACCATGTCTGCCTAGTTCACAGTACCATGTCGAAGCTCCGTTTCTAGGTACCAGTTCTTAGGGATTGTCTCTAATGTATGAATGAATCCATGTACCCATTCTTGCTACAGAATGTCTTTCCATGTTGTAGTGCATAGCTGGATATGCTTCCTAGGATTAGTTTCACCATCATATTTTATCTCTATCTTTGTATCTATCTATCCAAATCTTATCCCTATCAGTCTTTGACATTCCTCCAAAACTCATATATTCTTCTTGTGTGCATTCCACCATCTAGCAGGGGTAGCCTCAGGGCTATATCAAAGGCTAACAACTTTTGATTTTTTGGGACTTTTTTCATAATCATTAAGAAAAGTTTTTACATCACCTAAGCCATCATAAGAAGCCAGGTTACATACCTCAGATATCATACATCAAATTGATTTGGTAATTCTTGCACAATGCCCTGTGGATACTTCATGCAACCTATTATGCCAATTCTTCGACTCTTCTTCTGTGTCTGAGGTACAAGAACTATCACACTCCCAACTCAACATGCCTTCTGCAGTAGGGTTAACGTAATCGTATTCCTTCGTTATCATTTGATAGATATTGTCTATGTCAGCTGCGTAGTGTTCTTCTTTGATTGGTTATGTATATCTTACTCCTTCTAATGGATCCAAGGGAACAATTACTCATATTGTTTCCTTCAAATATCATTTGTCTCTTATTCGGATTAATTATGGCCATATTGTCAAATTCCCAGTCAATTCCAAGCAATCCAGGATAAGGGTTACTATCATCAATGACCTTTATTACTTAAAGATCAGCAGTAGTGTGAACTCCTTCAATATCCACTATGACACCTGGTAGTCTTCCCAGAGGGAAGATCTTTTGCTGATTTTCCATCCTTAACTAAATAAGTGACCACTGTAACTTCGGCTTATCCATTAATTCCCATGTCTTTTTCGTCAAGACATTAGCATCAAATCCTAGATCTAGAATCATTTGATCCATCTCATACTCTCCTGTCTACGCACTAAGCCTCATTTCTCTGTCATTTCTCTTCTGTCAATAGAAATTATTGACTATGTGCATCTCACTTCACGGTGTTTCTTTGGATGTACAGGAATCTATCTACTCGTGAAGCCCTTCTACAGCCTTTTGATCTCTTAACAATTTTATACAAGTCTACATAAAATATTTTAAAATACCTACTTGATTTGTTGAATCCTGGTCTCATGTCAGAGCGCGATCCTATGTTGGAGCTTGGTTCTATATCGAAGTTGATTACATGTCACTGTTACTTTTCTGATTGGGATTTGGCTGTGCACTAGAGGTCAAAGCTCCAGCATCCATAAAACTTCGCTTTGCTTCCATAAATACTTATTTTTCTTTCTAAATATCAAAAACAGGAACTTTCTCAGTAGTCTTTCTAACCCATGCACTTTCAGATTCTTTCTTTTCATTCTCTTTATCACTACCAATCGCAGCTCCACTTCTAGTGACAATACTAATTCAAGGTTCGTCGATCCTCCTTTCAGCAGTCATCATTTGAATATTTTGTGTCGGCTGTTGATTCCTTTTTTCTTGCATCTTCACCATAAGTAAAGGACATTCTTCAATTACATGGTTAAAGGATTTACAGTACTTACATGTCATTGTGGGGTTCTAGCAATTTCTCGCAAAATTGCTTGGTTGGCCGCAATTATAGAAAATGAGTTTTCCATGTCCTCAACCAGCTCCACCACCTTGACCTCTTCCTTAGTAACCTCCTCGACCATTGCATTATATATTGTCCTCATGTATGTGCTCTTCTGCTTGCATTATATAAGCGTCGGCACCGCGCTCCATCATTAGTTCATAAGCCCAACAATTATTCTCATCGTGTCCTACTGATTTACAAAATTTGTAATATAGATTCCTCAGAGTCTGTACATATTTTTGTAACAAGTAACAGTCTTCTTAACAATTTTGGCCTCTAGTCTTACATATTTCGCACCACAGGCTGGATCCTGCATTCAAGGGATTCGGTGCCCCACCAACCATGTAATCCCTGAAGATAGGGAATTGTTCTTTAGAATGGCCCTCTGATCTGCAATTCTTACACCATACTTACTTTCTAACTTCTTTGGTTTTATTGATGTCTTGTATCTGTAGGGTTAGGTTTGCCAGATGATTCTAAATCTGTTACATGCCTGCATTAGTATCTCCTATAGGCGAAGCTTCCAATTTCATCACAATTTGTAGAGCTTCGGCTTGACTTTCTATCTTTTGTTGCATCAATGGAAATCTGATATGTGGTAACAGCACAGTTATAAACCTTTCTTGATGTTGTTGCGGAGCTAGGTCGAAGCTTACTTGATCCAATAACACTTTAAATCTATGATCAAACTCCCAAACAGACTCAATAGGCTTTTGTTTGACCTCTTTCAACTCGATGACTCACTGCAACTTAGACTTCGGCTTCTTAAATTCTCTTATCAGTGTTGTTTCAATATCTGCAAACGTGTGGTACTGATTATTTGAATACTTCATATACCATGTCAATGCTCTATCTTGGAGCGTCGTAACGAGCTGCACTTTCTTTATATTCTCATCGTTGATCTGCTTCATTGTCCATACAGCTTCACATAAAAACCAAAACTGTTCTGGATCCTCCAATCCAGTTCCTTTGAAAATGGGTAGCTTAATATCGTCATACATACTTCTTCTTGGAGGGGGAGGGGGATGGGGGGTAGGAGGGGTAGGGGGAGGGGGAAAGCCAAAAACACCCTGGCTATTATTGGATGTTGGCTTCTATGACCTCTCAAGTTGGAAGGGTGAATACTGCAAAGTTACCTGGGGGTTATCATGGTGGATTTCTTCTCTTTCACTTTCAGATCCACTCAAAAGAGGACTATAATCAGTGACTGCAAAGGTATTTGGGCCTTGTCCACGAGATCTCTTTTGGGTATCTACTCTATATCTCTTTCCACTTCGTGTTACTCCGATCTCTTGCTCATATTTATTCTCTTTTCTTCCAAACATAAGTAAACTAGAAATCTGATTGCATCTATAAAACTCCCTTTTCACATAGAAGCATCTTAATCCAAATTTTCAGAGATTTTAAATACTTACCTCACGGTTCTTTGAAGAATCATCATTCTGCTTCACTATAGGACACGGTCAAGTCTATAGTGAACTCAATAATGAATCCTCCCAAGATATTATCAATCCAGAAAATCGACAGCCCTTGAAATCTTATTGTCAGTGCTCTTGATTCATTGTATCAGTTCAGGAGTCCACACCATATGTTCTTAACCCTTAAAACAGTTCTTCCTTTCGTTCAACCTCGATATCCACTCGTACATCTCAATAGGAAAAGAACTGAAGAAAATCTCATATTGATCTGTAAAAATATACTTCTCTAACCAAGCTTCGGATGTCAGACGAGGGGCTCTTGATCTGCAAATTCTCGCTCTTTCAGGTCTATCCAATCTTGAATCTCCTTCTTCAACGGGTACCACGTCCACATATCCCTCAAACAGATCCTTGTCTCGATAATGGAACCATTTTTTGGCTTGATTTGGGCTAACCCAAGTTCAATCTATACCACGCACCAACAAAACCCTTGATCACTGGCCCTTTCGAAAATGACCTACAAGCAGATCACAATCTCACCCAAAATAACTATGGGAGGATGCAAAACTAGGTTTATGCAACCTTGAAGGACTAGGAGATGCGGTATTATTATGCTATTTTATTCTTAGCATTTATAAATCACTTCGTTGCATTAGATTAAACACTTAAACATGTCATAAAACCATAAACTATCATTGTGTTCAAGTAAAATGCAATTGTAATAACTGCTACTCTACAATATATAATAAGCAAATATACACATAAAAACACCAAATTAACGTGGTTCACCCCAGTGTAGGGCTATGTCCACAAGAATTGTTGCTTAATATAATGAATCTTTGAACAACAACCAGTTCTTGGCCTGCGCACTAAGTTGCAGGTTGTCTGTGCACTCAGTTGCAGACTCTTCTCCAGGCCTCTACGCACTCAATTGCAGAGCCTCTCCTTTGCTACCAAATTACAGATCACAATAATTCACCCATAACACTGATCTGGATCAAAATTGATTGATATCTCTTCTTATTATTTTACCCTATATATACTATTACATTGTAGGGTTACATCATCAAAATACCATGGACTCCTTAAAACAAGAAATTATGGCCCCAAAACCATTGATAGACGAAAGTCGGCCATAGTGATCCGGGAGTCCCGCGTGGAAGGGCTCTCGCTCAACGGATCAAAGGTACGCCGGGGATAACAGGCTGATGACTCCCAAGAGCTCTTATCAACGGAGTCGTTTGGCACCTCGATGTCGACTCATCACATCCTGGGGTTGAAGAAGGTCCCAAGGGTTCAGTTGTTCGCCGAGGGATGCATCGACACAGCTACTAATCGAGAGCATGATCAATACAACCTGATTGCTTAAGCTTCATGATCGAACTCCCCTTATCGCTTCATGATCACAATCCCTTACAAAATTGTGTGCTTTTACAAAAAGGAGGGGCTTCAACCCACCCCGAAGCCCTTATGAAACCACGCAGTATATTCAAAATGTGATCCATTGCACGCTCCACGCCACAAAATGTGGAGTCTTTGCCAAAATTTAGGCCAAGTTGGGTTGCACCCAACAATAACCAGAATGAATCCATGACAAATCAGTCCTAAAATCAACATAATAATGAGTCATGTGCTCATTTCTCACAATAAGGAAATAACTCATATTAACATATGCAAATGTGAACCAAGTTAGGGACTTCCACATACCACCCGACCATAGATTGGGCTGAACTAAATCTCTCTTTCGGCCAATCTGTTAGGTCCCTATAATACTAGTGATTCCCCCATTACTATTGTCATTGTAGCCCTTATTGTTATTGTTGTGCCCCTATTGTCCGCATATTTTTATTATTGTCCCCCATAGAAGCCCACTATTTTTATTATTGTGCCCTTATATTATTATTGTTATGTCAACTTTGATTATATCGTGACCCCTTAGCCTCCTATATATAGAAAGGAGGTTTTGTCATTTGTATCATCCAACAATTGTTCATTTGTGTAATTTAAAGGAGGTTTCCCCCTCAAAGAGGCTGATTTTGAAAGCGTTGATCTATCTTTTCTTCTATTTTGTGAGCTGGTTGCATAACATTTGGTATCATAGCTTTGGATTCTAAGGTTTCGCTGCTCCAAACAGGTCATCATGGAATTTTCGCTATAACTTTTTTTTCTGCAACGTTTTAGAAGCTAATAAAAAACCCATATGAGCTGAAAACTCTCTGAACCTCGAGTCCAAATTTCAGATCTTGTCTCGCTATATTTTCGGAGATATGATCCAAGGAATTTAGGGTTTTTGCAGGATCATGAGTTATATCTCAAACAGCTGACCTGGGGAAAATCATCATAAATTTCTTTATGAGCATCAGATTGAAATTTCGTAAGAATTTACAGAAAGAGAACAGCCTGTAGTTTTCTGTGTATCAGTTTCAGGTCCTAAGGTCGAAATAGTGACACGTGGCACTTCGTACAAGTTCGAACCAGTCTATAATCAGGTCATCATGGGAGATCTAGCATAACTCTTCCTTGGAGAATCCAATCTTGATCAGACTTCCGAGGTTAGAAAGAGGACTTAGAGGGCTACTGTAGGACACAATTTCAGACTTTGGAGATCCAAAATTACAGAGATACAACAAATTCAATATTGAGCTCCTACAAAGTGAAAAAAGGTGTGTAGTTTTTTTAAAAATTTACATAAGTTTAGTTTGAAAAATTAGTTTGAAGGAATTCAAAGGGCATAGTGAAGCATTAATATCATTAATTGATGCCCTGAAGAAATAAAATGGGAACACCTAGTGAGCAACCTGAAATCTCTAGCATGACTCATGAAGAAGAGGAAGAAATGCAACATGATATATCAAAATTACGAGACCAAGTGCAACAAATTTCACTCTCACAAAAAGTAACAGAAGCTAAGATGGATGGTTTAAATAAAGGCATGGAAGCTACGATAGATGGTATGAAAGACAACATTGAAGATTGGAAGAAATACATGGAAGGTTGGAAGGAAGGTTTAACAAAGTTGCTACAAGAAAGGCTTCCTTTACTTCACCAAGTTGGATCTTCATTCAGGATATCATCAAATAAGAATGAAGACTGAAGACATTCTGAAAACCTCATTTAAAACTCATGAGGGTAATTATGAATTTTTTGTCATGCTTTTTGGCCATACCAATGCACCTTCTACATTTCAAGGTTTGATGAATTTCATTTTCAAACCCTTCCTTAGAAAATTTGCGTTAGTATTTTTTGATGATATAATAATCTACAGTAATTCTTGGAAGGATCGTGTTCAACACGCTGACAGTGTGCTCAAATTATTGGAGGAGAAACAATTATATGCAAAAAGCTCCAAATGTTTCTTTGGAGTACAAGAGGTGGAATATCTGGGTCATATTGTATCTCATGAAGGTGTTAAGGTAAACCCTAGAAAAATTAAATCCATTAAGGAATGGAAAATCCCCACATCCATAAAGCATATACAAGGATTTCTCGGGTTGACAGGGTATTATCGCAAGATTGTTAAGAATTATGGGAGAATAGCAGCACCTCTAACAACATTATTAAAGAAAGATGCATTTTCATGGACTCCAGAAGCAATGAAAGCCTTTGAACATCTTAAAGAGGCAATGTGCCAAGCACCGTCTTATCTACGTCGAACTTCACAAAACCATTTATTATGGAAATGTGATGCCTCAGGAAATGGAATTGGTGTTGTTTTAATGCAAGAAGAAAGTCCCATTGCTTTCGAAAGTCATCCAATCAAAGGAAAGTATTTACACAAATCTATTTATGAGAAGGAAATGTTGGCAATACTACATGCACTTAAGAAATGGCGAGCCTACCTAATGGGAAGACACTTCAAGATAAAAATAGATCATGACAATCTTAAATACTTTTTAGAAGAAATATTATCTTCAGAAGAGCAGCAAAAATGGGTCACAAAGATGTTGGGTTATGACTTTGAAATCATCTACAAAAAAAGGAAGCAAAATGTTGTGGAAGATGCACTCTCAAGAAAGGATGAGGATGTGAAAGCATTTCTTTGAGCAATTTCTATTATCCAACTAGATTGGATAAACGAATCAAGGGATGAATGGAAGAATGAGAAGAAGTGTGGGCACTTATTCAAAAGATACAACAAGATACCAGTACATATGATACATTTAGCTGGAAAAATGATTTGTTATGGTACAAATATCGCTTATATCTATGTAAGAATTCCCAACTCAAACAAAAGATTCTTATGGAATTTCACGCCTCTCCCTTAGGAGGGCACTCGGGATTTTTAAAAACTTACCACAAGGTTAAGAAGGAATTTTTTTGGCATGGCCTTAAATCGAATATTCAAAAGTTTGTGGCGGAATGTTTGGTTTGCCAACAAGGTAAAGTTGAAACAATTAAGACCTCAAGCCTATCACAACCTTTATCCATTCCAGGCCAACATTGGGAGGAGGTTTCAATGGATTTTATCACAAGTTTACCCAGGTCCAAAGGAAAGAGTGTCATCATGGTGGTAGTTAATAGACTTACCAAGTATGCACACTTTTGTGCATTATCGCATCCATTTAAAGCAAGTACGATTTCTACTGCATTTATGGAAACAATTCAAAAGATACATGGAAACCCAAAGATTATTGTAAGCGACAAAGATCCCATTTTCACTAGAAATTTTTGGACACAATTATTTTCTTATCTTGGTACTCAGTTAGCTCATAGCTCATCTTATCATCCTTAATATGATGGGCAAACTGAGATAGTAAGCAAATGTTTGGAAGGATATCTTCATTGCTTTGTATCTGATAAACAAACACAATGGGTCAAATGGTTACCTCTGGCTGAATGGTGGTATAACACTTCCTTCCATACTACAGCAAAAATGGCCCCATTTATGGCACTTTATGGATATCATCCACTGTCCATCACATCATATTTAAGAGAAAATTCTAAGGTTCAAGCAGTGGAAGATCACATCGAGCATCAACAATAGGTTCTCCAACTCTTAAAGGATAACCTCACTTTGGCGCGGAATAAAATGAAACAACAGGCATATCAACATCACAGTGAAAGAAGTTTTGATGTAGGTGACTGGGTATTCCTACGGTTACAACCATATAAAAAAATGCCCCTCAAGCAAGATGAGAAGGATAATAAATTATCACCAAAGTATTATGGTCCGTACAAGGTGTTGCAAAAGATTGGTACTATGGCATATAAATGGGAGCTTCCTACAGCTTCCTGAGTGCACCCAATTTTCCATGTTTCATGCTTAAAGAAGGTTATAGGTGACAAACTCCCAGTTCAAACAATATTTCCAGAACTTGACAAGGAAGGAGAAATCGTATTGGAACTTGAAGCAGTCACATAAACAAGAACTCGACAGCGACGAAATCAATCAATTTCGGAGTATCTCATCAAGTGGAAGAACTTACCCGCTGAAGATTCCACATGGGAGGGTGAGAATTTTATACAGAAACATCCAAAACTACTCAAGCGTTGAGGAAAACACTTTTTTGAAGGAGAGGGCCATGTTAGGTCCCTATAATACTAGTGATTCCCCCATTACTATTTTCATTGTATCCATTATTGTTATTATTGTGCCCCTATTGTCCCCATATTGTTATTATTGTGCCCCATAGAAGCCCACTATTGTTATTGTTGTGCCCTTATATTATTATTGTTATGTCGGCTTTGATTATATCGTGACCCCTTAGACTCCTATATATAGAAAGGAGGTTTTGTCATTTGTATCATCCAACAATTGTTCATTTTTGTAATGTAAAGGAGGTTCCCCCCTCGAAGAAGTTGATTTTGAAGGCGTTGATCTATCTTTTCTTCTATTTTGTGAGTTGGTTGCATAACACAATCACCCTGTGCCATATTCCAATCATGAATGTGGGATCTCATGGGATAAATCAAAATAGAACCAACCAGGGCTGCTATAAGCCAAACCACCTCAACCCTCAACCACGGTGATTTCGCCTAAAGTGATCCATAAATCACTAGCACCAAACAAGCTTGGATGCCTCCAACTTTCTTCACCATACCTAGAGTTATTTTCCTATCTCCACCCATCTGTCAATATTTGCAGGAGAAATACCATCTCCCCCCTTGACCCTTTTGATTTCCTGAGACTAACTCACCAAGATCCAAAGTCTATCGGCCATCAAAATCTTAAAGGAACCCACAACACCATGGTTATCCAAGGAATTAGCACTTGTGATAGTTGTGTATGGGCTTGTGGAGGAGATTGAATCAGGCTTGGATCAGTCATGCATAGAGGTGAGCCATGATGATTGTCATGTATTGTAGTGGTTCATTCCATTTGAGCCATCTATGCATCGTATAGTGCAAGATAAAGCCCTATATCTTGTTGATTTTATCAATGAGTCATGTTGGGTGTGTAGTCATAGGTCAAGCTTGTTTTGAGAGAGATATGAGAGTTGCATCAGTCTTATATGGGTTGTTGGGAACAATTGTTGCAGTCACAAGGGCCATGTTCACGAGTCTTGGTGTCTATTTGGTTGAGAATTCTAGGCATGCATCATGTTGAGTCTTATGAACTTTCCATATAAGAAAATGTATCTGTAGTATTAAATTCATGTAAAAGTGTTTCTTTTGTTGTTTGGTTATTGATGGGATGCCCCTGGTGTTGGGAATTCATTGGAGAGAGAGAATTAGAGTCTTCTTGTAGCTATGTGTGAGTTATCAGTATTGATTTATAATGCAAGATAAAGATTTGTACATATTTTGGTATTTAGTTCATTGGATAGTTGATGGCCTCTTGCATGTGGCAAAGAAGTAATTCTAATGGTAAAATTCATTGTACATCATCCATGCAGGTGTTTGTTGCATTAGTGCATATTTCTGCCGAAGAGAAGAGTTTGAATGTTAGATTGTTGGTAAAGTACGGTGTGGAGGTTAGATATGAGACAACGATAATTTGTATGCTATTGTTGCTATAGAGTTGATCAAATTTTGCTACTGTTGATAAAGGTCTAGTGTTTACTACAATAGTGTGTTATTGATCAGACCTAGCTTGTGTCCAAGGGGAGTTTTATTGCATATATTTTTTCAGATATGTGATCAGTGGAGGAGTATTGACATTGCTTTCATCTTTCATCCATGTATCCCATTGCATATCATATTGTCATGATTATTAGTGGAGTCATTGATTTAGTTGATGTAGCCTCTTGTATGATTCAAGGAGGCAAGGGCAAAGGTGTTTTTTGATGAGAAGCAATTTGTGGAGTCATTTTTAGATCTCCTGAAGTATGCTACAGATGAGAGTGTATCTTGTCAGCTTATAAAGTTGTGTTATAGCTATGTATCTTATTTGTTAATACGTTTATCTCATTTATTATCCATGTAATTATTGTCAAATACTTTTTCCATGTATGTGTTGAGTCTCTTTTGTATGAGATAAAAAGACATCGACAGAGGAGATATGATGTACAGTAGCATGGTACATATGGTTGCAACCCATTACATGTTTAGGTGGAGCATATTCATCATGGAGAAGGCATGGTATTTGTCTTGATATGTTTTACCCCTTTCCATTGATGTCAAAGGGGGAGAGAGATTCAACTCAACTTCAGTAATTAGATTTAGGAAGGAAGATGAGGATCAAGTTGACATCAATGTCAAAGGGGGCACTTGTTGGCATTGTAGTGGTTCCATTGATGTCAATCAGTGCTTAGCAGTGTTTCATCCTTGTAATAATCATTTATATGCTATGTACAGGTCTATTGTGTGGTCTCTTGTGTTTGGAATAGTGTCTGAAAGTTGCATGTCCATACCATAAAGTTGAGCTGCAAATTGATAGGTGAAGGCTTATGATGATGACATGATACTTGCATAGAAAGATTGAAGATGTTTGGAGGATTTGTAATCATTAAAAAATACTTGACATGTGTTCTCAGAGGTCCTACGGGCTCAAGAGGTGATTGAAGACTTGCACAAACAATTTCTAGAAGTTTGGATTTGATCGGATGCAAGAAAGGGGTTGAAATCAGGGTAACTCGAGTTACTTGAAGGAAACTTGTGTTAGTAACTCAGGTTTTGTTAGTGAAACCTGCGTTACCCCTCTATATAACACTTTTCCTGAAGGGAGGACCTACGTTACTCACTGTAGGTGACTCTTTCCAGATTCCATGTGCTTTTTAGTCACTTCTAGGGGTTTATACTTTCGTATTTTCTCATGGTAAATGATCTATTGGTCTGAGAAAGTTATCTCCTCATCTAGAAGGTGGTTAAACATGAAACGTTAAGGAGAAACATTATATATAGAGATTATCTTGAGGATTTTATGTGGGATGGATTGAGACTGCAACCCATTGAAAGGGAATTAAGAGAGAAGTAGTGTGATTATAGGAGCATAATGTATATTTGAAGCTAATCAAAGTTTGTTGTGCAAGTCCAAGACATTCTTGTATGCAGGTTGTAGTAATTCGAGTGGAGGATAAGTTTCAGAGGATTGTATGATCGAGGGAGAGAACTTGCTATGGAGTTTTGTTGTTGTTAATTTATTCGAGATTGTGCTGCAAAGATAGTTGCTTTGATGATTGGGGCCCTAGTTTGAACTATTTTGAAAAGTGGCCCTAAAGGGTTTCAGGGGTAGTGGTTGCTTGTTGGTGGTGGCTAGCTAAATTTTTCTAAGGGTAGTGGCTCCTTGCTGGTGGTGGCCAGCTAAATTGTTTCAAGGGTGGTGGCTCCTTGCTGGTGGTGGCCTACTAAATTATTTCAAGGGTGGTGGCTCCTTACTAGTGGTAGCCATCTAAATTGTTTCAGGGGTATTGGCTCCTTGTTGGTGGTGGCCAACTAAATCTTTTCAAGGGTGGTAGATCCTTGTTGGTGGTGGCCAACTAAATTATTTCAGGGGTAGTGGCTCCTTGTTGGTGGTGGCCAGCTAAATTGTTTCAGGGGTAATGGCTCCTTGTTGGTGGTGACCAGCTAAATTGTTATAGGGGTGGTGGCTCCTTGTTGGTGGTGGCCAACTAAACTTTGTATGAGAATAATTTTTATTAATAGAATATTCAGAGCAACACAACAACAAGAGGGTCAGTAGGGTGTTTTTTTCTCTCCTTGATTGTTTCCACCAGAAATACTTGTGTTTCTTTGCGCATGCTTCTATTGGTATTTTTCATAGCTTTAATGTGTTGAGTTTGTGTTGCTTGTATATTCATATATACTTATGTTATTGATGTGTGTTGCTATTCAGTAAACTAGGAAAAAAAATTATATCAGGATTATCACTACTGATTCAACCCCCGCTCTCAGTAGTGATCTACATTTGTAACACCAAATCATAGGCATAAATGCAATCCCTTTACCAACTAATAATAGATACAAGATGACTTATCTAATTAAAATTATTTCTCAAACAAACTAACTAATGGTGAGTGGTTTTCCACCCAAACATAGGATCAACTACACAAGTTCTTTCTAACCCCATACACCCCTATCCAAACAATCATACCACATGGGTGAATTCAAGACCACTCAAAAAACTAATGGTAAATTGGAAAACTCTCTCATGAGTATGAGTTTAGTATGGATTCATTTCTCCACTAGGTGTAGGGCTTCCATGACCTCCAAGAACTCCTATGTTGTCTTTCACAACACCTAATAGGGTCCCTTAACTCCTCTACAATCCCTTAAAAACTCCACTCCCTTGTTCTTATCATGTGTGCTCATCTCAGTATCAAGTCATAGTCATGACACTCGATGAGCACTAGAACTTCCCTGCACTAATTTAGGGCCTCAAATCAGGGCTTGCTAACTCATCTCTCTATTGTAGGGGAAACTCTCCTAGAGATAGGTGATTCCTCCTAGTAATATGACAAATATTAGTGATAGATAGGGGATAGATCACTACGAATTTTTCCACTAGATCTAGTTTGTAAGTTTAATCTATACTAATAAATGAGAAAATATGTTTACCATTAGATGATGAATGTCCTATCATGTCCAAGTTGATGTAGTTCCTAGCTTCAAATCCAAGCTCCTACAGTTAGGCATCTATAGCCACGTATGACAACATACACCATTTTTAACCTTACTTAGCATGAAAGGAAGCTAGTTTACAAACAAAGCTAAACTAATTTTCTCAAGATAAAATTAGATCTACCAATATACATTACAAAAGAACATAGATCACACAAATTGAAGAGGAAAAACACCATAGATTAATATATATTAATAGTAAGAAAGTAAAACATAATATGTATTACCTTGAGACCATGCAACACTTCCTAGCTCCAAGCTCTTAGAGTTCCTTTCTTTTACCCTCTCGATTGAGGACACTTCAAGTCTAGAATATCTCTCTATTTCTCCAACATAATGACTTAAACTCTAGATCCCCCTATCCCCCTAATGTTGGCATTGATGTTGTGATGTGGCATTGATGTTGTTGATTGCAATGATTGATGGTTGGCATTGATGTAAACCTGGGCATGTATTGCAAATGATTATGTTACTTGTGGTTATGTTGCTTGACTTATTAGTTGCAGGGTGTTTAACTTGGTATTGGCACTATAGGTATTCATATTACTATGGTATCATTATGTTAGTATTGATTTGTGTGTGGTCCAGGTCGACACTTGGTATTGGCATGATAGATATTAGTATCACCATGGTATCTGCCTATGGTATTGGCTTGGAGATTACCATGGTACAAGGGTCCATGGTATTGGCATAACCATGGTATTGAACCGTGGTATTGACTTGGAGTTTGCCGTGGTATAGGTATTCATGGTATTGGCATAACCTTGGTATTTACCCGTGGTATTGGCCTAGAGATTACCATGGTACAGGGTTGCATGGTATTGGCATAACCATGGTTTTAACCCGTGGTATTTACCTAGAGATTACTATGGTAGAGGGGTACATGGTATCGACATAACCATGGTATTGACTAGGAATTTACTATGGTACAGGTGTCCATGGTATTGAGAGAACCATGGTATTTTCCTTAGGTATTGATTGGATATTATTGAGGATATTTTTATATATAATTTTGTGAGAATATTAGTTATTGATTTTGGTATGTCAATTGATTGTGGGTGTGAGAGTGAGAGTGTGCTACAGTGTGGGGTATAGCATATTGTACGTCTATATCAAGTTGGTGTAGAGTGTTTTATCATATTACTTTTCAGATCATATCCGATATATGTTGTTGGGTTGCTCACGTTGAGCAAGTTTGAGAGCCCATTATAAAATATTGTGAAATGAGGCTCACATGTAGGAAGTGAAAGCATGGAGGCTTAAGAATAGACAATGATTTGGCGACTTCAGTAGAAGGAATATATTTATCCATCCAATAGGATTTGGATAGTCCAATGGAAGTTAGGCAAGGATTGTAGATTGTGGTGCCCTTAAGATATCGAAGAATTCTTTTGATGGCAATAATATGAGATTCTTTTGGTGCTACTTGGAATCTAGATACTTTTCCAACTACCTGCATTACGTCTAGTCAAGAAGCTCTCACATATAGAAGACTGCCAATCATAGATCTATACAACCTTTGGTCCACATCCTTTGACGAATATTCTAAACTTAACTTGCAACCTGTTACCATTGGGGTAAGGACATGCTTGCAATCTTCCATCTTGAATTTTTTTAGCATTTCCTTGATGTACTTGGTTTGATATATAAATATTCCTTCATCATGCTAAGATATTTGAAGCCCTAAAAAGTATGTCAGCTTGCCAAGAAAAGACATTTCAAACTCACTTTTCATCTTTGTGGAATTGTTTTTACTTAATCTGTCATCATTTCTTCCAAAGATTATATCATCCTATTAAGGGTGTTGGACTAGCCAACATGTTAGGGGATCTCCCCAGTAAGAAGTCCCAACTAGACCTCAGACCGTTTGGAGTAGGAGTCCCAGTAGTGGGTATTAAAGTAATGCCTTGGCCGCAATAGTGTGCAGACGTAAGCAAGATATCCTTGTCGGAAGCAAGTGTGTGACCTTGCAACAAGTCAAGAAAGATGCATGGGGAGGTTCTAACACACATAGGGGGGAAATGGGGAGGTTCTAACACGCATAGGAGGGAAAGAAGTGTGTCCCTTAGAAGCCTATAATAGTACATAGCCTAAAAGGAACCCACGAGTTGAATGACATCACAAACTGGAAATCAGAATAGTCGAGAATCCAAAGCAATGAGTTAAACCAACAACACATTTCAATAAGATTCATACAATCACATATGGAATAGTCCATACATCAATGCGTAAGTAAAACTACATACATTTCTAAAGTAACCAGAATAATCGAACTACAATAACAACATATGCATGAAACGTGATGGCTTTGTTATATTATATAAAGTGACAACCATGACAGCCACTAGCCCCAATAGTGGAACGTTACAGCCAACACCACTTTCTCCTCCAAAGAGATGTGCTCGCTCTGCACTATGGAGAAGCCAAGGCTCATCAAATACTCTCCAAGCCCTCTTTAAGCAATGCCTAGCAAAATCTTGGCTCCCAAAATCCTGTTCTATGAGTTATGAGGTTATATTTATAACAAACGGTGGGGTGGATAGGGCTCCTTAGGCACACTAAAACCCTTATTTTCCCTTTCATTATTCCCCACTAAAAGTATCATGGTCCCTATAGGTGCTCATGCATGAGTCAATTGCTAGCATTTTATTATTAGCTAGAGAATACAATATTTACATTATTTATGGGTCCATATCATCACAACATCATAATTAAATATTCATGTCGGAATTAAAATAAGGACCCTTCCCCTTAGAATAACATGGTCCATATCATCATAACATCATAATGAAATATTCATGTTTTGATTAAAACAATAATTAATGTAATTATATTGCATATTTAGTTAGGGGGTCAAATGGGGATGTGATAGACCCTTCCCCTTAGAATAACACCATCTGTTGGGGAAATTATATGTGGTATAATTCCAACATTAAATTATCAATCTATGACTCATAATCTTCGAGCCGCAAGCGCAGGTAACGCAGGATCAAAGCGTCTAACCTAAACTAGAAATGAAATCAATTTAATGTTTAAGTACAGAATTGTTATTTCTAATTAAAACTAATCAATTAAGGAAAACGCACTCAAACAATACGAATAAGAAATTTTAATTAATGTGCAAACGAAACTAACTCTAATTAATCATAAACCAAGCAATACAAATTATCATTTAAATGATTTCAATCTTAATCTAAGTAATGGAAATCTTAAATCAAACACTAAGATCTATTTAATCTAAATGCAAGAATCTTAAATCAATCAAGACAAGCTCAAAAAGGCATCAAGCTTATGCTAATTTCAATTCAAACAAAACTAATTATAATCCAAACGATTTAAGCTAAGGAAATAAACAATCCAGACAATAATGCGACTAATCTAATTCCCGTGATCACACAAAGATCTACTCATTTTAACCTCAAATGCATCAACTACATTCAATTTAAGAACCTAAAACTAACACTATCGAAAATTGAATCTTAAATGAACGCTTTCAAAATCAAACTCAGGAAATATAGCACTACCATAATCAAACTCAAGTAATCTAATCTCAAATAAAGCTCATGAAATCGAACCTTGATCAAACTTAGGAAATTGAATTACAACTCAAGAAATCGAAATTCAATCAAACTCAGAAAATCTATTTTATGGAAAGCATTAACCTACAACTCTAAATTCAACCACACTTCGACTCTATGGGATCTCAAAACTGAACTACAGTCATCAATATGTCGTCATGTCATTGCTGGTCATTTATAAACATGATATTGCAAGACTTGTTTAAGTACTGGATCACTCTGTTTAAGTACAGAATGACTCTGTATAACTACAGAATGCAGAATTATATAATTGATCCAAGCCTAGTCTCGGGATGCATGCAATAAATCAATAGGAATTTCAATTTTGAAAACATTCAGAAGAAGCTGATCCATAAATTAATATTCCATACCAATGATATCAACACATCCAAAAAGGATCGGGAATTTTATTCCCAATTAAATCATGTTTTTATCATGCCAATGACTGAGAGCAACACTACAAGTTCAATTAATAATTAACACAACCAATCTCGTGTTCTATTGTTTCTGAGCATTCTTATATAGACATGACACTACAAAATAATCGTGCTAAAAAAAACAAGAATACTTCTAATTGAATGAATTCTAGAATTTTTAATTTCAAATCTACAAGTACAGAATGATGCTAGATTTCACACAACAAATTTCTCGATAAAATTCACACTTTGAATGTAAATCCTATGATCTAGATAAGCTAAAGGACTTGTTTCCAGTTGTGGTAGGCCCTTGCCACTCCTAGAGCAAGCCTAAACTAACTCAATAAAAATGAAATTCAAAACACAGTCATAATACTTGCAAAGAATTTAGAGATGAAGCAAAATTCAATTAAGATTCAATTATTATTACAAAAATATTTCTATCCATCCTTTATTCCTTCCCTGCTTCTCTTCCTTTCAAAAACCTCCCCAAAATATTACAATACAAACCATGGCTGAGCCATTTATAAGATTTACAAGGCGAATTAGTCATTTTCCTCAATTATGGAAAATTGAACAATTTTAACAAACTGACCCCAAAGATATTGGCATATCTTCCTGACCATGGCGAATTTTGGAAAACGGTTATGAGGGAACCTAAATTTTTATATTTTAAACAAAAAATTCTCTTGTATTTGTCTCATTCAAATCCATATCCTCGTAAATCATGCCCAAAGTTGGTTGTTTGGCTCTTTTTGCAAGATTCTAGAACTCTGGAAAAACAGTCATTTTTTATAAAATTGCCTCCAAGAACCGCTTATAAATTTTAGAAAAAATCGAATCTGGAGAAACAGTTTTGTACGTAGATAATTGGTTATATGGTTAACAAACCCATTTGATATTATTTTCCATATTCACCTCCAGCTGCATGGAAATCGAGGTCAAACTTGGAAGTTTGGAAACAGTGCACATTTTTAGTAGATTTTTTAATTAGCTCCTAGGGACCCACATGTGTGACATGGTTGAAATCCAACGCATGGAAAGGTATTAAAACATTATTTTGGGCAATAACCTCCCTCGGTTTTCCGCAAAAGCGTGTCGAAATGTCAAAACCCCAAACTGGATATTCTCGTACTCTACTTGTACCAACTAGTTCAACTGACTTGTGAAGAATTTCGGCGATGGAACCCTATGACAAATGAACTTAGAAAAACTGTCAATAATAAATCATGGAAAAATCATCTTTAATTATAGAAAATATAAGAAAACTAATGATAACCAACCATAGAGTGTAAGATATGTATTTGGCGGCAAGTTATGGAATTATGGTGTGAAATGAGTGTAATAGTACATGAATATAGGTTATGAATGGTGGTATTGAATGATGAAAACATGGGCATATTTGAGGCCCAACATCCCCCCATGCCTGAGGATTTGCATGTCCTCATGCAAACAAGGACTTTGCTCATATATAGATTTTATGGCATTGTGGCTTTGGGCAGGGTTGGTTTTTGTGGAGCAACACTGCGTGAAGATTTGAGGGTGTTGGTTCTTGTGGAGCAACACCATTCTTATTTGACTTCCATATATTTGATTTTGAGAGAAATACAAATTGAGGATAAACAATAGATGTGGTAGGAGGAAATGATAAATGAGATGATAGGTGGAAATGGAAATGGTGGATGAGATGAGGTGGTGATGGAGATGGTAAAATAGGTGCTTGCATACTCGGTTTTTGTGAGGTTAGTGCTTATGGATGGTTCCTTTATGAAAGGCAGTAATGACTTCATCCTCTATTGGATACATTCAACTGACAATATGTGTGAATGTAGGAGGGGAAGGCACTATAGTTACTGCTTTTGTTTACATGAACCAATATACTTTTCTTTTCATGATTATGACCTTATTAGAGTAGCATGCATTCTATTATGAATGAGGAATTTTCAAATGGAGGGTATATGGAAAACAAAATATACGGAATATGTGGTGGTTAATCATCAAATCTTTCTTAAATCTCTAATGAATTAAATAATCTTAAGCCAACTTTACCTCAAGTTTTACCTTTGTTGTTGATGTGCTTGGTGCTGCAAGATGAAGTGAATGATGGAATGGTTGGAGCTGATGTGACTATTGATCTGACCTGCTGAAGAAGGCTAAATGATGAACTGAAAAGGTGAAGGGTGAACTAAAGGTTCCCCTCTTCCCATGCCTGAGGATTTGTATGTCCCCAAACAACTGAGGGAATGTGACTGATGTTGCAACTGACAATGGGAATGCTGATACAAAAATCCAAACTGCTACAAACCTATTTTGAGATCTCAAAACCATATAGTCTTCAACCGCTACACACCCGTGTGCAATCTTGCAGATGTGAATAAATGGTGTCGATGTCGAATATAAGCAAGAATAATTGAATTATCGACCATTGAGGAAGTCGTTAACCAATGCGAGATATCCTACCTTTGATGTCAATGGGAATCAAGGCACTAGGTACATTCTACTAGCCATGAATAGATTTGTCGAAGTCGAATGGATTTCAAAATTCATCCACTAAGAAACATGGATGTCTCCCTAGTAAATGACAAGGATACCTGCCATTAAGGCATGCAGGCTCCCAGGTACCTTATCTAACCCTAACCTTAATCTCAGATAATGTGTTGATGTCGATGGGATGAGACTTGTCGATAGGTGGGCCTTAAGGAATCCCACATCAACCAACTCGAGCACAAACATAATGACTTGAAAGATACATGATTTGAAGAACTCATACAAATTTACAAACTTTATTGGGAACTTTGCCCACCAGTTACCTGGTTTTCAAGAAAAGTCCCTATCTAGTTGCACCAGACAAGCTGGTTTTCACAAAAGGACTTATTTTTCTCTTTACTATTTTCATTTATTTATTACAATACTAACTTTCCTACTATACTGAAGAAAAGACATCCTCCTTCAAGTGAAAGAGAACTTCCAATGAAGCCATGTGCAGATCAAGTACAAGGATATATTCATGCTCATATTTAACATATAAGAGTTAGAATGTACAAGAGCATGAGAAATCAGCAACTTTGAAAGACGTGATACAAAGAGTATTTGAAGATGAGAGTGGTACTTTGACTGGATTGTGATCTGGAACCAATGCTCGATGTAATCTTGGTGGTATTGGCCCATTTCTTCATTTGGACCACTCTGAAAGTCCTCCTTGGTCATGCTAGGCAAACTTGGATAATTGGTCTCCGGAATGCATACAAGGCTTGCTGTTGGGCATGGTGAAAGTTCTTCGATCTCAGGTTTAGCTGGATGCTCCCCATCATATTTGGTACATGATTTCTCAATCTCCTTGGTAGATAGGCAAAAGGAATCAAGGGAGATTTCCAAATCCTCTTCTGGTTGTGGAGAGACAGATAATTTCTTGAATGTGGTGAAGATGAACTCTTCCTGAGAGGCAAATATCCCAGCTACTGCTAGGATTTGAGAAAGTACTTCGAGGGACATTCTTCAAGCTCTCGATCGTTCTTTGAATTTCTCCTGTTGTTTTATGATCCCTGTCTTACAACATGGATTAGTACAAAGGGGTTCTTACAGCACCCCAAAAATGTTTTATCTTTAAAGAGCTTTGAAATTTTAACCTAAATGAATTAAAAACTGCTAATTGCAATAAAACTCACCAAACTTGCTTATTTGGACAACCAAACTTTGGAGCAACCCCACAATAGTGGATGCGTGGCTCTTCACTCACGTCTTACCGTACACTCTCTGCCCTCTGATTGCCCTGCAACTAAGATCACACAAAAACTTGTGAAAGAAACTAAGCTCTAATCCCTTTAGCACCTCCCTGGAAACGCGCCAAAAACGTTGGGGAAATTATGTGTTATAATTCCAACATTAAATTATCAATCCGAGACTCGTAAGCTTCAAGGCGCAAGTGCAGGTAACGCAGGATCAGAGCGTCTAATCTAAACTAGAAATGAAATCAATTTACTGTTTAAGTAAAGAATTGCTATTTCTAATTGAAACTAATCAATTAAGGAAAACACACTCAAACAATACAAATAAGAAATTCTAACTAATGTGCAAAAGAAACTACTCTAATTAATCATAAACCAAGCAATACAAATTACCATTCGAACGCCAATCTTAATCTAAGTAATGGAAATCTTAAATCAAACACTAAGATCTATTTAATCTAAATGCAAGAATCTTAAATCAATCGAGACTAACTCAAAAAGGCATCAATTTAATGCTAATTTGAACAAAACTAATTATAATCCAAACGAATTAAGCTAAGGAAATAAACAATCCAAACAATATTGCGAATAATCTAATTCCCGGGATCACACAAAGATCTATTACTTTTAACCTCAAATGCATCAACTACATTCAATTTAAGAACCTAAAACTAACACTATTGAAAATTGAATCTTAAATGAACACTTTCAAAATCAAATTCAGGAAATATAACACTATCATAATCAAACTCAAGAAATCTAATCTCAAATAAAGCTCACGAAATCGAACCTTGATCAAACTTAGGAAATTGACTTACAACTCAAGAAATCGAAATTCAATCAAACTCGGAAAATCTATTTTATGGAATCATTAACCTACAACTCTAAATTCAAACACACTTAGACTCTATGGGATCTCAAAACTGAACTACAATCATCAATATGTTGTCATGTCATTGATGGTCATTTATAAACATGATATTGCAAGACTTGTTTAAGTACCAGATCACTCTATTTAAGTATACAATGACTCTGTATAAGTGCAGAATGCATAATTATATAATTGATCCAAGCCTAGTCTCGGGACGCATGAAATAAATCGATAGGAATTTCAATTTTGCAAATGTTTAGAAGAAGTTGATCCATAAATTAATATTCCATACCAATGATATCAACACATCCAAAAAGGATCGAGACTTTTATTCCCAATTAAATCATGGTTTTATTATGCCAATGGATCAGAGCAACACTACAAGTTCAATTAATAATTAACACAACCAATCTCGTGTTCTGTTGTTTCTGAGCATTCTTATATAGACATGAAACTACAAGATAATTGTGCTAAAAAAAACAAGACGACTTCTAATTGAATGAATTCTAGAATTTTTAATTTCAAATCTACAAGACAGAGTTTTAAGTACAAAATGATGCTAGATTTCACACAACAAATTTCTCGATGAAATTCACACTTTGAATGTAAATCCTATGATCTAGATAAGATAAAGGACTTGTTTCCAGTTGTGGTGGGCCCTTGCCACTCCTAGAGCAAGCCTAAACTAACTCAATAAAAATGAAATTCAAAACACAGTCATAATACTTACAAAGAATTTAGAGATGAAGCAAAATTCAATTAAGATTCAATTATTATTACAAAAGAGCTTCAATCCATCCTTTATTCCTTCCCTGCTTCTCTTCCTTTCAAAAACCTCCCCAAAAATCTTACAATACAAACCATGGTTGAGCCATTTATAAGATTTACAAGGTGAATTAGTCATTTTCCTCAATTATGGAAAATTGAACAATTTTAACAAATTGACCCCAAAGATATTGGCATATCTTCCTAACCATGGCGAATTTTGGAAAATTGTTTGGAGGGAACCTAACTTGTTATATTGTCAACAAAAATCTCTCTTCTATTTGTCTCGGAAAAACAATCATTTTTTATAAAACTGCCTCCAAGGCCCGCTTATAACTTTTAGACAAATTCGAATCTGGAGAAACGGTTTTGGATATATATAATTGGTTATATGGTTAATAAACCCATTTTCTCATATTTTCCATATTCACCTTAAGCTGCAAGGAAATCGAGGTCAAACTTGGCAGTTTGGAAATTGTGCACATTTTCAGCAGATTTGTTAATTAGCTCCTAGGGACCCACATGTGCGACCTGGTTGCAATACAACACATGGAAAGGTATTAAAGAATTATTTTGGACAATAACCTCCCTTGGTTTTCCCCAGAAGCGTGCCGAAATTTCAAAACCCCAAATTGGATATTCATGTACTCTACTTGTACCAACTAGTTCAACTCACTTGTGAAGAATTTCAGCGACGGAACCCTGTGACAAAGGAACTTAGCAAAACCACTATTAGTAAATCATGGAAAAATAATCTTTAGTCATTGAAAATATAAGAAAACTAATGATAACCAACCATAGAGTGTAAGATCTGTATTTGGCGGCAAGTTATGGAATTATGGTGTGAAATGAGTGTAATATTACATGAATATAGGCTATGAATGGTGGTATTGAATGATGAAAACATGGGCATATTTGAGGCCCAACACCATCCTTAGTGTTCACACTATCTCAGTGTCCTCAACAACACATCATCAATAGTGTTTTGTTTGCTAAAACAACCTCTGTAAAACCTTCACCCTTTAGCTATACTAATAGGATCATCTCTTTTTCTTTGCCTTCGTATGCCACAAAGCTCTAGTATTCTAGTACATTCCTAAATAAGTTTTCAAGCGATCGTGCATATTAGAACCTCTTATATGCATAAATATCATATTTTTACACATAACTCATGATTGAGCATACAATACTTATCTATATGGCCATGGATTTGCATCCATATGGCCACAATGGATAGGCTTAGATCATTGTTTTATTAGAGACACCCAATTCACTCATGATCTTAGGTACCATATTATTCATATAATCATGCTCTTCCATGCAAACACTTTCACTCCAAGCTCAAGCATCCCCTTCTATCTTTAAGCAGTCACTCAAGAAATCCATCATTCCACGTGGCTTCCTTGTAATGAAAGAGTATTGAGACTTACAAATTCTTACAACCAACCCATCCCTTGGTTTGCTCCAACACATCATAGCTCATCACAATGGTGTGCCATTCTATATGGTTTTTGTGTCCTAATATTAGCCTCTTATCTGCACTTTCCAACTCGACGGTTATCATTCATCCTTCATGGATATATCCACCATCTCACTTGTATCACGTACATATAATTACAATGAGATATCATTGTTACCAATTTCAATCATAATATTTTAAACTTGTTACATAATTTATTCCAAATTTATTTCATATAGGAAATTAGTTCTCGTGCGTATGAGGTTCCCCATCCTAACATTTGATGCTTGTTGTATTTAGTGTCATTATTCCTCACAGGATTACACTCATTATCCATTCCAAGGACCATTCTACCTACAACCTAAATATTTCAATCAATAAATCAAATGTGAGTATCTAAATATGAGATTTTTTACCGTAGCATTTTTTGCAACTTATAAAAAACCTAAAAAAATCCACACATCATCTATTCCATTACTTTCCATTTTAAATCATAGCAAAAGAATGAAATGATTATTCCTAATGTTTGTTTTACTAGTACACTCATGTTTTAACAATACAATCATGTTTGAACTAGAAGTTATCGTGTCAATGCTTATGGCTACATGCACATAATGCATCCCTACATTTATTTTTTAGAATACCACATCCTTAGGTCATGCATTTCACCATGGTGAATTTGGAAGGTCAAACCAATGTCTCGACATGTCATCCAACTACCTCCCTAATTATTATCAACCCTGTGGGCACCCTCCTTAACAAAACACAATGACAACACATACCCCTTTTCTGCCATGCTTTCCCTTGGAATATTTTCCTTATTATTGGTGTTTTTCAATGGCGGCAAGTAGGATATAGTCCAAGACCAAATTCAAGCAAGGAGACCATTAGAAACTTGTGTGGCACTATAGCATTTTGACATCCATCATTAGTATGGTCTCAACATGGCATAGCCCTACGAGCATCATTTTCACATAATTGTATATTCAATCAATGCACACCACATAGTCATGCATTCCCTTGATGCATACAACTTAATTCATATCATGAGTGTGACTATTCAATCATTCATTGTCAACCAATTGAATTATGACATGCTTATACACAAATGTATTTCAAGATTATATCTATTATTTCATACCATATGTTCCTCGTTCTTCCATACCCCATTGGTAATCCATGACATACATGCATTCAATCATGAACATAACATTAAATACATAAAATTTACTTGAAGGGTCTCTTACCCAATTCCCTTTAGACTACATGTGGTTATGGCACAATCAATTTCAGGGCTTGCATGGTTTTTGTCACTATTCTTAAAGTTACCTACCTAGTTGATGCTTCTTGGTAGCTCACAAGATCCCTTCATCATCCTTTTGATGATCCTCCTCTTGTCATTCTCCTTTGCATGAGTTTTTCTAACATCGGTAACTAATTTATCAACATATCCATTCATCCTTTCACACATAGTCATAATACATACATACATTAGTCATCATGCCAATCACAATGTTTGTGTCATGACACTTTTAAACTAGAAAACATCATCAAATTATGCCCTAACATGTTTGTACAATATCATATTCTCAATGTGTTCACTTAGTGCAATATTATTTTAATTATTTTACTTTCTTATAATTCACCAACCTTCCTGCTCCTAAAATATTTCCATATATCATTTTTTCTCATTCTAGAGGATATAACAAATATCAAGAGAGGATTCAAGGTATTCTACCTCCCAATTCCTTTGTACAACCTAGGTCTCTCAATCGAGTTGATCTATTTAATTACCTCTTAAGTAGTATAGTCAAGTCCACCCTGACATTTATTCACCTAAAACTACTTTTTTTATGCAACCTATATTTAATGCAACCAAGGTAGTTTCACATATTTTTTTGGAGTTCCATTATATCAAGCATGTGTGGCTAGCATTCACTAATATTTCTCAATAGGCTCACCTAACATTATTATCTTAATGGAAGTAATCCAAGGAACGTTTCCCCTTGCACTTATATGCATAAAGTGTTACAATCGATGTTGTAAAGATGCAAAAAAAAATTACTTGATAATATTCAAAGACATACACGGTCTTCACCTATATATTGTATCGCTTTGTCATTATTCATAACTCAATTCTTCTCTCATAATATTCCCATAGTCCATCCATGTGCAACTACTTTAGCATGTAACAACTTTGTCGCAATGTGTTCAATCAAAACACTAATTAGCTCCTAATTGGCCATCAGATTATCTATCCCTTTCTCATAACTAAAATTCAAAATGATTCCCCCTATAACTACAATATTCCTCGGTTCTAAATAATTAGATGCAATACATACCTTTTGTAACAGTGGTACATCATGTAGATCAAAATATTTCTCCATCTGTAGTATCCAATTTACCGGACCCTTTCCATCAAACTTACTCATCTCGCTTTTTCTTTATTTTAGGAGCTCGATCTTGAAACAACTGTAACTCTTTAATTTCAGATCTTCCAGTTCTGAAATTGTGACCTCCAGTAACCCTCTGCGTCCTCTTTCTAATGCCACCAGTCTGGTCAAAATTGGATTCTCAAAGAAAGAGTTATGCACAATCTGCCAAGATGACCTGATTATACACCTTTTCAGAATAGCGAACTTGTATGGCGTGCCAAGTGTCACTGTTTTGACCTTCAGATCTGAAAACGACACACAAAAAACTACAATCCATCCACTTTCTGTAACTTCTTATGAAATTTCAATCTGATGCTGAAAGAGAAAGTTATGACGATTTTCCCAAGGTCACCTGTTTAAGATGTAATTCGGGAGTCTACACAAACCCTAACTTCCTCAGATCATATATCCGAAAATATAGTGAGACAAGATCTGAAATTCGGACCCGAGGTTTAGACCAATTTCTTTTCAAACGGGTTTTTTTTTTTTTTTTTTAGCTTCTGAAATTTCGTAAGGAAAATGTTACAGCGAAAATTCCACGATGACCTGTTTTAGATGAAATTCTAGAGCTTGCAAAAACTATAACTTCCTCAGATCATATCTCCGAAAATATAGCGAGACAAGCTCTGAAATTCAGACCCAAGGTTCAGAGAGATTTCGTCTCAAATGGGTTTTCTTTTTAGCTTCTGAAACGTTGCAAAAAAAAGGTATAGCGAAAATGCCACGATGACCTGTTTGAAGCAGTGAAAACCCTAGAATCCGAAGCTCTGATACCAAATGTTATGAAACCAGCTCACAGAAAGATAGAAAATATATATCAATGCCTTAGAAGTAAGCCTCTTCGAGGGGGCAACCTCCTTTACATTAAACAAATGAACAATTCTTAGATGATACAAATGACGATACCTCCTTTCTATATATAGGAGTCTAAGGGGTCATAATATAATCAGAGCCGACATAACAATAATAATGTAAGGGCACAATAATAACAATAGTGGGCTTCTAAGCCCCAAGAGTTAGCTCAATCGGTCAAATCAAGTGCCTTGCCAATGGGAGGTCACAGGGTCGAATCCCGAAAGCTCTTGGGGTTAGGTCAGTAAATAGGCCGAGGGGTGTTGATGCCTTCGGGTGCATCCACTCAGTGTTGAACAACCCTGGATGTAGCGGCTACCCATTGACCACGGTATCCGTGAACAAGAAAGTGAAAAAAAAAACAATAGTGGGCTTCTATGGGGCATAATCATAACAATATGGGGACTACATGGGTACAACAATACAATAAGGGGGTTGTACTAATAACAATAAGGGGTTACACTAGTAGTATAGGGGCCTAACATAGTACTATCTAGTTTTGCAATAGTTACCACAATTTCAAGAAGCTCTCAGATGATAAGTTTTAATGACCTAACCATTACCTGGCATGGGTTATTCCAGTTGTGAGTGTTCTTTTGATTATTAATGAAAATCATCAATTAGATTCAATCTATTGGAAATACTGAGGGGGGGGGTGAATTAGTATTCCTTAGAAATTATCACTTTTAAATCTTTTCAAAGCCTTAGTTAATCTTCAATTATTATTAATGTTTATCCAGTAACATAGTCAACAATAAAACACAGTAGACACAACACTTTTAGGTGGAAAACCCCCTCCAGATCAAAAACCACCTAACGCTTTTCTAATAAATTCTTTAATCTTCAGCCCCAACTAAAATGAAAGTTACAACTTCCTAGAATTCTAGAAAAGCATCCCACTGGAAGGACGACCCAACACCTTGGTTTCTTCAGTAGTCAACTGAATGGATGCCCCAACATCCTAGACCAACCTACGACCCTGAAGTGTTCACAGGCTCCACCCTGTAGGTGACTTCATGCACCTTCCTAGCACCTCCTTGCCACCCTATAATGACTAGAAATGAAACAAGAGTGTGGACACTTGTACCAGGGACAATGACCCATGATAAAATATAATTTACAATGAATTTCTTGTACTTGACCAATTACCCAATCACACTATGACCTGCAACCTAACCATGACATCGTCCAACAATGACTCCTATACCTCCCAACAATGCCTCTTCAACTCTAGGC
The DNA here is from genome assembly GCA_031772625.1 of Pinus tabuliformis. Classification (NCBI taxonomy): domain Eukaryota; kingdom Viridiplantae; phylum Streptophyta; class Pinopsida; order Pinales; family Pinaceae; genus Pinus; species Pinus tabuliformis. Next base: position 620,661,030 of record CM062805.1, read on the forward strand.
AGATTGAATTTTTACACTAATGACTCTTTTGCAATTTTACAATGATGATCTTTTACAATACTGACGCTTGACTTCACACAGCTTCTTGAATCACTTTCATATGTTGAGGTAATGTCGTGATTGCTTCAAGTAATGGTACTTTGGTGCTGCATGTCCTTCTAGTATGTGTCTGAGTTGTCCTGAAGTGTCATCCTTCCTACACATGCATTAATGAACAAGACCTAAACCAATACACAAACAAAATACTTACATTCTCCTGCAAAACACATGTCAAAGATGATATTCAAAAGTCAAATGCAACCACTAATCACACATAACTTTCTATAGCATACTTACCCTTGACTATTGAGGTGTGGTCCTTACTGTAGTGATCCTTGAATGCGTACTTGTTCTTGCCTTCTAGGAGCTCGATATTGAATCTATTGTATCTATGTAATTTCGGATCTCCAAGGTCGGAAATTTCATCCCATGGTATCCCTTTGAGTCCTCTTTCCAACCCCACGGGTCTGATCGATATTCAATTCTTCAAGAAAGCATTATGCCCAATCTCCCACGATGACCTGATTATAGACTAGTTCAGTAGAGCGAACTTGTACGAAGTACCACATGTCACTTTTTCGACCTTCGGACCTGAAAATGATACCCAAAAAACTAGAGTTCGCCCTATTTTCATCACTATTTACGAAATTTGAATCCAATGCTCAGAGAGAAAGTTATGACGATTTTCCCGATGTCACCTATTTGACATGGAATTCGGGAGCCTACAAAAACCCTGACTTACTCAGATCATATCTCCGAAAATATAGCGAACCAAGATCTAAAATTCGGTCACGAGGTTCATCAAGATTTTGGGTCAAATGGATTTTAACTTTAGCTTCTAAATATTTGTAGAAAAAAATCTTAACAAAAATTCCACGATGACCAATTTGAAGCAACGAAATCCTAGAATCCAAGGCTCTAAACTTGCTTCAAAACAGACCTTCAAACTTGATCATAATTTTGTGTCGTAACTAGACCTCAACGAAATCTTAAACTCCCTACAATAGATCTTGCATTAGAAGCTCATGAGGGCCGAAAAATTACAGATGTCTTCTCACAAGATAGTTCGTTGAAAGTGCTTACATGAGGAGGATATGAGGGTCACAATTTATAGAAAGGACTTGAGTTGAGAGGGGCTTGAACGAGTGAAAGTTGGAGGGATTTTAGGAGCTTAAAAAATTATTAATTATTGACTATTCAATGACCACAACTAGTTATGAGTGCCATGCCACAACCCCATGGGGTTTTAGCCCACTAACTGGGGTTACTAACTTCAAACACGAATATCTCTCAAACCATGAAGAATTACGTGGCATTCCATATATCAATGGAAACATCTTGACAAGTAGAATCCATATAGAAGATACTTGACTCATAATAGAGTATCTTTTCAAGTCAAACCCTTGCAATATTGGGATCTCCCTTGGTGCTACTTGGGTTGACATCAATGAAAACCACTGATCAACAATCTCCCCCTTTGGCATTGATGGCAACACAAGTACTCCCCCCGCGATCATGACACCTCTTCCTATTTCCTTCTCTCCCCCTTTGTCATTAATGGCAAAGGGTAACTCCCTCTGCCAAATTGTCATCTTGTGGACCTATACACAGCTCCACTCCCCCTTTCTACTTAGTTAGATAAGAGAAAGAGTCCAATGAGAACTTGGGAGAATCCCAAGATTTTGGCAAAGATAATCAAATGCTTCACGAGGTAATGGTTTGGTAAAGATGTTAGTAATTTGTTCCTTGTGCCAACATATTCAATCTTGATATTCTTTTCGGCGACCTTCTCTCTAAAGACATGGTATTTGATCGAAATGTGCTTTGTTTTGGAATGCATCACAAGATTCTTGGAGATACTTATGGCACCAGTGTTATCACAGAAGATGGGAATATGCTAATCAAACTTGACTTGAATATCTTGCAAAGTTTGCTTCATCCAAAGAACTTGAGTACAAGTTGTTGCCATGATATATTCTGCTTCTACTATGGATAACGAGATTGAAGATTTCTTTTTACTTAACCTTGAAACAAGGCAACCACCTAGATAGAATGTTGCTCCATTGGTACTCTTTCAATCATCGACACTTCCTGCCTAATATGCATCTGTATAAGCTAAGCTTGGAGAACTAGATCATTTCCTTTGGGATACCATAAACCATATTATGGTGTGCCCTTAAGATATCGAAGAATTATTTTTATGGCAATAATATGAGATTCTTTTGGTGCTACTTGGAATCTTGCTACTTTTCAAACTTCCTGCATTACGTCTAGCCGAGAAGCTGTCACATATAGAACACTGCCAATCATAGATCTATACAACCTCTGGTCCACATCCTTTGACGAATCTTCTAAACTTAACTTGCAACGTGTTACCATTGGGGTAAGGATAGGCTTGCAATCTTCCATCTTGAATTTTTTTAGCATTTCCTTGATGTACTTGGTTTGATATATAAATATTCCTTCATCATGCTAAGATATTTGAAGCCCTAAAAAGCATGTCAACTTGCCAAGAAAATACATTTCAAACTCACTTTGCATCTTTGTGGCAAATTTTTTACTTAATCTGTCATCATTGCTTCCAAAGATTACATAATCCTATTGAGGGTGTTGGACCAACGAACATGTTAGGGGATCTCCCCAGTAAGAAGTCCCAACTAGACCTCAGACCGTTTGGAGTAAGAGTCCAGTAGTGGGTAGTAAAGTAATGCCTTGACTGCGATAGTGTGCAGACGAAAGCAAGATATCCTTGTCGGAAGCAAGTGTGTGACCTTGTAGTAAGTCAAGAAAGATGCATGAGGAGGTTCTAACACACATAGGGGGAAAGAAGTGTGTCCCTTAGAATCCTATAATAGTACGCAACATAAAAGGAACCCACGAGTTGAATAACATCACAAACTAGAAAGCAGAATAGTCGACAATCCAAAGCGACGAGTTAAACCAACAACACACTAAAATAAGATTCATATAATCACATATGGAATATTCCATACATCAATGCGTAAGTAAAACTACATACATTGCTAAAGTAACAAGAATAATCAAACTACAATAACAACATATGCATGAAACGTGTTGGCTTTGTTATATTATATAAAGTGAAAGTTCCATCCATATATACAACCATGACAGCCACTAGCCCTAATAGTGGAAAGTTACAGTCAACACCACTTTCTCCTCTAAAGAGATGTGCTCGCTCTGCGCTGTGGAGAAGCCAAAGCTCATCATAATACTCTCCATGCCCTCATTAAGCAATGCCTAGCAAAATCTTGGCTCCCAAAATCTCGTTCTATGATTTATGAGGTTCTATTTATAACAAAGAGTGGGGTGACCCTTGACATTCCCCTTTGTGACTCTTTGACTACCCTCACGACTCTTTACATTACATATGATTGTTTGTATTCCACTAATGACACTTGGAATTTCACTTTACATCATGTTTACAAAAAAGATACTTTTTCCACATATACCCATGTTGGACAAAATTGGCTTGAGTCAGCGAGACAAGACAACACTAAGACTCGAACGATTGTGGAAATACCAACTCATCAACCTCCTCTCTGTGATCCTCGGTGACGAACTGATGCCATGCTTGATAGTGAAAAATGGTGTCTGCGTACTCTTTGATGATGTCCTTCTGGAAATGAACTCTTGCCTCCATTGCTTCTGGGTATACTGATTTGAAACCTTGGTCCAATTCATCCTGTAACATGTGCAGCTTAGTCGTGAGCAAGGTCGGCTAGGCAATGTACATCTGCATGTTATATGTGTTGACTTGTAAATCTGCGCCGGTGGTCGTGAGCATCAACTGATCAAAGTACGCATCGAGCTCCAGTCTGACTTGGTTATTCTCTTTGGCCTCAGTGAGTGTACCAATCGACGAGGTGTCATACTTTCTCACCACGACATCCAAACTCCTATACAACTATGCATACGAAGCCTCCACACTGGTGATGAGCGGTGGGAGTTCCTCATAGTTCTGAATCAGACTTTGGATGCATGCTTTGTCAAACTCTACCTGCAGCTTCATCATCTTGTGCAAGTGAAGCGGGCCTCCCTTGTACCTCACTGTCCATGTCTGTACATGATCAATGGTGGTACGCATATATGCGAGAGTTTGTGTTATCTTGGTGCAACGTTGTTGATGACCATGTAGATGGACAACTACCTTGTGCACGGTGACGAACCTGTCATATAGTCTCCGCGTCATTGTCTCAAGGGCCAATACTTCAGCTAGTATGACCATATTCATCTATGCTCTGGAGGATCCTGTTGATTGTTCCTCTCTATGCCTAGTTGTTTGCAACTCCTTAGCCATGCACTTGTTTTTTGCTATCAAGAACTTAAAACTCGAGCTCGTGGCTTCGGCATAATCCTTTGTAGCATCATCCAAGGTAGCTGGATATCTCCGTACATCTGACACAATCACTCATTCTTCCAAGTGCGCAAGTGATGCATGCTCATCCAGGATGCACGCTCTATGTGCTTGTAAAACTATGTGTTATGACTCGTCAAAGGCTATGTTGTACACCTCTGTTCCCGGATGGTCCTCAAGGAGAATGGTATCCCCTTGTTCACTCGGGACATGCTCTCATGTTGGAGCTGGTGAAGCCTGTGGAGTGACCTCATTTTCTTTTGGCATGAGGTCAGTATCCTGATCTTGTTCTGTCTACTCCACCTCCATGTCCATCTGTTCTATTATATGTTCCTCCTGTGGAACAAGTTCTTGTTCCCTCGGCTGCTCACCCTATTCCTCATCTGTTGCTGGTTCAAAGTCTTCAACCTGTATTGGTGCAGTTTACATTGTTTGTGCACCTTGCACTTCCTTATGTTCATGTTCCTGTTCCTATTCATGCCCATGTTGCGCTTCCTTCTCTCTTATGCGCAGCTCTTTTTCTTCCTTGATCTTTCACTAGTTTTCCTGCAACATGCTCTCTACATCTTCCAACCTTTTCTTCTCACTCTTTCTTTGCGCTATCCTCTTGTCATGTTGCCACCTCTTCACATCTATCTCCAAAGCTACCTTTTCCACAAGTGGGTATTCCTTAAAATTGTAACTTTGCTCTGTCTATGTGATTTCAGCAATCTTCCTTTTGCCTTTGTCTTGCATATGCTTTCTGCTTGTTGTTGTTATTGTTGCTACTCCATGTGGTGTTGTTAGCCACTCCACTGCAATGTTGACCGGTTCATTAAGCCTATAGGAGTTATAACAATATCTCCATGGGTCTTCCTCTGGCCAATGACACGCCCCGCGGATCCAAGGATAGTACACTCTCACATAGTGGTCCCTGCATAAACCATGTGGGTTGTACAACTTGAAACACCTGGTATCAAACTTAAACTTGTTGAAATCTACCACCTCCGCATCTACTTCTTTCAAACTCTTGATCGCGTACAACCCAATTCACACAGGAAGCATGGGCCATGGTGCCTTCTTCTTCCTGTGAAATCCAGTTGATAACCCTGTCAAGATGTGGTATGCATCCTCCTACATGACCAACTTGTTTGTGGCAAACCTCGGCAGCACATGCGGAGCTTTCTTCACGTTGTACATTCTAATGAAGGTTCCCTTGGGTGAGGCGTACCAATCTGCAATGTTTAGCAATGCCTCCATTTATTCTTGGGACATGCAGGGCAGATCTTGGTCAAATATCATCATGTACAGAGGGGCGATGAAATCGTCAGATATTCTAGCCATGACTCCTCAGTAGCTTCAATCTGAGAGTAACTTGCAATATACGTTCACGGCACTTTCTGAAGGTGTCCATACCCAACCCATGCCAGGAAACTATTGACGGGCACAGATTGCATCAAGCAAGCAGGCAGACATGAAGAATTTTGATTGTTGATCCTTGGGCAGACTTCGAGTATTGGATAGATGCACTTTCAACAGGAGAGCCAACATGTCGGATCAATTGAACACTTTTCCATCACTTTCCAGCTGATCCAACATAGCAACCCAACTCTACGGGAAGGTCTTTGTACTCCCTTGGCCATACAAGTGGCATGTGAAGATGACCAAGAACTAGTATGCCTTCCTGAGTGTCTTCATCCTGTATATATGGTTGGGTATCATCCTGAACTTTGTTGGCTCCTTTAACCAATGCTTCAATATGTCTCTTGTGTTCGTGCTACCGTTGGGAGTGTAGAACAATGTATCCATCCTGCTCACTGGGAATGGAAAATGATATATCTCCTAATAATCCTCCATCCTAAAGGAAGAAATCCTTGCTCCACTGGCACTTCTCAGTATCATTGTCTCAGGATCAGTGTGTGAGACAATCCAATGGATCACATCTACACAAGAGAACATGGGAAATCGGCATGCAACCTTGTATAATCCTAACTTATGGATGTTCACATAGACTTGTCGATCCTCCAAATTCTCCTCAACACTACCTGAGAAAATGGTGTTGATGTATTGCCATGTAATCTTGGTGTCTTTATCAATGAACAGGTGTGTGTCTGTGTACACGGGCAAGCTCATAGACCCTTGTTCAACCACATCCTTGGTACTACTTTCGACTATCTTTTGATCCAGATCTCTTGGAGGCCAAGATACCTGTACTGCTGAGAAGCTGACCAAAAACCTATGGTACCTAGGGTTACACAATATTTTGTCACGCCTCCTGCACTTCCCTGTGACATACCCCGAAGTGCCTGAAACATGACCATAATGCAATGTACTCATTCATATATGCAGTTCAGAGCCTTCCTAAGACATTGATTGCAAAATGCGTTGAGCTTCCCCTGAAGGAAATGGCTCTAAAACCCTAATGTGAGGATCATCGCTCTTATGAGACCAAAAACCGCGATGATTGCTTGTTGAACTATACTCGACTCTCCATGGCATTGCTCTGTTTACTTATATACCCGCGATGATCTAGAAGCTTCCAAGGTGACGAGATGGAGGTTGTTTGGCATAGATGAGGTCGAATCCTCCCAACTTGGCCTCTTGGTCTTACCCCTATGAGCTACCTCCTTGAGATGAGGACATAATACTATCTTTGGAGAGGTCCTAACTCCCTTTCACAACCTATAAATTCATCCTCTCCCATTCTCAAAGGGTTGGTCTATGTCTATTTGCACCCTTATGCTAAGCTTGTGCCTAGAGGCTATTCATTAGACTTGGAGAAGGAGTGCTTGGAGAGTTCTTGGCTTGGACTTGGATTACCACTCAAGGAGAGCCTTTCAACATCAAGGCTTTGGTTGTAAGCTTCCCTTTATTTCCTAATAATATACAACTATTGGTTCATCTTCCCAAAATATATATGTTCATGTATTATTTAGCTTGACATTCCTTGATCAGTTAAGTAGGTTGTTATTGGATTTTATATTGGTTTTGACATGCTTTTTTGTCTCTTGATCACTTGTGCAGGTACATAAATGCTGAGAGAAGCAGGAACAAGCCTGTGACACAAGCAGTTCAAGGTCCTCAACAAGGGAAACCGGAATAGCATCAAAACGAGGTAGGCCATCTCTTTCGCTCTGCTTTTTAATTATAACCTAGGAAGATGTCTACTTGATTGTCACTTCAGTTGCTAGACCCACTCATTGGGCTAGAGGGATCGTCTCTATTCGCAGAGAGGATTAACCTTGTCAACAAAATGGCGACTCCACTGGGGAGCCTATGATCCTTTCCTTCCATTTCTTCACCTTGTATTTTGACAAGTTTGATCAACCATTCATTCTTAGACCTCATTGTTTGTCTGTAGTCAGTCTCACTTTCTGGTAGATGCTTTAAGGTTGTTGATTTGAGCTTTTCTTGAAGACTATGAGCTTTTTCTTTGTTTTTCTCGACCATCGCGTTTTTTACCCTAACAGTCGTAATGATATTGCGGTTTTGTTGATTACAGTAGTGATGATCGCCACTTTTCTCTTAATAGGTGTGATGATTGAAGAAGTTAAAGAAATTTAGGGTTTGTCTTCTTGTTTTCAGTTATTTTTGTCTTCTCCCAGTGATTTACCAGTGTGATATCAGTTGACTTTGTTATTGTCTGATCGCAATTTCCTTTTAACATGGTTTGATAATGCTTGAAGTTTGATTAGCCTTTTAGGGTTTCTAGGTCTTCTAGGTCATCCTTCATCCGCTCGTTGGTCTTCTCATCAGAGATCAATTACCTGTGTTAAAGAGACTTTTTTGTGTTTGGACATCCTTTGCAGATCACTTTTGGTTCTTGTGCCTTAATTTGTTTTCATTAGTAGATACTGTGAAAGTTGCTTAAGTTCTCTTTGACAAACAATAGTTTACAAATTGATTGTCTCATTTAAATCGAAAGGAAGAGTTTGCTTTGTGTTTCAGAAAGTGAAAGTGAAAGTGTTTATCTTTTCATAGTTTTTGAAGCATTTTGGGTTGCATTCAAATCATTAATGTGAAATAGATTTTCATATTTATTGGCTTGCTTGCGTTCTTTTTTACTTTTGCACTAGATTACGTTGATTGCATTTAAGTGAAAAAAAAAAAAAAAGAGAAAATCATCATTATATCTTAAGGTAGTTTTGCTTTAAGGTTTGTTTTGGCATTGCATGTGCTTATCATATGAAAGATTAGATTTCATATTTTTCATTTAGCGTTTGAAGATTGCCATGGATGCACTTTTGCATTTGGTTTGATGCATGATTTGAGTGATCTTCTTGCCTACATAGATAGCTTTCATCGAATTGAAGGATTTCATTTCATCATCTAGTTGCATTTTAGGAGCAAGTAACATCGTTAAGGCCTTGAAATCGAAACATAATTTCAAGATCAACTCTAAAATCTATCGCTTAATCTAAGGAGCATTTGAAACATTAACGCTCATACTTAGTGGTCTAGGCTAGAGACGTGTTCCGACGTCTATAAAACTCAGCAGCTGTCGTTTGCAATACTCTTGCATTAGATAGTGCTAGCACAGACTTGTGCTCCCCGTACCGTCAAGTATATAAAGGGAGACCCTCATAGGTTGTAAACCTTTATCCATAGGAAGCCAAGTCTACCACCCTATAAATGTGATACACCGAACACAGCGTTCGAGGAAATTTCCTGAACGTACGTCAAGTCCTCGCTAAATTTATTTGTTGAGGTGTATATTGCAGTTCACAGTTACTGGGTACTCCTTTTGCTTAGAGTATCCTGAGTAGCCATTTCGATCTTTTCCGACTCCTTAAAATTTGAAAAGATCATCGAGCACTTGTCCTTTCAAGCTCGTTAAACCAACGAAAGTGACTAGAGTCACCTTTTCATCCTTTTCTCGACTCTTAAAACATGAAAAGGCAAAGTTTTTGTTTCAAATTCTAAAATTAATTGACCGTGGAACAACATCCTTCCTATGGAAATACTCCTTAGTATATCTTACGTTGATACCAATGGAAACATTTCCTGAGTCTACTAGTCAAAGAAACCCCTCTAATGGGAATCCTAGTCATTTTCCTTATTTTGGAAATACTGGTGCTCCCTATATGGCGATGTTGTCCCTTCCTGGGTTGACCATTGGTCTGCCAGTTTGGTTGTTTTCGACCTCAGTGGTTCCGAGTGTCCCAACTGCTTTTCAACCAACTTCTCCTCCACCTAAACAACATCAACCTCATGTTGATCCTAAAGTTGACCCCTTGCCTTCTTCGCCTATTTCTTCACATCGTTCTTCCTCTTCACCTTGTGAAAGTCTGGATTCTAGTAACCAGGAAGCTAAGAAGAAGAAGAAGAAGCAAAATAAGCATGGGGCCAACCAAACAACTATTGTTACCGATGCAACTAATGAAGAAAAATCTTCCAACCAGCGTCGGAAATTAAAATTCCCTTGCATGTTATGTAAGGGTGACCACCTTCTTTGGAATTGTCCAGTATTCCCAAGGTCTTGGAAGTGTGGTCCATAGGTTCACATCAACCTTTGTCATCAGCCTCTAGCGATCATGTTGGTGACAAACCTTTAACTGGTAATAGTGAAGCTCATGGGAAAAAGGGAAAAGTCAAATGTCCTTGTAAGTTGTGTGAAGGTAATCGTCCCATTCACCTTTGTCCTCTTATGGATGAAGCTTCCAAAGAGTTTGAAAACCTTACAACTTCTCAACCTCGTCTTCCGACTGGGTATCGAAAGCTTTCCCCTGATCCTTCACTAGTTGATCTAATGATTGATCAAAAGCCATCTTTGGTCAACCCCGCTCTCTCTGAAAGTGAGTCTCGTGAGTCCGTTCTCGACCAACCATTGGTCAAGAAAATAGTAGGCTTGGTTTCACCTTTAGTTAATTGTACCTTTCCGGTAGCGAGTGAACCCCATACCTCTCAGGTTCTTCTGGTTTCTTCAGTTTCGAATGAACTGGAGGGAAATCCTCTTGTTCCCGAGGTGCATGGGAGTAGTTCTCTTGTTCCCATAGAGCAATAGGGAAGTTGTCACGTTCCTATAACACCCCCTCCAAGTACTTTAGTCACTTCTTTTGATTGGAATCGACCGACAGGATATCGTCTTCCGTCTTATGTGCTTTCCCAGATTACAGTACAAGCTTACCATATGGTCGTACCTAGCACAATCATAGACGAGGGCGCATCTATTAGTATCATGTCCTCAACTACTTGACAAGCTTTAGGTCCTCCTCAACTTGTCCCCGTCACCTAGAATTTGTTAGCTTTTAACAGAGGAATCAGTCAACCGTTAGGGATCCTTCCTAAGTTTCCTATTACTTTGGGAGGAAATATTATCTATATAGACGTGATGGTTGTCCAAGGCCCTTTAGATTTTAATCTACTTCTTGGCCGTGACTATGTTTATGTCATGGGAGCTCTTGTTTCTTCCCTCTTTCAAGTGATGTGTTTCCCGCATGAAGGGAACATTTTGATCGTTGATCAGCTTACATTCATTGGTCCTGACTCAACTCCCAATCAACTATCATCCTTAAATGGTTCTTATATGTAAGTAGTATCACCCCCGCCACAAGTTAATTATGTGGCCACCTGTTCCATGCCCACACCTACTGATGATCTAGTAGGTGATGTAGTACACCATGTACTGAGGGCATAGGAGCCTGATTTTTCATTTGGATCCCTCGACATGTATCCCTTCCAGAGTTTTATTCTCCCATTTGATGAGAAACTCTTGGAAACCATGGCCTCTTTTGGTCTTTGATCAGGTCAAGGTCTTAGTGGAGCAAAGTTCCTTGTCATGTGTCAAGCTCCTTACAAAATGAAACAAGGGAGTGGAGCAGAGTTCCTTGTCTTGTGTCAAGCTCCTTAAAAAATGAAACAAGGGAATGGAGCAAAGTTCCTTGTCTTGTTTCAAGCTCCTTAAAAAAAGAAACAAAGGATTATGAGGATAGTTCTTTTACTATGTCAACCTCATTAAAAAATGAAATAGGTCCCCATGAGGATAGTTCTTTTACTATGTTAACCTCGTTAAAAAATGAAACAAGGTGTCATGAGCATGGTTCTTTTCATGTTTCAAGCTCATTAAAAAATGAAGCAAATCCCCTTCCAATTCGAGTCTTTAATTAGATCTCATAAAATCACAGTCGAGCCTTTCCCTTGATCTCATAGGTGAACCTTCATTCCATCCACTTAGGTGAATGCAATGAATCTTGGGGGGCATGTACCTTGAATTGATTCATTATGCTAGGGGCATGCAAACTCATCTCAAGCATAGTTTATCTTTGGTTCAAGCTTGTGTAAAAATGAAATCAAATCCAAGCATAGATTTTTCTCATGTTTCAAGCTTGTGAAAAAATGAAACCATACTCAAGCATAGTTTCCCATGTTTCAAGCTTGTGCAAAAATGAAACCACTTTTTTTTACCTCTCGTGATTGTCGTTTTTATCAGCCAATTTTTTCTAGATGAGCCTTGGTTGTTTCATTCCATCGCCACAATCTCTTTGGCTGATCATTCGCTTTCACTTGGTTGTGTTACCATTGCCTGGGGAACATCTGCGATGAGTGGTCTTATTAGCCAACCTCTTGACCATTACATGTTTTGAGCAATTCCATCATGACCGGAACCAGTTGCTATCATTTTATACCACTCGTTCCTCCAGGTGGAGTCCCCTTTCAGCCCTTTTCAGACTCCAAAAAAATGAAAAGATTGTCAAGTACTTGTTGTTTCGAACTCGTTAAATTAAATGAATTGACATCGTCTCAGTATTCGTTTACCCCTTTTCGGGCTGAGATTGACTATTTACGAAAAAGGTACACCTTAATAGGCATGGTCAAGAGTTTCTCTCGAATATTGTTTTCTACCTTTTCGAGTTCGAGAGACAAATTATGAAAAGGGACCTGATGGAGTTTTCCTTTTCCGTCTCTTTTTCAAACTCTCTAAATATGAAAAAGACACCGAGTTACTCTTCCGTCGAAATCGTTAAGAATTAAACAACGAAAGACTTGTCATCATGATGAGCCCGAGTTTCTCCTTCCTAGGACTCGTAAAACTTACTAGGATGGATTCATCTGAAGGGTGAACTTATATGACAAGCATATGGTATCCTCTTCAAGATTGTGTAAAAATAGAGAAAAATAGATAAGTAATACTTGAAATCAATCGTGATAGATAAGTACAAGACTTAGGAGTCAACCATTGTATGTTTTTGAATCCAAAGAAACTATAACTTGTGGGACGGTAATACATGCTTGATCTTCCAAAATATTTTAAGTAATGTGCTTTTTCTTTCAAGAAGTGTGTTGTGACTTTGAAGAAGTGTAATTAGTTTTTTTCAGTTGTTAAATCATACTTTTGTTTCATGCTTTCTTGAGTTTTCCAATTTATAGTTTTAGATTTTAATTTCCCTACTCGTTAACTTAACCAACTTAGCTCTAATATTTAGGACAAATAATCATTTTCCATTTCTTAACTGACAATAAATCTAAGTCTAATTCTTTACATATTGTCATGTGCTACTAAGTTTACAAACACCCAAAGTGATTAAAATATCATGTCCTAATTTATGCTAATAGGTTAGGCTTACATTGGGTGGGGCCTAATTCGAGGTAGTTGCCTGAATTCGGCCAAGGTAAGGCCCAAAGGACCCCAACGACCGAAGTACCAGGGTTGTTTTGACATAGGGGCAGGGGTTGCACTTGTCCACAAGGAAGGGGAAGAGGATCCCTGAGATGTAGAAATCCGCTGACTCTATGAGAGATTTGTGCACATGGAGGAGCAAGACATGGATGTGCGCCAGAGGATGATGAAGGTATTGTTGGGCATCCTAGAGGCTGTTTGGGCCATGTTGGGAGAGGATATCGTGGATACAATGCTTACGCCACATTGGGAGTGATGACCTACATTGAGGAGGGATGTATTGGCAACAATGACAATGATGCCAATCTTGGCCCCATATTAAGATGTAGGGCATGATCCACCTATTGGTAGGAGAAGGGGGTGTGGTGGTGCCCCAACTTTGTTTCACCCTTAGTGGGTTTATTGTACAATACATATCGAATGAGGGGAAGCATCCATTGTGAGAATGCTCCCTATATTTTTTGCTACGACCCCTTTTTAATGCCCGATAGCCAAATATGTACATAAAATGTGCATGATATATACATATATATATATATATATATATATACATTATGTGCCATATGTGTCTCTCATGTGATGTGATTGTCATTATGTGTTGCTTCTGATGTGATGGATCTATGATGTGCTATATGATACATCATAAGCAAGACATAATGATAATCACATCACATGAGAGACAGACATGACACATAAACCACACACACGCCCACACACACATTGATCATTTTTATGATTAATGTGATGTTTTCCGCTCTAGGATATGATTTCCTGTGTGGTTGATGACATGGTTTTCAGATTGTGATATATGTGAAAATATGATGTGGTCAAAACTTTGTACTAACAACTTGGCATGTGGGTACTTTCTAAATCGCCAAGCATCACGAAATTGAAAGATGTTGTTTAATTGAGTAACGACAAGTTGGGAGTCGAGGAACACATGTAGGTGGTGAATGCCAAGATGGATGGCATGGGATAGCAAGTCTATGATGGCACTGTATTCACTTTATTGTTGGAGACTGACCCGATATAGACTCTACTTGAGTGGAGCAGGGTATAATCAGGGGAGTAAATGGATTAGGTTGTCGAGGCTAGGTTTTGTGTCCATCGAGAAGTACCATTGGAAAAATTGACGAAGTACAATGGTGGGTGATCCATTTACAAAGCAACGAAAAGGTAGAGATCAAAGAGTGGTTCTGGAGGCTGTCAACACATAAGAGGTTTAAACAAAGATTGAATAATAATAGATAAGGGACAATAATGATTACTATCAAGGATGAAATATTTTGAGGAATATTACATTGACAGGGTCCTCGAGACATGTTTCATTAGGCTCAACAATGATATATGCCCCTTTAAGGAGGTAGTATTTGACAATGTACAACCCTCTCCATAATGTTTTGAATTTCCTAGGACCCAAGGCTTCGTTGGAGACATTCGATCGCAACAAAGGATTAAGTCCCCTAGCTGAAGGTACGAGGGTTGAAATTATGGTCAAATGTTGTTTTGGATAATTTCTCAATGGCTTCTTTGTGTTGGAGAGAATTGCACTTGTCTTCATCAACATTTTCTAGTTGAACAAAACATTGTTCCATGGGAGTTGTATCTGGGAGAAGTTTAATAACATTGTGCAAAGTGGGGATCTCACATTCTATAGGTAGAATTTCTTTGATCTTGTGTACAAGATGAAAGGTAGTGAACCTAGTGGAGGTTTAATCAATGTCTGGTACACCCACAAGGCTTAGAACAACATGTGATGCCAATTGGTTTTGTGTTTTTTCACTATGCACTACAACATCGTTTTCAGTACCTTGTTAACAACTTTGAATTTTCCATTGGATTCAGGATAATATGGTGAATTGAATTCATGGGGGAACCTAAGGAGGGAAGGGAGTTCTCAGAACACCTCATTCTCAAAGTATTTTCCACAGTCATATACTACCTCCTTGGGAACAACATATTATGTAATAACACAGTTAAAGAAAAAACAGGGCACATTGTCAGTTGTATTATTGAATATGGGCATGGCCTTGACCCACTTGGTGAAGTAGTCAATAATGACAACTATGTATTTGTGACCATTTTGGAATGGTGGATTGCAAGTCATGAAACCAATGCCCCATTTGTAGAAGGGGCCTATTGTGATAATAAGATGTAATGGAGAAGGAAGGGATCGTGTCTTATGGGTGTCGAGTTGGCACTTTGCACATCGTTTGATTGCTTGAATGCAATATTGAAAAAGTGAAGGCCATAAATAAATGGCATGAAGGATTTTCTAAGTAGTGGACATCCCAAAGAGATGCCCGTTGTAGGTCCTACTATGCTAATCATTTAAGATTCGCTTAACTTGTTTGGAAGTGAAGCATCGACGTAAAATGGTACAGATGCCACATTGGTAGAGTCACTCTCTGATGAAAAGTTAATGAGGTGCTTGGTGACGAATACAGAATCATTCATCTTACGAGAGGTGAGGATTAAACTCTTGGGTTCACAGGTTGATGAGAATATTGCCATACCAAGGATCATTAGATGAAATAATGAAGAGGAGTTTGTTACGGAATGTGTCATCAATTAGTCGATCTTTGATATTTGAGGGTAAGTCAACAATGAATTTTGCAAGTGTTAGGTCCTTCTTTCTCTTGGGTAAGGCAAACTCTAGGTCAAACTCTTGAAGAATTACCATCCATCATGTGAAATTATTATTCATCATTCTATGTGTGAGAAAGTATCGCATGGGGTTCGAACTTGCAACTAATTTAGTAGTCCTTAGGATGATGCGGTGTCATGTTTTTTGGACTCCGTGCACTAACGAAATGGTGTTTTTTTTGTCTAGTTCATAATTAAGGTTTGGTCTTGACAAGTTTTCACTCGCATAGTAGAAGACATGCTCTTGCTTGTTATCTCCTTCCTAGACAAAAACACCTGCAATGACAACCTTAGAGGTTGATATGTAAAGGGTACTTATTGTAATCAGATAACTTATCAATGTTGATTTTGATAATGCGTCCTATAAAGCATCAAATGATTGTTACACTTATTCATCCCATTGGAAAGGGATATCTCTAATGCAAGAGACAAAGAAATTTGTGAGCAGAATTGGCTTAATCTAGGACGAAGCATCACAATAAGTTAGCCTTGTCTTGAAGACTCTGCCATTGGCATAGAGTTTTGGGTGGGGGATCTTGTGAATGGATTGGTTAGGGAATATTGTGATGAAGTTGAAACATTAGTTAGGGTATATTATGATGAAGTTGAAACATTGGTTAGAGAATATTGTGATGAATGCTACTAGCATCAAGCCAAAACATTGGTCAAGAAATATTATGATGAAGTAGTTGGTGATGGGCGAGGTGTTTCATGGTGGGAAAAAGGCGTGCGGAGATCCAAGGGTGGAGGGATCGATGTTATGTGATCGGGCACTCAGTATTTAGCTCAAAAATCAAATTTCTCATAATGGATCGAAACCTGAACGACCGTGTCTGTCTCGGAAAAATGATCCTAATGCAACTCATTTCACTGAAAACCAAGTTCGTATGAGGAAGTTATTGAGTTTTGTTCACTTTTCTAAATATGCGAAATTTGGAAAAAAAATGCCCAGTCACTGCACAGTCAGCAGTCTGTACTGCTAACGTGGCAAGTGACTAGGAAGGGTCAATTTGGTCAACATTCAATAACAGTTTGACAAGTGACATATTTTCATTGGGTTTCAGGTGGTGATGTGGCGCAGTTCTATTGGTTAACATTTGGGCCAATGAGAGAATGCCACGTGGCACCTCCCAATAGCCTAGGCAGACTCAACAGTGAAGCAAAATTTTATTGGAGGTGCCCCCGCAACCTCCCCTCCGCAATCCAAGCCTTCTACCATCTCCACCATCGTGTTTCTTAACCTCTAGGGAGCACAATGCATATTTAAACTTTAACGGATTCAAGTTTGGTGGTGAGGGGAGGGCCAGCCCTCCCCATGCGAACACAAATACATAACCGCAAATAGTTAAGCGTTACGGTCTATCCAATGGCGGCTCCACAAACCCATAACCTCAATGGTTAGGAAGATGCCATGTGAACAGGCTACGATAACAGTCGAGGTTAGATAAACCGGTGGATAATATGTGGTAACCACGACATGTGATCCCTCCTAAACCGTCAATAGTTTCGGGTTACGGTTAGCCTAATCCGCGTACTTACCGCTAATCCTCTCATTAAACTCAACTTAATATTTAATTAAAATCTGAGTTAAACTGGAGGACTTTTAGAGGACTCTGACAATTTTGGTGCCATCCCCAAATTTATCGGCCCTAACTAGAGTTTTCCAGATTTGGAGGAGCTTTTCAAGGGAAAAACTGTCAAAGGCATAACTGGAGCAATTTTCGACCAAATTAAGCTTAGGAAAAGGTTTTCGTAGCTAATTTTGACATTCTGAACACATTGGTGTAGGTATCAGGAACAGTAGAGCTTTGTAAACAACATTTTTTCCATATTGAGTTAATACAGAGGCCCAATCCATGGAAGTTGGACCAAGGAGATGTAGCCCAGGAGGGGTGAACTCCTTCATCAAAACATTGTGTTAAAGTGTCTCTTTGATGGTTTGTTGTACTTTGAATGTCTATTGCTTAGTACTTGTTTTTGAAGTTATTTTGTTCATGTCTGTCACATAAAACTTGATGAAATTTCCATGTTTCAATCACCAAGCAACCTAAGGAAATCTATGCACATGAAGAAATGAATAAGCACATGTTTATAAATCTGTAAATGAAATTAGCAAAAAAAAAACTAATATTCAATAACATATCAAATTGGTATCAGAGCAAAGGTTGATTTGCTTGATTTCTTGAGTTGTGTGCAATTAGGGTTTTAATGGTTGCAAAATTGTGATGCTTACAAGGTTAAAGTTGCAGAAAGGAGAAGGGAAATTGTTGGTTGCGAATCCTGAGGTAATGCCAAGAAGAAGGAGAGCTACAAGGCCAAAATATCCACCACCCAAAGTTACAATTCCATCTGCACTTGAAACTCCTCAAGTTTTTCCTTCAACTGAGATTGAAGAGGTACAAGCAGTACCAGTTTCTGAGCCTGAATCCACAGCCATTATGTCTGGAGAAAGAGAGCTTGAAGGTCCTTCAAAAGAAGAAGAAGAATTCAAGAAAGCTTTCTACACTTTAACTGAGATGATTAAAGTCCTTTATGAAGAGAGGAACACTAGAATGGTTGGAGAGAATTCTAAACCTCCACATGGAGAAGGAAGCTCAAGAGAAAAAAAAAAAGATGATAAGAAGGATTCCAAGGGTAATGGAGGGAAGCCACCTCCATATCCACCATCTTTATCATCTTCCTCGTCATATCCATCATCACATACAACATCATATCCCACTACCACCACCGCAACTGCTCATGCCCATTCCAAATTCCAAAAGGAAAAACTCCCTTACTCAATTTGGACATTAAGTTTGAACTTCCCATGTACAATGGTGAAGTGAATGCAGAAAAGTTAGACACTTGGATTCGACAATTGGAGGTATACTGCAGAATTCAGAACCTTCAAGAAGATGACATAAAGATCCAGTTGGCTTCATTGAGGCTAGAAGGAGCAGCATTAGTCTGGTGGGAAGCAAAGACTCAAGAGGAAATGTGAATTCATGTTAAGATATCCATTACTTGGGTTGAATTAGTTTCTGCAATTAAAAGAAAGTTTTACCCTTTAGCCTATATATGAAAAGCCATTATGAGTTTCCAGAATTTCAGGCAGCTCAAGGCCAAACAATCCAAGATTATACACAGGAGTTTAGAAAGAGGGCTTTGTTGTTAGGAGTAAATTTGAATTCCCAAGATACACTGTTGAAATATATTAGGGGTTTACATTCCTATTTGAAACATACTATTCTTATGTTCAATCCAATCAATTTGGATGAGGTATGCGTGCAAGCCATGCACGGTCAAGCAAGGGGAAAGAACATTTAGGAAGAAGGTAGTAAGAAGAAGCCTTTCAAGGGTAAGGAGAAACAGAAGGGTGGAAAATGGAAAGGGAAGAAGAATGCAAGTGTGAAGAAAGAAGGGGAGAAAACCATATGCCAACATTGTTCCAAAGTTGGGCATGATGAAGCCCATTGTTGGAAATTACATCTTGAATTAAGGTGCAAGAAACAAAACAATAAGGGAAAACAAAAGATGACCGCTACCACACAACATGACCTTGGTTCAGATTCTGATGATGAGACCAAGATTTCAGCCATGGTCACAAAAGGGAAAGAAGCTCTTGCAAGCACTAGTTATTCACAGAGTCAAAACAACACTCCAAATGAAGAATCAAGAATAGAGTTGTTTCATGTGAGGGTAATTCAAATCATACAAAGATTGATGCATTATTCAATAGTGGCTCACAATCAAACTTAATTTCAGAAAACTTGGTTAAAAAACTAAACCTTGAAATTGTACCTCATCATAAGCCATATCCATTGGGTTGGATAGTTAACAATACAAACTTACAGGTTACAAGGAAGTGTTTGTTCAAGTTCGCCATTACTGAAAAGTTCATTGATGAAGTTGAGCTAGATGTAGTTCCACTTAACATCTCAGGAATCATTTTGGGTAGTCCTTATTTGTATGATAGGAAAGCAGTATTTTATCACCATGAAAACAAATACTTATTGCTCAATAATGGGGTGGAGTACATTGTGAGAGCCGATCGTAAAAAACTCAACATTTCTTTGGTTAATGCAGGATAGATGAAGAGACTCGTAAATGCAAGTAAAAATTATGTGCTTCTCATGATCAAGAAAAAGAATGATATTGATTATGAATCTTTTGAAGGTTGTGATGACAAATTGAAATCTAATTTGTTTGATGTGGTAAGCAAGCATGGCAAGATGTTTCAGGAACCAAAGAGGTTACCTCCCAAGAGGGGAATTTAGCATGAGATACAAATGCAACAGGATGTTCCACTTCCTAACATTGGCATGTATCGCATGTCGATTATGGAGAGCATGGAAATCAAAAATCAAATTCAAGAACTGTTGAACAAAGGTATCATGCGCGCATCTACTTCGCCATGTGGTTTGCCCATTGTTTTCGTGCCAAAGAAGGACGGAACTTGGCACATGTGTGTGGATTTCCGTGCACTAAATAAAATCATGGTAAAGAATCATTATCCATTCCCAAGAATTGATGATTTTCTTGATCAGTTGAGGTATACAAAGTATTTCACTAAGTTATGTTTACGAAGTGGTTATCATCAAGTTAGAATAGTTGAAGAGGACATTTGGAAAACCACATTTACAACTAAACAAGGATTGTTTGAGTGGATTGTTATGCCTTTTGGTCTTACAAATGCTCCAGCTACTTTCATGAGAGTTATGAATGATGTACTGAGACCATTTCTAGATGACTTTGTCATTGTGTACTTAGATGATATACTTATATTTAGCAAAACCAGAGATGAACATGGCATGCATGTAAACAAAGTACTTGATGTCTTGACAAAAGAACAATTTTTTCTAAAGATGTCAAAATGTGAATTTGGCAAGACTTCTTTAGTGTATTTTGGACACATTATTGGAGGAGGTGAACTGAAGATAGGCCCCGCTAGAGTTGAGGTCATTTTGAATTGGCCTAAGCCCAATACAGTTACAGAGGTAAGAAGCTTTTTAGAGGCAACACAATATTGCAAAAATTTTATTGCTAATTTCTCTTCAATTGCAACTCCATTACATGCATTGACAAGTGGCAAGAAAGTCTTCCATTGGGGAGATGTACAGTAGAAAGCATTTGATGCTTTGAAGTAAAAGATCAGTTCAGCACTGGTATTGGCGCTTCCAGATCTTAGACAACCATTTGAGATCCAAATGGATGCTAGTGATTACACCATGGTAGCAGTTCTTATGCAGCATGGTAAGCCCATTTCATTCATTCTGAAAATTTTAATGGAGTTGTAACTAACTATCCCACTTATGACAAAGAACTTTACGCATTAGTACAAAGTGTTAAGAAATGGAAACATTATTCGCTGGGAAAAGAGACCATTATCCATATCGACCATCAACCATTGAAGTATTTACAGCCACAGTCAAAGTTGCAGCAATCACGGCATTTCAGATGGATGGGTTTTCTACAACAATTTCTTTTGGTTATCAGGTATAAAAAGGGAATCTACAATAAGGTAGCTGTTGGCCCTTGTTTTTGATCCAATTTTGTTTAATTAAATACACTTAATTTCCATGTTATCCATCCATTTACCATCCATATACACCCTATTTTGACCAATTTATGCATATTCAGGTATATAAATTAAGTTTTGCAATTTTTAGATGTTTTTACAAAAATTGGATTTTAAGTGCATTTTTGGACACGACTAGAAATTCTCGTAATGGCTTCATTGATGTCATACTTGCAGGACACCTAGGCACGAGCTGAGCACATTTCTAGAAAGCTTGGGAACTAAGAATGGACGTGTTCCTATTGGTTCGGTCAAACCGAGCTTAAACAGGCTCGGTCAAAGCTGGTCAAACAGGACCAGTCATTCAGGAAATCCCTAGGAAATATGCCAAAATTAGTGATTTTTGGGATTTTTCCAAATTTTGTGTAACTGAATGGGTGGATTCGACTAGGATAGATGGGATTAGGATAGATAAGGTTGTTAGAGACTTTTTAGTCAAGTTTGTTTATTATTTCTCTATTTAAGCCAAGACTATTGAAGGCTTAAGCATGTAGAATTTATGTAATCTGATTTTGAGACTCTTTGAAGACTGAAAGTTAATTGAAGAACTTGTTTCATTTCAATTTTTTGTTCATGCTTGGTTGATTTACTGAAGTTGTTGTAGTTGAGATTTCTTCAAGTGTGCAAGGCAAGGGTGGAGACCCCCCACACCAAGCTAAGTGCACTTCTCAGTTGAATTTTCATAGTTTTCATAAATTAGTTATTGTTTCAAATGTATTTAGATGTGGATGATTGTTGAATGAATATTGGTTTGATTCTAATCTACATATGAAGGGACACATAGGAATTTAAGTTAAATTCCCCTTCTATTTGATCTTGAACTAAAACTGAATTTCATTTTCCTTTTCTTATTTGAAGTTATTTCTGCATTTCTGGTTTGAAGCAATGGTGATTATGATAGAGTAGAATTGTGAAGAAGGACAATCTGATCCTCCTTAGTTAGGAGCCTCTTCTTTTACATCTTCTACATCATAAAACATTGTTAATTGGTGCTTTTAGATTTCTCTTCATGGAAATAGTATTGTAGGGAAGGATAACCAAGTTCTCCTAAGTTAGGAGCCTCATCCCATATATTATTTAAGTGAATTATAAATTACTTAATTAGAGTTTAAATTTGTAATATGCGTTTCTTTTAATCTTTCTATTTCATCTTCTAAAATTAACTGCCATTGGAATCCATAGACTTTGTACATGCTTCTAAGTTCTACAAACCCCGATTGATGATAAAATACTTGTGTTAATTTCTCAATAAATTTACCCAACATTTTTGGCAACGTTGTCGGGGAGGCACACTTCAATATAGTCAATTAAGAAGATTATTTAAAACAAAAAAAACAAAAAGTAAAAACACTTTTCATTACGATTATTCATACTTAGACATAGAAATTAGAAAGGTAGATCCCCAAAACAAAACCCCCAACCACTAATAAAAACTCACTAACTACAAAATCCATTTGCAAAACAAAGATCTACAAAACATGATGTTAAAGAAGTCATTTAGAGAAGGAGGGTATGCCACCACAAGGATATTTTTAAACCCTTGTCCACAATTTAAAATGGTCACTAGGAATGAATCTTCATTTCAAAAGATAGAAGAGCAACAAAGTATTCATCAAGAGGATCCATAAGAAGAGAACCTAGAAGCTTCTTCTAGTTATCTTTGTAAGGAGATAAATGAGTTATGGATCACATGCAATGAAGTTCAAACAATAGAGCTAGAAATTGAAGAATTTATAGAAGATCCCTTGTGCATTCATGATTTTGAACAAGTTCCACAAGAAGAACTTTGTGCTATGATAGTTGAGCAAAATCAAAAACTTAAAGATCACATTCAAACTTGGTTTCAACTAGTCATTAGGCCACAATACCACTCCATTTTTCAACATCCTTTAGCATCAAATCTTTATGATCAACTAATTTTTCAAGTCCAAGTATTCATTAAGGTATATTTTTCAAACTTGGATATGAGTCTACTTATGATCTTGTTACGCAAATGGATGCATTGGAAATTCTCTTATACTTGAGAGAATGACTTATTTTTCTACAACAGAGTATGATAGAATAACATAAATAAATAAATAGGTAGAATGATTTCACAATAAGACTTTTTCTATTAGATATCATTTTGGGATTCAACTGCGTTAAGTAATTCATTCACGTATGACCATTTCCATGAGAGCTAGTTGTAACTGACTAATTTCTCATGATTTTTGAATAGTTCACTTAGCACTCATTGCATTGGGTGATGCTCATAGAGGTGAAGAAGTGGGATTGAAACTAGTGAAATGAATCACATAGCATCAATCATCACTTCTGGGGCTTGCACCCGATAACCAAGACTTCCCGGGAGGTCACCCATCCCAGATCGCCTCTAGCTCAAGCGCGCTTAACTGTGGAGTTTTCCCCACAATCAAGCTCACTTAGCTTGCTACCCCATTTGCAAAACCTTAGCAAGTATTGTGCCTCATGAACCATTCAAGTAGAAATCCCTTCACTCTTTTTGAATTTAAGTATTAGGGGGTTTATGCAGTGCATTATATTAGATATCATTTTGGGATTCAACTGTGTTAAGTAAGTCATTCACGTATGACCATTTCCATGAGAAGAAGTCGTAACTGACTAATTTCTCATGATTTCTGAATAGTTCACTTAGCACTCATTGCATCAGGTGATGCTCACAGAGGTGAAGAAGTGGGATTGAAACTAGTGAAATGAATCACATAGCGTCAATCATCACTTCCGGGGCTTGCACCCAGTAACTAGGACTTCTTGGGAGGTCACCCATCCCAAATCGCCTCTAGCTCAAGCGCACTTAACTGTGGAGTTTTCCCCACAATCAAGCCCACTTAGCTTGCTACCCCATTTGCAAAACCTTAGCAAGTATTGTTCACATCATTGTTCAATACTCATTTGGAAGGATTTTATGGAAAAATTTAGTAAATAATATCTTTAAAACTAGTTTTTAAACCTATATTTAAGTTTGGATCACAAATGAAAAAGACAAGGTAAAAATAAACACTAGATCTCAAGAGAAATTTTGAGGACAGAGTTATTACAGCCTATATTTGAGGTGTCTAACGAAAACATTTTTACCTGATATTCATAGGGAAGATAGCCCTTGAAATCTAGTTTCCAAATCAATTTGAATCATCTCAATTGGGTATCATATGAAAAAAGTTATTTTTGAAATACTAACTGCTTCTCAAAAAATATGCATGGTGACAATTATAGGTCGTGACGATTCAATGGCATATTTGACATGTCAAATCATCTTATTTTCAAAACATGTTTATATGGGACCTAGATATTCAATTCTAGTTTAAGACACAATTTGAATCATCCCATTTGGAGGTAAAATGAAAAGTTAGGACACATTTAGTGATTGCGTGTCTTCAAATCAGCATAGTAAAACTCTGCCTCCTAGGTCTGTTCATCAACAATTTTGTGATATCAAACCTAAGGATTTTAAAAACATGTTTCTACTAGATATACAAAAATGAATCTACTTTAATATCCAAGTGTAATCACATCAATCCAATCTTTAACAAAAAATTTACACTCTAAATAGTGATTGTTGGTCTAGTAAAAAATTCACAAGCAACTCTATCAAACATGGTACTCTTCATCATTTTTAGCATATCATTTCAAATATTTTGAAAACATGTTTATACTGGAAGTAGCCATATGAATTCACTTCAAATTTTCTTTGGAATCACTCTAATTGGACATAAAACAAATATTTTGTGAACAAAATACCGCTAGGAGGTCTAGGTTGGCCACCATTCCTCAAGGGGTAAATAAATGCATTTTCTTTGTATATCATCTTTGGACTTGTTTTTAAAACATTACTTGTAATTATTTTACATATTTCTTGGAAGAATAGAGACTGTACACCTCTCTTCCTCCATCATCTAATATTGTATTGTAGGCAAATGCTATGTTTTGCATGTCTCAGGAAGAATTAAGAAGTGAACTCCATGGATGAAGGAATTTTCAGAGTCAATTTTAAAAATAAAAAAATCATATATGAGAATATGAAATGAAAATATCCAAGTCAAAGTAAAGTGGAATTCACCTGATGTTGAGTTCATTCAAAGAAACTCAAAACTCTTGAAGCTTGCTTTCAATTGCTGACCAACAACACCAACAACCCTACAACATGAATCGAGATTGAGCAAAAGGCATGAAGCTAATCATCAGAAGAAGAAGTCAAGTTTTTGTACCATGAAAATTCACATCCATTTCCTAAGAAGCCTTTCATAAGCCATATTGTTCATGATTTCATCCACCATCCATATTGTATGTTAAGCTTCGTGATCATGCATGTTGAAGTCCAGACTTATTATCTATCTATCTATCCATTTACAACTAGATCATGACTTCAACCTAACCTATTTTCATAAGCTTTTCATACTTCCCTACTTCATTACGCCCCACCTCCATCCAGAAAAGAAAAGAATAATAGAAAAATAATAGAAAAATATCAAAAATAATAAAGGAGTTTGGTTGTGAAAATCTAAGAAACTGGCACAACACAAACTCGAATTCATATCGGAAAACCAACTTGTTTGGCCGATATGAATTCTCTATTTTGTTTTACTCCTACTTTTGTTTGATTTTGCAAAAATAATCCTCCAAGAAATGCAAGACTTGAGGACAAGTCTTAACATAAACAAGGGGGAGTGTGTAATAAAACTATGTAAATAGTTTGAGCAGTTGAATTGCAGAAGGAACTTGAATTACATGTCAAACGGGACCTGGAACATCAATTACACACTGCAGAAGGGACCTGAACAACATAAACATTCAAAGATCTTGAATCAATGTCAAATGTGAAAACATGAAACATAAATAAGTCTCTACATTTCAATATATCTTGGAACAGCCATCGTTATGATAATAAAGACATTGTCAACCATCCTTTGACCAGAGGACATCATTGACATCAAATATTTTATGGGAGTACAAGTACAGTAAGTGAAAATTTTGCTCTTAAAATTTCAATTTTTTAAAAATTATCTAGAAATTGTTTAAAACTAATTTAGCTTGGATATGCATCTTGTCATTCTACATTGACATCCTATAAACTTCATCATAATCATATCCATTACACCATCATACATCATCATAATAGAAATTGTTTAAAACTAATTTAGCTTGGATATGCATCTTGTCATTCTACATTTACATCCTATAAACTTCATCATAATCATATCCATTACACCATCATACATCATCATAACCCTACCATTACCTTACCATACATTTCACTTAACCTACATTAATCCATATATCCCTACATTTTCCTATAAGCATTTTTTATCCAAAATTGAGGACAATATTTTTGCCCTTAAGGAATTCTTTTGTTGCCTACAAAACACAAGGGTTAGAGTCATCATAAAAAAATTTGATTTCAAAATGACCTATCCAATGGTCATTTTAAAATCAAAATTAGAAAAAATGAATAAAATGACAAATATATGTATGAAGGCAAAACTATAAGCAATGAAAAGGCGCATATATATATATCATTGCAAATACAAATGGAGCCATGAAATGATTGAAACCAAGATGGGCATACAATAGAATGAGTTAAGGCCTTATGAAACAAATTTTCAAATCACAGTAGCATTGAAATCGACATCAGAGGGTCAAATCAAAACAATCAAATTTTCAAAGAGAAGTCTGCAGTTCTGAAACTCAAAGAATTACGCAGTTCTAAAATGATGTGAGTTGTGGAGCAGTGTTGATTAGCCGTAGAGGATACTCTGGGCTGTAGAAGGATATCATAGTAAAATTTGTGAGACTCTGAGCCATGGAAAGAAGAAAATTGCATAGGAACAGAGTAGAAATAACAATGAAGAAGACTGCCTAACAAACGCAGAAAGAAACCCTGTGTGGAGGAATCACTACGCTATGGAGAATAACGTGGAATTGGGCGAAGAAATTAAAGGACTGTGTGGAGAAATAAAGGGAAATAAATTAGTTTAAATGACGAAGTTAGAGACCAATATTTGCTCTACGCCAAGCTGACCATTCTCTCTGGAAAATCCCAAGCGTTTCACAAGTGGCAGGAAAGAGTCAATCCCATAAATTTATCAACAGTTAGAGGATTACAAGGATAGTTAAACTCGGGATTTTATTTAAGAGGTGTCATAGTATGGAAAATGTGACTTCAGTTAAGGATTTGTCACCATAGATACACGCTGCCACATGCTGCACCTGTAGATTTTGAAATGCCGAGAGAAGAGTTTTAATTGAAATTGTATTGTTTAACACGGGAAAACAACCATTTCCCAAAAATTTCTACAAGTTTTCTTGCAGTTAATCAAATATCAGGTAATCTCGCAATTTCCTCATGCGCAGTTATATGTGAAAACACAGAGTTTTCGATTTTGATTTTGATACATACAGAGAACAAAATTTTTCCTATTTTTTTACACACAGTGGGCATAATTCGTTTCATCCATGTATGGTTTGTATGGGCAAATTCGTTTCATCTATGTGCACAGTGAAAATTTTCGAAACAGAGAAGGGATTTTTGATGAATTTTGGCAAAAACAGAGATTGAATTATGAGTTAAGGAGCAATAAAAACATGGTCAAAATGTTTTTATGATCTTTGCATATAGAGGGCAATTTTTTTTTATCAGGGTAGCAGACTCCTTTTTGCAGCAGAAGAGAGAATACACAAAAATTGAAGGCAGAGAAGGATGATTTTTATTTTCTAGATTTCGATTTTTGAGGAAGATTATGTAGCTGAGCATAATTATGATCGCCTTGTAGGTTGATTTTCATTTTCCAAGAATCGATTTCTCAAAAGGTAGTGAATGAATGAGTGGTTATGTTGCATGTAGTGGTTACCTTGAGCATTCTCCAGCATTCAATGTCTCCAAATAAGATCACCTTCAACATTTTGATTTCTCCAACATAAAGTAAATCTCCAACATTCAATTTCTGAGAAGGTGAAGAAGGTGAATTTTAAAAAATACTTGTTCAAATTTATGAAAATTGCCCATTTCCAGAATTTGATTTTTTTTAAAGTAGTGAGTGGTGGTGTTATTAAATTTAAAAGAAACATTCAAAATTGCATAATGGTTTTTGTCTCCAAAAATCGATTTCCAATTGAATGCACGCATTGGTTAATCTTCCAGAAATTGATTTCAAATTGAATGATCATGAAATTTTATTCAGTCCCAGAAATGCATTTCGATTTTTAAGAAGCCACTATTTTTCGTTGCTTTTTCTGAGCAAACTAAATTGAAATTTGAAAAATGAAAACATGGGTTTTCTTCAGAATGAGCCCAATTAGGCTCATCATGAACAATTTTCTCAAATTTGTTGCTATTTGGGATATTTTCCTGGTTCTTTCGACCCCTATTTTGCAGATTGCGTGGGTAAAACAGTGGCTAAATTGAAAGTGAATGCCTAGTCATAAAAAGGATTGGCACAAGTTATTTTGTAGTGGATTTATGGCAAGAAGAAAACCCCCTACACAAGTAAAAGAAGCTTTGATGTGTTTGATTGGTGTTTTCTTTGTAACTGTGCGACATTGTTGTTGATCGCCAAGGAGTTCATCATGTTTAAAATGTGCCTATAGTTTTCATCACATGGTCATAATTAATATTGATTATTGGAATTCCATAGTACAAGGTCAAGAATTTCAAAGCTCATTGTTACTATCAATTGTAAACATGAGAAACAAAAAGGTGAAAATAGAAATTTATAAAAGAGAAGAAAAAGGACATAAGGTTCTTGACATCCTTTTACAAGTAGCTCATCAAGAAGCTTCGACATCAGGAGCCAGAGTCATAGGTACATCAACAAGGCAGCTATCATATAGAAGCAGAAGGTCAAAGAGACAGAGGCAAGCATGAGGACATGCTTGTACATCAGCAAGGGGGAGATGTTGGCCCTCATTTTTTATCCAATTTTGCTTAATTAAATACACTTAATTTCCATGTTATCCATCCATTTATCATCCATATACACCCTATTTTGACCAATTTATGCATATTCAGGTATATAAATTAAGTTTTGCAATTTTTAGATGTTTTTACAAAAATTGGATTTTAAGTGCATTTTTGGACAGGACTAGAAATTCTCATAATGATTTCATTGATGTCATACTTACAGGACACCTCAGCACGAGCTGAGCACATTTCTAGAAAGCTTGGGAACAAAGAATGGACGTGTTCCTATTGGTTCGATCAAACCAAGTTTAAACAAGCCCGGTCAAAGATGGTCAAACCGGACCAGTCATTCAGGAAAACCCTAGGAAATAGGCCAAAATTAGTGACTTTTGGGATTTTTCCAAATTTTGTGTAACTGAATGGGTGGATTCGACCAGGATAGATGGAATTAGGATAGATAAGGTTGTTAGAGACATTTTAGTCAAGTTTGTTTATTATTTCTCTATTTAAGCCAAGACTATTGAAGGCTTAAGCATGTAGAATTTATGTAATTTGATTTTGAGACTCTTTGAAGACTGAAAGTTAATTGAAGAACCTGTTTCATTTCAATTTTCTATTCATGCTTGGTTGATTTACTGAAGTTGTTGTAGTTGAGATTTCTTCAAGTGTGCAAGGCAAGGGTGGAGGGCGCCCATACCAAGCTAAGTGCACTTCTTGGTTAAATTTTCATAATTTTCATAAATTAGTTCTTGTTTCAAATGTATTTAGATGTGTGATGATTGTTGAATGAATATTGGTTTAATTCTAATCTACATATGAAGGGACACACATGAATTTAAGTTAAATTCCCCTTCTATTTGATCTTGAACTAAAACTGAATTTCATTCTCCTTTTCTTATTTGAAGTTATTTATGCATTTTTGGTTTGAAGCAATGGTGATTATGATAGAGTAGAATTGTGAAGAAGGACAATCTGGTCCTCCTTAGTTAGGAGCCTCTTCTTTTACATCTTCTGCATCATAAACCATTGTTAATTAGTGCTTTTAGATTTCTCTTCATGGAAATAGTATTGTAGGGAAGGACAACCAGGTTCTCCTAAGTTAGGATCCTCATCCCACATATTATTTAAGTGAATTATAAATTACTTAATTAGAGTTTATATTTGTAATCTATTTCATCTTTTAAAATTGACTACCATTGGAATCCATAGACTTTGGACATGCTTCTAAGTTCTACAAACCTGGATTGATAATAAAATACTTGTGTTAAATTACTCAATAAATTGACCCAACAGTAGCTGATATGCTTTCAAGGCCTATTGTAAATTCATTTGTTATACTCAAGCATAATTATGTTTTGCATGAAAGTTACATTGAACAATATTCATACGATAGTGACTTTCAAGATGTGTATGCAAGCTTGAGTCAAGGAAACCAAATTGAAGAGTTTGGATTATCATGTACATAACAGTATGTTGTATCATTTGGGCAAGTTGTGTATTCCAAAGGGAGAGAGAAACAATATCATAAGGGAGGCGCACACTTCATTGATTACTGGACACTTTGGTGTAGGCAATACAATAGTGAATCTTCAAAGGTATTGTTATTGGCCACGCATGTTTGATAATGTTTCTCATTTCATAGGAGGATGTTCTTTGTGTGCAACAAGTAAGCCTAGCAATAGGAAACTTGGATTCTAAACTCCACTTCCAGTACCTTCAGGTCCATGGGAGAGTATCTCAATGGATTTTGTAGGAGATCTTCCATTGTCCAGGAAAGGTCATGATTACTTGTATGTAGTTGTAGATAGGTTTAGCAAAATGTGTATATTAACACCATGTAAAAATAAAATTACAACTGAACAAACAACTCATCTTTTCTTCCAAAACATTTGGGTTCTGTTAGGTTCCTATACCAATAGGAGTCATAATTTTGAATGACTAAGGTTAATCCTTGTAATATTGTACATACCTTTGCTTTCTGCAAATGTTTTCCATATTATATATATATATATATATATATATATATATATATATATATATATATATATATATAGAAGGTATGTCCTAAAAGAAAAATCAAAGGTCAAAAAATGAAAATATATGAACCCCAAAAACAAAAATAGACCATGAAAGTGTGCAAGTCTAAATGCCACTACTATTTACTTTTATGCATAATAATGATTGTGTGCAGCTTGTTATTCATGCCACAATCCATGGTAATCAAACTGTTTAATCTTGATTATTTCATGCTTTGAATTTTATGTTTATAGTTAGAGAATAAAATCTGACCAAACAGTTTAATCTTGGCAGATCAATAGATAGGTAGAGAAATAAAAGGAGCTCATAAGCTTAATCTGAGCCCTTGGATGATATAAGGTTAGAAATATATAGTTTGTTTTATAAAATAAAAGATAGGATAAGGGTTTGCTAGCCTAAATGCACCCAAAGAAATGAAGAAAACATGTTAGGGTAAGAAATGGGTAAGTAGAAAAAAACTGTGACCCGCTAGAGCTACGCGTGCACCTGAGCCCTAGGAGATCGACCCCAACCAGCAGCGCAGCGGCCTGGGCCTTGGCCCCTGCCATGGCCCTCCCGAATCTACCTTAGGAGGATCACGATCCTCAAAAAGCCTTCTCGGATCTGGTAAAATCTCTTCCTCCCCAGCGCCCCAGACCAACAATTTCGAAATTTGTTAAAAAGCGAGATGTTATTCAGGAAGTTCAGCTGCCTCCAACCCTTCCTCACATGGCAGCGTTATCCCTTGCTTAGAAAGGACTCATAAGGCAATTTACAGGCCTTTGGCCATCGCCAAGAACATTTCAAAGATGGGTCGAACGAAACTGGTCAGACAAGATCCCAGGGAAAATATCAATAAGATTCTGCGGAAAAGGGTATTACACATTCCACTTCGAATCCAAAGCAGACAAGGACTTGATCTTCAGAAAGGGGTCGTATTTCATGGATTCCAGGGGTCTCTACCTCAATAAATGGACCCCAGATTTCGATCCAGAACTGGACATCCCTAGTGCCGTTCCAGTTTGGGTCCGCCTCCCTCACCTACCTCTCCATTGCTGGGGAGATGAGTCAGTTCGGGCCATAGGGAATTCTGTTGGCAAATACATTGATCGAAGTGAGCCCAAGGACAACATGCAAGCCTGCGCAAGGATCTGTGTCAAAGTGGATCTAGGTCGAGGACTGCCGGAAGCAATAAAGCTAAAAGTGGATGACTGAAGCCATATACAGCAACTGGACTATGAGCAAATACCATTCAAATGTAAGGTATGTCACAAATACGGGCATTTTGCTAACAGATGCACTAAAATTGTTAATGCTAAGAATGATGAGCAAGACGGACACTGGGAACCTGTTAAAAAAAAGAAATTAGCCCCCCCCCAAGCCTTCCAAAGACTCGGACAATCCTGGGCCCTCTATCCAGCGCCCTTCCTCTTCCCCTCTCGTTCCATCTGGCCCCCTCCTTCCCGATCCGCCCCTCCCTTCCTCCTCCAACCCCTTTCTTATCCTTTCCACCGATGATTCCGTCCCTGAGAATCCCTCCATAGAGCCTCCAGACTCCCATCAACCTCAGATCATCTCTTCCCAACCCCCTCTCGAGCCCCTCTCATCAAGGATTACCAGAAGCTCTTCAAAAGAACATGGAGCATCCAGTGATACATTCAAAAAACCGGGACGTGGCAGAAAATCCACTAAGCAACATAGGGACAAGAATGCCCAAAAGGACATAGCAATGGGCACACAAACTCCAATAGAGTCCTTCATCCTTGGACACCAAGAAAAAGAGACATGTGGTAAAGACCAAGAGAGGAAAGCACCTCTCCGCACGCCCAATGCACCATGATGAAAATCCTTTCATGGAACAGCAGGGGTCTAGGGCACCCCTCAAAAACAGCTGCCTTCAGAGATCTAATTCACAATGAGAAGCCAGAAATTATGCTGATACAGGAGACAAAACAAGATCAGCATGAAATGAAAAAAATTATAGATCAGTAGAAACAATACTTGGGAAGTATTAGCAAATCTAGAGGAGCCTTGGGAGGCATTGTCACCATTTGGGACAGCAGCAAATGGATCTGCACTGCAGCAAATCCCCACCAGAACTGGATCAGAACTACTTTTGACAGCAAAACAGGCAATCAAACAGTAATCATATATAATGTTTATGTACCCAACCACTACAGAGAAAAGGAAATTTGCTGGGATGATTTGAAGACAAGCATTGATGGGGAACGGAATACAAATATTATAGTCGCAAGTGATTTCGACTTGATCTTGCATGCCATTGAAAAAAGGGAGGCACCTTCGCTTCAGATCCCTTTAGAGGTCGCTTGGAGACCATCATTCAGGACCATGAATTAGTTGATATTATTCCCAAAAATCGCAGATACATCTGGAGCAATCGTAGGATTAGTAGCGGCAATATAATGGAAAGATTAGACAGATTTCTAGTTAACATCTTGTTCCTCTCATCTTTTTCTGTAGGATACACCATCATCCTCAATACCTCTGCCTCTGATCACTATCCCATCACCCTAACTCTGAAACCCATTGTCCTCTTGGCCCCATCCCTTTTAAATACAGCCCCCTTTGGAATCGGATTCCTGCGGCCAAAGAAATTGTTAAGGAAACATGGAGCCAGCATGTGGAAGGCTCACCATGTTTTATTTGGGAAACCAAATTAAAAAGAACCAAGAAGGCACTAAAAGATTGGGCCAAAGAAAGTTATCAGGAGCCAGAGGAGATCAAAAAGAAAGTCAAAAATGAATTAGAAGATGTGCAGGCAAGGATTGAAGAGCATGGACTAACGCAGCAAAGCAAAGAGCAAGAGAACGCATTATAAGCACAGCTGAGCTACATTAATAGGGAGGAAGAAACCAAATGGTGCATAAAATCCAGACAATTATGGCTCCAACGGGGAGATAAAAATACAGCTTACTTCCACAAACAGGCGACTGCTCGAAAGCTCAGAAACAATGTAAAAACAATCTTGGATAATGAAGGAAATCGGCACAGCACTCAAGAGGACATAAGGAATGCTGCATCTAAGCACTACAGGGACCTCCTAACTGAAGTCAAAGGGGTAGAAGACTACTTTGACTTGCTCCAGCATCTGCCCAAAGGAGTCACAAAGGAGATGAACGACAATCTAAGCAAAGAAATTGAAGAAGAAGAAATTAAAAGAGCAATCTGGAGCCTGCACCCTGATAAGGCACCAGGACCTGACAAATTCCCCATCTGCTACTACAGGGAGTTTTGGACTTTGATAAAAAAAGATCTGATAAAGATGATTCGGTGGGTGCAAAGGAAAGGGAAACTTGGAGGATTCACCAACTCCACCTTTTTACCCCTCATACCCAAGGAAAACCGGCCTTCCTCCTTCTCCAGATTCCGCCCCATTTCCCTTTGCAACTCTTCATACAAAATTCTAAACAAAATCTTAGCCACCAGACTCAAACCCCTCCTCCCCTCCTTGATATCTGAAAATCAAGGAGGATTTCTGCCCAACAGACATATCACTGACTCCATTCTTCTTCTCCAAGAAGCCATTCATTCAATTCTTTCCAGGAAAGAGAAAGGATTTGTCTTAAAGCTTGATCTGGTGAATGCCTTCGATAGAGTAAGGCACTCCTTCTTAATTGATGTACTAAATAAGATGGGCTTCGAAACCCCTTCATTAATCTTATTGTTGCCTGCATATCCGGGCCCTGGATCTCCCCCCTGATCAACGGTAGACCAGGAGAAGCATTCCAATCATCCTGGGGTCTCAGACAGGGCTGCCCCCTTTCCCCCTATCTCTTCATTCTCATGGCAGAATCCTTCAGTCAAGCTTTGGACCACAATAGAAGAGTGGGTCTTATAACTGGCATCAAATTTGGGAATGGAGTAAAAAATATTAATCACTCACAGTTTGTCGATGATACCTTATTAATTGGGGGAGCCTCCACTACAATTGCAAGACGATTCAAGAAACTGCTAGATCAATTTATGGAGTACTCTGGAGGCTTGGTAAATCAGCTCAAAAGCTGTATATACGGATGGAACACTTCAAACCATGTTACCCACAGCATTGCAAACATATTTGGTGTCACATGCAATTTGGAATGGACCCATTTTTCCTACTTGGGCATGCCAGTGAGTTTGGGGCCTCTGAAGGCTGAAACTTGGAACGGGATCATAGACAAAGTAAAGAGGAAAGTGCAGCAATGGGGAACACTGTGGCTCAACCCTGCAGGCAGACTCATCCTCCTTAAATCAGGTATCACTTCCCTTCCCCTTTATCGCTTCTCTCTTTATCAGGCTCCTGCCATTTTTCACCACAAATTGGAAGTTGCTCTTCGCCATTTCCTTTGGCAAGGGGGAAAGAATGACAAAAGCAAGTTTAATTTAGTCAGCTGGAAGCAGGTTATCCAAACCCAAGATAGAGGAGGCCTTGGTATCAGATCACCAAAACTTTTAAATCTGGCCTTTGGCGCGAAGATTGTATGGAGGTTAATAACAGGACCCTCAACGTGGTGGAAAAAGGTGCTGGAGATCAAATATCTAAATTTCCCCAGACAGCATCTTCTTGACTCCAATATCCCCAACATAGACTCCACTAAAATCTGGAGGTTATGCAAGAAAGCACTTCCTATTATGATCCAAAATATTTCCAAAGTCCGAGGGGGGAGCCAGCATCAACTTCAGAACTGACAAAATCCTGGGACAACAACCTTTGATTATGAATAAAGAGACCACTCCAGTCATAAATACCTCAATAAGAGAGGTATCCATAAGCTAGCTCAAATTTCCAGCTGGGATCCTCATTCCCATTTTTGGACTGGTTGGTCCTTCCCAGAAATTCCCAACGCCTTAGAACCTAGTCTCAGCTGCCTGAAGACGCTTCTCCACTGTAAGGCTCCTATCAAAGAAGATGAAACGGATGGCTTTCATTGGGATTCAACAGGAACAGATTATACAGTCAGAGCATGCCACCAACACCTATGCAACAGTACCTTTCAGATTAGTTTGTGGACTCATTGGAAAATCGCTTGGCGAACAAAATCTCTCCCAAAAACTAAATTTTTTATATGGCTTTTGCTGAAAGGCAAAATCCTAACAGCAGAGAACCTTAAAAGAAGAGGCATCAATGGCCCTTCCAGATGCCCCAATTGTTGCAAGGTTGAAGAGACAATGTACCATTTATTCATCGAATGCCCATTTGTTGTAGAATGCTGGAAAAAGATGTCTTCAATTGGCAATCTAAACTGGGATCCTCAGCACACCATAGCTAAGACAATCTACAAATGGAGAAAATGTTGTCCCTGGAAAGAAAAAAGAAGTAACTTGGTGAAGAGAGTATGGAACACTCTCCCCCACACCTTGTTGTGGCGAATCTGGCTAGCTAGAAACAAAAAAAAAATTCAAGACAAGAGCACAAATACACGAACAGCCTACAGCAAAGCCAAAATCCTTGCTTTGGAAATTATTTCAATCAACACCACTGGAAAAATCGATGCAACACAATATAGTGTCAAGGAGCGAGACTTAATAAGCTACATCTTGGACAAACAACATAAAGTACAGGAAGGTAACAGGAGTGAAGCACAGAACAAAGCAGAACCTAGATCTTGGAAAGTCAGACTAAAAGAACAGGAATTGGCCAATTGGATACTGAAGAGCAACTGCTATTCTTTGTTTTTCGACGGGGCATCCAAATCAAATCCTGGTATAGCTGGAGTAGGGGGACTGATTATTAATGCCAATGGGGAGTGTATCCTTCAATATGAGTGGAGCCTGGGGAAGGTTTCGAATAACAGAGCTGAAGCTCTAGCATTGTTTCAGGGCCTAACTCAGTTAGGTAAATTGGGGATAAAGAAAGCAATGGTATTTGGGGACTCCTCTGTTGTAATTCGCTTAATGGTCCATCAGCAGAACTCTCCCAACACTCTGCTTCAACAAATTAATAGACGCAACCAAATCCTCCACCAGGCAATGGACGACATCCAATATTACCATATACTTCGAAATCTTAATAAGAAGGCTGATGACAGCGCCAACAGAGCGTGTGGAAGACCAGTTGGCACCTTAAGATGCAACTCCAGGGAAACTCTTCAACCTTTGCCATGACTCCAAACGAAATCATCAGCGCCAAGCCCAAAAACATTGACAGGACCGAAACAAATCATTTTCCTTGGGCTGTCAATGGGATCGACCTCTGCAAAAAGATATCACAAGGACACGAAATCCACAAGCCACACATCAAGTGGGACAATCCCATCATGCTCGCCGGCAGATCTCCCAACAGATCTGATTCACGGACTCATCTGGACTCTCTTCATGTTTGCCAGCAGAACACCCTCCGGTATCTCGTGACTGGACGGCCCCTCTCCCGCCTCATCTCCCTTCAGCTCCCTCCTATATTACTCCCCCCTCCTTCATTCTCCAGCACTATCTCCCACCGACGCTTGGCTCCTAATCGCTCCTGTTCTCAAGTGATTCCTTGCGGACAATATTGCCTCTGTCCCAGAAACAATCTCTGCCCTCTAAGCTCAGTCTTGAACCTCTAGACAGATTTCCTTTTATCTACCTATCTGAATGCCTTTTGTGCCTATAGGCGGTTTAAGACCCTCATAAAATCCGCTGAGTGTTTTACCTTCTCCATTCTCTCTGTCCCCTGCGCTGTGAGCTTTATCCCTTCCTTCGTTCGCATCTATTTCTCTTCCCAATCTCCCTCAACAGCAACTATGGCACGTAACGAAGATTGTCTGCATTGTACGGACTTGCAAGCTGAATTAGAGGAAGTCAGGGCCCAGCAACGCATTCTAGAGAATCAACAAAGGATTTTAGAGACGAGGCTTGAAGATCAGAACCGCATCCTGAACGAGAAATACCGGGCTGAAATAGATCGTTTCCTGCATAGGGTTGCCTCTCTGCATGATCAGTTTAGTCACCTATCAAATCGATGCAGCCATGTGGAAGAATCGATTTCAATCCTGCACTATATGATGGATAAGCGAAATAAAGAAGCCCCCGGTTCCTCAAGTGCCAAATAGGATGAAGTGGACCCAAATCCGAAGGAATCCACCGCAAGGCAAATTAGTCATATTGAAATAGATTAAAATGTTCTGCAAATGTCAATTTTGGTTGTCTCAATTTGTAAGAATTTACAGTAGCTCAGGTAATTTTAGAATTAGAACAAGCAGAAAAAGGATCAAGGAAAGATCTCTATTTTGTAACTCTCCTGATCCAAGTTGCCATCGATATCTAATGTACTTCAGGAGATCTGACTCCTCTTCTTTTTCAGCCACTAATATAGCAACCGAATTTGTTAAAAAAAAAAAGAAATGGGTAAGTAGAAGAAAGGTTGTTGAACTACAAAGTTGATTGTATCAAAATACATGCATCATGCTTAGACACATATTTCAATATGTGTGATCAACTATGGAAGCACAAACAAAGATTTACAAGTTAATTTAATTAACTCCCCCTTAGTCATTTTTCCCCTATACATACTAATTTCCTATCTACAAGTATGTTCTAGTACTTTTAATCCTTCAAGTCAAAGAGGCTCAAAGCATTTCTCTGACTTTTGGTGGGACCGGACCCTCAACTTAATGGCTTATGGACATCAAGTGCTAGAATCCCCTTCATGAAATTCATTCCCCCTTCATTACCCGAATAAAACCCCTTTCCTAAGGATAAACTTCATTTGCCTAGGAAAAGTGAAAACCCCCATGTAAATCCTATTTCACCCAAAAAAACCCACAAAAAACATTTTATCCTAAGTATAAAGCGTATGCACAAATATTCCACTTTACACTATGCTTAGGGCGATATCCACTTCACCCATCACATTTCACATTAATTTTTAACTTTATTATATAATTCCCTGATAAAACCTTTTCTCGTATATTGATTAAATCCCATAAGTAAATACCCCCAACCCTTAGTTTTAATAAAAACTATACATTTACCCCTTATTCCGACAAAACAAACAAATCCCCTAATTAACCTTAAATAATCCCAATCCGTCGTGATTAAAGTCCTGCCCCCCCCAAACCTCAGTTCATTTCGCCCGTGCTATTTCACCACCCGACTACCGTCTGATCATCTGCCCCCAAATCTGATGATACGTAGCTATATCGGGCTCACCTGATGCCCGACCTTTACTCGAAGTTAAGTTAAACCTTCATTAATCCCCACCCAATCGTTTAAACTCGTGATTAAGTATTAAATAATCACAACCCACCGAAATTAAAATGCCTCCCCCCCCTGTAGCGCAAGCTTTTATCACCCGCACACCTCCCTCGCCTGATTGTCGTCCGATCACCGTCCCCCTCATCCAACAGTCCACAGCCATATCGGCCGCGCCCGATGGCCGATCGTTACCCGCCCGATAAAGCAGTTTTCCCCCGAACCCCAAAGGCTACGTGTCAATCGCTAGAGTAGATCGGGTGACCCCTCCCAAATACCGCCTTCGCCTCATAAGCAGTGCGACAACCTCCAATACCGCCTCCCCACTCAACCCAATAAACCACCTATTATCCATAATATGAATTTCCGTGCCAAATTTAAAATGTTGCCCATTAAACCTTGAAAACCCTCGTTTTCATTCCTTTTTCCTGTTTCACAGTAAAACCTATCAAACCCTTTGGCGCCACCCTGAACCTTTGCAACACAATTCGACCTCTGATTACTTTCAAAACATTGCCACGACTCCTTCCCTGGACATCCTTGTGCAATAAAGCCATCAATTGCCTTTCCTGCCAACCTATGTTTTATTAACAGATTGTTGAATTTTGCAGGTAATTAGCAGAAGACCAGAGCTTGGATAAACAGTTTTGATACTAGTCACAAAACATGTTTACTCCAAGACTCGACAGGAAACCTATTCAAAAACCTTCATTCAGAAGAAGAAAACAATTACACATAGAACAGAGAAGAAAACATTCACACAAAAGCATTGACTGTCGAAACAGAGGAACCAGACAGAGTATACAGTTAGAAGACAAACAGATAAAACATACAGAAAGTTGACCAATATCCATTACCATATGTTGATACACACAAAAAACTAAATAATTTACTGTTGAAATACACAGTAAACAGTTAAAATGTACAGTAAAAGGAAAAACACAGTAAAGGATATTGACAGGTCATCAAAGTCAAAGAGTATCAGTGTAAAAGAGTATCAGATGAAAGCCTGAAGTAGATGAAGCCTCCAGCGTGAAAGTTCAAACAGCAAAGAGCATAAAGGGCTAAAACCAAACCATAAAGGCCAGCAGTACCAAAATAAATGGGACAGCATGAAAGCAGTTCAATAGCTGTCTCTATCTTCTTGCAAGAAGATATTT
Source organism: Pinus tabuliformis (assembly GCA_031772625.1). Taxonomy (NCBI): domain Eukaryota; kingdom Viridiplantae; phylum Streptophyta; class Pinopsida; order Pinales; family Pinaceae; genus Pinus; species Pinus tabuliformis. Next base: position 620,701,503 of record CM062805.1, read on the forward strand.
TGATTTCCTAGATTAAATCTCAAGTTAGTTTGAGATATTTTGTAATAAAACTTTTGTATAAATACTTCACAATACGAAGTATGTGGAGTGGATTCTTAAAATTCTTGAATAGATCTGAAAAGAGTGAACAGAAACCAAAATTCAGGAACAATGCCTAGTCTGATCAGCGCACCTGTAACACAGTGAATTTGAAATGCAGCGCACCTACTACACTCGGGAAGTGCGCTGAATTTGAGATTCACAGAACAGATAGTGCGCTGGACCAGAAACGAGACTTTGCTTGGGTTCCGGGTCACAGTTTGCAGTTCAGTTCAGGGATTTTGGCCGAGCAAGTGGTAATCAGTAAATCAACAACATGGGTAGATCTAAGGAGGTTACTAGAGCCACCACAAGGGCAATTAGAGAGTTTGTAAATCAGTTGTTTAATTCATAAACAAAACCCGAAGATTGACTGAAGCGGCATTTATCTACTTTCAGTTCGAAAGCTACCTGGCTCAACTTCAGGCTCCGTCTATAAGTTTATAAAGTAAACAAATGTAGATAAACAAACAACCTAGTCGCTCCCCAGCGGAGTCGCCATTTTGTTACAGGGAAAAGTGTCTATGCAGAACTGCTAATCCCACTAAGGCAGGTAGCTACCTTAGAAACAAACAAAGTAAAACTACTTTCGTTTTCCTTTATGAAAGATAGATGAGAGAAGAATAAAGGAGACCAACCTCTGTCTTGTGCTTGGCTCCTTGCTCGATTCCTCTCTCTTCTGATGGTCCTTTGCTACTTTCTTTCTCGTATACCCAGCTTCACAGAGTACCTGTAGAATCAAAGCAGCATAACATTATACAAGAACATGGATCTACTATCATAAACAATCTAGGATCAGATGTAAATTGACCATACAAATGCATAAAACATAAATAACACAAGATTATGGAGGAAAACTTGAATAGCTTTATTGATAATCAAGAAAGAGCCAAGAGAGTTACAGCCAGTTGTTTTGACCCAGCATCATCCTCTCAGCAAGTAAGCCCTTCTTCACCTCATGCAAAGCTTAGATCACCCAACACTATGATGTTGCCTCAAGAAACCAACAACAATTCCTTACAAGATGCAAAATTCCAGCCTCTGGATCTCTGGGATGAGGGATCCATATATAGATGTCTGTAAGGGGTATGAGTCAGCTTGTGATTTTATTAGTGTCTTCCCTCTGATAGTTCTTGCTTCCACTTGGAGATTGATGATCTCTTACTCATCCTTGGTCGAATTCAGAGAGGCAAGTGTCACAGGAGAAGTTTCTGGAAGATTCCATGCTTCTCCACCTCACGGATTGACACTGCCATTTGTCTCTTCTCGCCCATCGCACCCCATAGAAGGGCTTTTTGAAATGCAACGCACCCACTGAGTGTCCTTAGGTGAGATGCAGCGCACCTTGCCTATGGAGCAGGTGAAATGATCCAGTTTTGACCAGTTCTGAGTAGTTTTTCATGGAGAACTTCTGGGAGAAGCTGTAATCAGTTGACCTTGTTCCTTTAGGGGTTGGAACAACAATTTTAGGGACTTAGGAGCCCTTGGTTTATGGACATTTTATGCTTGGGGTTGCAGTGCCCAAAAATGTCTATAACAGGCGCCCCCATGACCTCCCCTCCGCAATTCAAGCCTTATACCATCTCTGCCATCGTGTTTTTTAACCTCTATGGAGCACAATTCATATTTAAACTTTAACGGATTCAAGTTTGGCGGTTAGGGGAGGGCCAGCCTGTAGGCCAACCCTCCCCATGTGAACGCAAATACATAACTGCAAAACAGTTAAGCGTTATGGTCTATCCAATGGCAGCTCCACAAACCCATAACCCCGACGATTAGGCAGTTGTCATGTGAATAGGCTACGATAACGGTGGAGGCCAGCTAACCTGGTGGATAATACGATGGTAACCACGACATGTGATCTCGCCTAAACTGCCAACAGTTTCGGGTTATAGTTAGCCTAATCCGTGTGATTTGCGCTAATCCTCCCATTAAACTCAACTTAATATTTAATTAAACTTTGAGTTAAACTGGTGCACTTTTAGTGGACTCTGACAATTTTGGCGCCATCCCCAAATTTAGCAGCCCTAACAAGAGTTTTCGAGATTTGGAGGAACTTTTCAAGGGAAAACCTGTCAGAGGCATAACTGGAGCAATTTTCGACCAAATTGAGCTCAGGAAAAGGTGTTCCTAGTTAATTTCAACATTTTGAACACATTGGTGTAGGTATCAGGGGAAGTAGAGCTTTGTAAACAACATTTTTTTCCATATTGAGCTAATAAAGAGGCCTAAGTCATGGAAGCTGGACCAAGGAGATGTAGCCTAGGAGAGGTGAACTCCTCATCAAAACATTGTGTTAAAGTGTCTCTTTGATGATTTGTTGTACTTTGAATGTCTGTTGTTTGGTACTTGTTTTTGAAGCTATTTTGTTCATGTCTTTCACATAAAACTTGATGAAATTTACATGTTTCAATCACCTAAAAACCTAAGGAAATCTATGCACAAGAAGCAATGAACAAGCACATGTTTATAAATTTGTAAATGAAATTAGCACAACAAAACTAATGTTCAATAATAGATCAATTTGGTATCGGAGCAAAGGTTGATTTTCTTGATTGCTTGAGTTGTGTGCAATTAGGGTTTTAATGGTTGCAAAATTGTGATGCTTACAAGGTTAAAGTTGCAGAAAGGAGAAGGGAAATTGTTGGTTGCGACTCCTGAGGTAATACCTAGAAGAAGGAGAACTAAAAGGCCATAATCTCCACCACCCAAAGTTCCAATTCCAGCTACACTTGAAACTCCTCAAGTTTTGCCTTTAACTGAGATTGAAGAGGTACAAGCAGTACTGGTTTCTGAACCTGAATCCACAACCATTATGTCTAGAGAAAGAGAGCCTGAAGGTCCTTCTTCAGAAGAATAAGAATTCAAGAAAGATTTATACAATTTAACTAAGATGGTTAAATCCTCTATGAAGACACTAGAATGGTTGGAGAGAGTTCTAAACCTCCACATGGAGAAGGAAGCTCAGGAGAAAAAAAAGATGATAAGAAGGATTCCAAGGGTAATGGAGGGAAGCCACCTCCATATCCACCATCTTCATCATCTTCCTCATCATATCCATCATCACATACAACATCGTCTTCCACTACCACCACTGCAACTACTCACACCCATTCCCAAACCCCAAAAGGAAAAACTTCCTTACTCAAATTGGACATTAAGTTTGAACTTCCCATGTACAATGGTGAAATGAGTGCAGAAAAGTTAGACAATTGGAGGTATACTGTAGAATTGAGAACCTTCAAGAAAATGACATAAATATCCAGTTGGCTTCATTGAGGCTAGAAGGAGCAGCATTAGTCTGGTGGGAAGCAAAGACTCAAGAGGAAATGCGAATTCATGGTAAGATATCCATTACTTGGGTTGAATTTGTTTCTGCAATTAAAGGACAATTTTACCCTTTAGCCTATATGCAAAAATCCATTATGAGTTCGCAGAATTTTAGGCAACTCAAAGGCCAAACAGTCCAAGATTATACATAGGAGTTTAGAAAGAGGGCTTTGTTGTTAGGAGTAAATTTGAATTCCCAAGATACACTATTGAAATATATTGGGTGTTTACACTCTTATTTGAAACATACTATCCTTATGTTCAATCCAAGCAATTTGGATGAGGTATGTGTGCAAGCCACGCACATTGAAGCAAGGGGAAAGAACATTCAAGAAGAGGGTAGTAAGAAGAATCCTTTCAAGGGTAAGGAGAAAGAGAAGGGTGGAAAATGGAAAGGGAAGAAGAATGCAAGTGTGAAGAAAGAAGGGGAGAAAACCATATGCCAACATTGTTCCAAAGTTGGGCATGATGAAGCCCATTGTTGGAAATTACATCCCGAATTAAGGCCCAAGAAACAAAACAATAAGGGAAAACAAAAGACGACCGCTACCACACAACATGACCTTGGTTCAGATTCTGGTGATGAGACCAAGATTTCAGCCATGGTCACAAAAGGGAAAGAAGTTGTTGCAAGCACTAGTTCCTCACACAGTCAAAACAACACTCCAAATGAAGAATCAAGAATAGAGTTGTTTCATGTGAGGGTAATTTCAAATCATACAAATATTGATGCATTATTCGATAGTGGTTCACAATCAAACTTAATTTCAGAAGACTTGGTTAAAAAACTAAACCTTGAAACTATACCTCATCATAAGCCATATCCATTGGGTTGGATAGTTAACAATGCAAACTTACAGGTTACAAGGAAGTGTTTGTTTAAGTTTGCCATTACTGAAAAGTTCATTGATGAAGTTGAGTTAGATGTACTTCCACTTGACATCTCAAGAATCATTTTGGGTAGTCCTTATTTGTATGATAGGAAAGAAGTATTTTATCACCATGAAAACAAATACTTATTGCTCAAGAATGGGGTGGAGTACATTGTGAGAGCCCATCACAAAAAGCTGAACATTTCTTTGGTTAATGCAGGGTAGATGAAGAGACTAGTAAATGCAAGTAAAAATTTTGTGCTTCTCATGATCAAGAAAAAGAATGATATTGATTATGAACCTTTTGAAGGTTGTGATGACAAATTGAAATTTGATTTGTTTGATGTGGTAAGCAAGCATGGAGAGATGTTTCAGGAACCAAAGGGGTTACCTCCCAAGAGGGGAATTCAGCATGAGATATAGCTACAGTAGGACGTTTCACTTCCTAACATTGGCATGTATCGCATGTCAATTATGGAGAGCATGGAAATCAAAAAGCAAATTCAAGAACTGCTGAACAAAGGTATCATATGCCCATCTACTTCGCCATGTGGTTCGCCCATTGTTTTGGTGCCAAAGAAGGACGAAACTTGGCGCATGTGTGTGGATTTCCGTGCACTAAACAAAATCACGGTAAAGAATCGTTATCCACTCCCAAGAATTGATGATTTGCTTGATCAGTTGAGGTATGCAAAGTATTTCACTAAGTTAGATTTACGAAGTGGTTATCATCAAGTTAGAATAGCTGAAGAGGACATTTGGAAAACCACATTTAAAACTAAACAAGGATTGTTTGAGTGGCTTGTTATGCCTTTCGGTCTTACAAATGCTCCAGCTACTTTCATGAGAGTTATGAATGATGTATTGAGACCATTTCTAGATGACTTTTTCATTGTGTACTTAGATGATATACTTATATTCAGCAAATCTAGAGATGAACATGTCATGCATGTAAACAAAGTACTTGATGTCTTGAGAAAAGAACAATTGTTTTTAAAGATGTCAAAGTGTGAATTTGGTAAGACTTATTTAGTGTATTTGGGACACATTGTTGGAGGAGGTGAGCTGAAGATAGACCCCTCTAAAGTTGAGGTCATTTTGAATTGGCCCAAACCCAATACAGTTACAAAGGTAAGAATATTTTTAGGGGCAACACAATATTGGAGAAAGTTTATTGCTAATTTCTCTTCAATTGCAACTCCATTACATGCATTGACAAGTGTCAAGAAAGTCTTCCATTGGGGAGATGTACAGTAGAAAGCATTTGATGCTTTGTATCAGTTCAACACCGGTATTGGCTCTTCCAGATCTTAGACAACCATTTGAGATCCAAGTGGATGCTAATGATTACGCCATGGGAGCAGTTCTTATGCAGCATGGTAAGCCCATTTAATTTCATTCTGAAATTTTTAATGGAGTTGTAACTAACTATCCCACTTATGATGAAGAACTTTATGCATCGATACAAAGTGTTAAGAGATGGAAACACTACTTGATGGGAAAAGAGACCACTATCCATACCGACCATCAAACATTGCAGTATTTACAGTCACAGTTAAAGTTGCAGTAGTCACGACATTTCAGATGGATGGGTTTTCTACAACAATTTCATTTGGTTATGAGGTATGAAAAGGGAATCTATAATAAGGTAGTTGATATGCTTTCAAGGCCTATTGTAAATTCATCTGTTATACTCAAGCATAATTCTGTTTTGCATGAAACTTACATTGAACAATATTCATATGATAGTGACTTTCAAGATGTTTGTGCAAGCTTGAGTCAAGGAAACCAAATTAAAGAGTTGGATTATTATGTAATAACAGTTTGTTGTATAATTTGGGTAAGTTGTGTATTCCAGAGGGAGAAAGGAACATTATCATAAGGGAGGCGCACACTTCATTGATTGTTGGACACTTTGGTGTAGGTAAGACAATTTCGAATCTCCAAAGGTATTGTTATTGGCCAAGCATGTTTGATAATGTTTCTTGTTTCATAAGAGGATGTTCTTTGTGTGCAACAAGTAAGCCTAGCAATAGGAAACTTGGATTGTACACTCCACTTCCAATACCTTCATGTCCATGGGAGAGTATCTCAATGGATTTTGTAGGAGGTCTTCCATTGTCCAGGAAAGGTCATGATTACTTGTATGTAGTTGTAGATAGGTTTAGCAAAATGTGTATATTAACACCATGTAAAAAGCAAATTACAGCTGAACAAACAGCTCATATTTTCTTCCAAAACGTTTGGGTTCATTTTGGTCTTCCTACTTCTATTGTAAGTGATCGAGATTCTCAATTTGTTGCGAATTTTTGGTCGAAGTTGTGGGACATGATGGACACAAATTTGAAGAAGAGTACAACCTTTCCCAAACAGAGGGACAAACTGAGGTGGTCAACATAACAATTATTCATCTTCTTAGAGGATATTGCAGCAAACATCCCAAGTTGTGGGATGAATAGTTGCATTACATACAACATGCATACAACAAGGAAAACTTCCACAAACACATCGCCATTTGAGGCATGTTATGGGTACTTGCCAAGATCGCCATTGGACTTCATCTTTGAGAAAGATATCGTTGTCGATGGTCACAGTGACATCGATAAGGCAAGGAAGTTCATAGAGAAAATTTAGTTGATACATCATACAGTGCAGGAACAACTTGAGAAAAGTCAAAGCAGCTACAAGGCAAGGCATGACAAACACCGGGTTGATCATAAATTTCAAGTTGGCGACGAATTTTGGTTATATATTAGCAAAGAGATACTTCAAGGGGAAGGTAAAAAGCTTAAACCAATCTGTTATGGTCCTTTTAAAATTCTGGAAAAGATTGGTAACAATGCATTTAAGCTTGATTTGCCTCCTTATATGAAAATATACTTTGTTGTTAATGTTGAGAATTTGAGATTGTTTGAGCCTCCTTTGATTGATGATCAAGGAGAGCATGTTCAACTGCCATCAATAGATTATTTCTTGCTAGAATATCTTGATGAACTTCAGCAGGATCTCATACTTGACAGAAGAACCAGGACTTCGAAAAGAGGGGATGTCGAATACCTTAGAGTGGGACTTAAGGGACAAAAGCCTTCTAAAGCCAAATGGTTATAGATTGAGAGGGTGAGGGAGTTGTACCCTCACCTATTGAACAATTGATAATATCTTTTGGGGTCCAAAAGGCTTCTAGTGGGGAGGAATGATCAGGCGCTCAGTATTTAGCTCAAAATCAAAATTCCCATAATGGCTCGAAACCTGAACAACCATGTCTGTCTCGAAAAAACGATCCTAACGCAACTCATTTCACTAAAAAATGAGTTCATATGAGGAATTTATTGAGTTCTATTCGCTTTGCTAAACAGGCGAAATTTGCAAAAAAAATGCCCAGTCACTGCATAGTCAACAGTCCGTACTGCTGACGTGGCAAGTGACTAGGCAGGGTCAATTTGGTCAACATTCAATCACAGTTTGACAAGTGGCATATTTTCATTGGGTTTCAGGTGGTGATGTGGCACAGTTCTATTAGTTAACATTTGGGGCAATGAGAAAATGCCACGTGGCAAGCCCGAAGGCTGCCACGTGGCACCTCCCAACAGCCTAGGCAGACTCAATGGTGGAGCAAAATTCTATTGGAGGCGTCAGGGTTTGACCTCGCCACCTCCCCTTTGCAATCCAAGCCTTCTAACATCTCCATCGTCGTGTTTCTTAACCTCTATGGAGCACAATGCATATTTAAACTTTAACGGATTCAAGTTTGGCGGTTAGGGGAGGTCCATCCCTCCCCATGTGAATGCAAATACATAACCACAAACAGTTAAGCGTTACGGTCTATCCAACAACGGTTCCACAAACACATAACCCTGACAGTTAGGCAGATGCCATGTGAATAGGCTATGATAACGGTGGAGGTCAGATAACCTGACGGATAATACGATGGTAACCACGACATGTGATCCCGCCTAAACCTCCAGTAGTTTCGAGTTACAGTTAGCCTAATCCGTGTGATTAGCGCTAATCCTCCCGTTAAACTCAACTTAATATTTAATTAAACTCTAAGTTAAACTGGTAGACTTTTAGCAGACTTCGAAAATTTTGGCGCCATCCCCAAATTTAGCGGGCCTAACTGGAGTCTTACAGATTTGGAGGAGCTTTTCAAGGGAAAAACTATTAGAGGCATAACTGGAGCAATTTTCGACCAAATTGAGCTCAGTAAAAAGTGTTACTAGCTAATTTCGACATTATGAACACATTGGTGCAGGTATAAGGAGCAGTAAAGCTTTGTAAACACCATTTTTTTTCCATATTGAGCTAATACAGATGCCCAAGCCATGGAAGTTGGACCAAGGAGATGTAGCCCAGGAGGGGTGAACTCCTTCATCTAAAAATTGTGTTAAAGTGTCTCTTTGATGGTTTGATGTATTTTGAATGTTTTCTCTTCAGTACTTGTTTTTGAAGCTATTTTGTTCATGTCTGTCACATAAAACTTGATGAAATTTACCTGTTTCAATCACCAAACAACCTAAGGAAATCTATGCACATGAAGCAATGAACAAGCACATGTTTATAAATCTGTAAATGAAATTAGCACAACAAAACTAATATTCAATAACAGATCTTTATGCCACCTGTTGGGGACACATGTCAACATGATAATGGGTTGGAAGTCGAGGCATCATGAAAAAAGAGCGTGTTTGCTATTTTAAAATCTTAATAGTTTGATCTTAGTTAGCCATACATGTGGATGATTGATTGAAAGTTGGGATAATGAGCATTGGGTGATAATTATCACTCGGGCATCGGGGAGCCAAGTGTGCTTAGGGAAAATCTAATGGTGGAAAGCATCGTTGGCCAACACATGGACGACCACTGGTATGTTAGACCCTCTGTGGAGAAAAGAGATCGATGACTTGTGGTGATTTGCCATTGAAACACTTGGTTAAAAAGTATGGAAGGTAAAGAAAGGGGTTGGAGATGGATCAAGGTGTCATATTAGCTATAAGGGTCCAAAACTTGCAAGCTAGTTCATGAAATTCAAACGAGAACAAGGAAATTAAAGAGTGGTACCTGAAAAAAATTTAAAATGTCACAAAAATTTTCTTAGGTTTGATGAGGCTTTAATACACATTGAACACATTGGACAACACATGCACTTCATTATAAAGCTTATTCAAGATTGTTTTCTTGAAGTTCTCATTTTCCTTCGGATGTTCAATTTGTAGACATTTTCACAAAGTCTCTTATAGAAACAAAGCTTTTTGAACTTTGATTTCTATTAGGCATTTAAGAAATTGTCATTAAGGGGGGATAAGTTCTAATGCTTCATTCATTCTATATTATGCCATATTTATAAATTCTTCAACCCTATCCCAAGTTTTAAGGGGAGATGTTAGGATACTTAGACACTTAGGAATTAGTTAAGATCATCTTGGTCTAATGTGTCTTCAACTAAAAGTATGTTTATTTAGTATGCATTTGTGGTTATGTAGTTTGACGGTCACAATATGTTATAGACATAAATTAATGATTATATTGATGTGTGGTTTAAGATTCAGTTGGTCCACGATCTCTATTTATAGAGCATGGAAGGTCATTTGTTGAAGATTGATTGTGAGAAAATCTTATATAAAATATTTTTCCTTTGCATTAACATATTGTCTCGTGTGACTATATTAATTGGGGTCATGGATTGTTTCCCTCTTTGAGAGTTTTAACCACATAAAACACTAGTGTACTGATCTTTGATCCCATTGTGTGAGTGGTTGTTTAAGGCATTCATTCTATATGGAAATACTAAGGTTTGTAGAACAAACAATGATTTAACTCTCAAGCTTAAGAGTTGATTTTTCATATTTCGATCTTTTATGTATCAAAATTTACTACAATCCGTGCTAACAAAGAATGTTAAGAAATCCTTCATCGGTCGTGTGAATAACAAGGATCAATACGACTATGCCAGGATATGTGTAGAAGTAGATCTGGAGGTGGGACTACCAGAGGCCATCACAATAAAGGTCAGAAACTGGACGCACATGCAGAAATTGGACTATGAGCAGCTGCCCTTCAAATGTCGGAAATGCCATGTTTACGGCCACTTCGCCAGAGGATGCCCATCTAATAAAGAGACTGAGCAGGGAAAAGAGGATGGATGGAACCAAGTCAAACGAAACAAAAATTATCCCAAGAACCAGAAGCAAGGAGGCCCCAATGGCAAAGGAGCCCAACAAACCGCTACTCAGCAGATCGTCTCCAAACCCATCTCTGAAAACAAGTTTGATCTCCTGAACACGCAACCAGAGAGCACACAAGAGGGCGAGACTCAAAAGAAGACAGAAGCAACACAGGAGACCGAAGCTCAACCCACAAGCAAAGGTACTCCCTCAATCTCAATCTCTCTCAAAGGAACAGGTGCTGAAGATCCAAAAGGCATGACTATAGAAGATGAAGAAGAAGAGCAGGAAACGGAAGAATCAGAAGAGGAAGGAGAAATAGGAGAGTCCCACACCCCGGTAAGAAGATCAGCAAGAGGCCGGAAAACCGATAGGGAAAAAAGGGAGCAGGAGACTTACAAAGAAAAACTTCAGGGCAGTCAACCAACCTTGGAGAAAATGCTAGCATCAAAGCCGAAGATATTGAAAAACCCACCCCAAGGCTCCAAGGGAGCCCACCAGAAGCATAAATAATGAAGGTCATCTCCTGGAACTGCAGAGGGATGGGGAGAAAAACTAAAGAAGAAACCATCAGAAGCATAATCAGGACAGAAACCCCAAACCAACTTCTAGTCTAGGAGACAAAGTTGGAAGACATTGTCTTCCTTCAAACAAGCAAGAAACTCTGGAGCAAAAGCGAAGCAAGAGCAATCTCCGTCCGGGGTGCCTCAGGAGGGATAGGCACTCTTTGGAATGCAAACAAATTTACAGTATTATTCGAGGCCATGAACACCCATTGGTTGATGCTGAAAATGCAGAACCTGGATACTAAGGAAAAGTTCTGCCTTTTCAATGTTTACTCTCCAGTCAACATTAGGGAAAAAAAGATTGTTGGGACTCTATAAGACTTCAAGCAGATTTGACAGATCTGGAAAACATAATAATTGCTGGCGATCTCAACCTTACCCTTCATCCATCAGAAAAAAAGGGAGGCAGCATAGTTCGAGATCCGGCTAGAGAATGGGTGGAGGACATAGTGCAAGACTGGGATTTGCTGGACATCAAGCCCTCTTCAGGTAAGTACTCTTGGTCTAACAAAAGAGTGGGCCCTGGACACATTGCTGCTAGATTAGATAGATTTATCATTCAAAGTTCCTACCTGCTGCTAGGTTTAGAGCCCAGAATGCATATTCTTGCCAACAACATCTCTGATCATAAGCCCATAAAGCTAGATCTTTTAGCTCACCATGATATGGGTCCCATTCCTTTTAGATTCAGCCCCCTTTGGGTAAAGGAGCCTGATTTCATGCAAACTGTCAAGGAATGCTGGATCCAACCAGTTAAAGGATCGTCGTTCTATATTTGGGAGGAAAAACTCAGAAGGGTGAAACGAGCTCTAAAAAGATGGGCCAAAACGTTGTCCAATCCAGCCACAATAAGGAAAACCACTAAAGCAGCTCTTGTTGCCCATCAAAATGATATGGAAAACGCAGTGCCCACAAAGGTTTCTCTAGAACAAGAAAGTCTGCTTCAACAACAATATCACAAAGCCTGCTTAGCTGAAGAAGAGTATTGGAGAATGAAATCTCGAAATCTCTGGCTTAAAGCAGGGGATAGGAACACTGCTTTTTTTCATAAACAAGCCCAGGCAAGGAAATGCTTCAACACCATCTCAGAGATTAAAGAAGAGGGAGATATCCATAAGGATTTTGATCACATAAAGAGGGCAGCGTTTACTCATTTCCAAAAATTATATAGTGAAGACAAGGACCCAAGCCACTACCCGGAGCTGTTAGAAAATATACCCTCTGTAATTTCTCAGCGAAGAAATGAATTTCTGGAGGCCAAAGTCACTAAAGATGAGGTGAAAAATGTTGAGATTGCAACAAGATGATGGAGCTTAGTGAAAAGAGTCGCCTTCACTAAGTGGGCCCGCAGGCTATTTTTGGCGCAAGTCTATTTTTAGACTATGTCTATTTTTAGACATATGGATCATGTCTATGTTTATGGATGATTGATCAAGTTGGGAAAAAATAGATGGACTTCTATTTTTGATGAAAGTGTGAGTGATCACAGTGTGAGTGATCAAGTCTATTTTTAGACTGGCTGTCAAAAATAGAAAAGTCAAATATTATTATCTCACAATAATATTTGGACTATAAACTTAATCTTATTCTCTTGGAGCACTTCAGTTTGAGCTACGGAAGTGGCACATGCAGCTGTCAGAAGGAAATTCATTTTTCTTATGAGTCAGTTGAGTTGTTGCATGCATGACTTCAGTTAGAACTCAAGTGAGTTGAGTTTAGTGGACTGGAGGTACAGTTGATGGAGTTGTGTTCAGTTTAACTTAGTTAAACTGGTTGTAGTTAGTCTAACTGCAGATAGACTAATGATGAGTTGTTAAACTAATTATTAACTCATAATACAACTAAAGAATACATCAGTTAACTCAGTTGCATGTCAATGCATGTTCAGTTCAACAGGGACAGGTGGTAGAGAATCAGATTGCTATTAGTTGTGACTATAGTTGTGCACCAGATCTTGCACAATCAAAGGATTGAGTATGCCAATGAGTTTGCTCACGTATTTGGCCCGCATTTTAGCCTTTGCTCACGTCCACAAAGTGTGAGTGACTATTTTGCAGGTGAAAATCGAGTTTGGGAAGCAATTCTCATCAGTTCTTGAGCAGGTATTGAGCAGTGGAGGCAGGCAAGCAGTGGAAGAGATTTGGAGATCAGATCTGAGCTGTATTGTGTGTAACAGAGGTGGAGATACTTGTGAGAAGTATTATGCTGTGTAATGTTACATGACTCAATCATTAATATACAGATAGTTGGGGTTTTTAGCGAGATGCTTTCCCCGGGATACATACTGTGTTAATGTGTGAATGCTCTTGATGTTTTATTGTTATTGATGCTGCTATATTGTTTATCAACGTAGAGGAGCTTATGTATTGTGTATGTTTTCCGCAATAGTACATGATCAGGATAATCTCCATTGAATATGTGTTAAATTATTCAAAATTTCTACATGGTATCGGAGCAGCTTGATTTGTAGAAGAGATTTTTACAGGATATCAAGCGAGGGTTGATCGGAAGCAGTTGAGTTGGTTGCTGGTGGAATTCGAATTTGCAGCAGTGTTGTTGAAAATGTCTTTCAACGGATTGCAAATGTTATTCCAAAGCAAGAGCGAATTGGCGCTCAAGGATAAACTCAGTAACAATAAAGGTGAGAATGGATCTTCATCAAAGGTATCTGATGAAGAGAATTGCGCTTTGGTTGCCAAAGCAAAGAAAGGGAAGAACGAGAAAGCTTCTCATTCCGGTGCGAAAGGCAAGAAGCAGGATATGTCCAAGGTGAAATGTTTTCACTGTCACCAGCATGGACACTATGCCACAAATTGTCCGCAGAAGAAGAAGAACAAGCAAGCTGTTGGATCTGCAGGGGGAGAGGCTTTAGCTTCTCAGTTTGAGCTTGATTTTTCATTGATCGCATGCTTGGTTTCAAGTGTGATGGGATCAGTGTGGTTCTTGGACAGTGGTGCGTCTTTTCACATGACGGGAGATAGAGATTTGTTCTCTGATCTGGAGGACAAAGATCTTGGAGTGCACATCGAGATGGGCGATGATGGTAGATATAGTGTGACCGGTATCGGTACCATTTCCTTTGAGAGGGAGTCTGGTAAACCCTTTGTATTGAAGGAAGTCATGCATGTTCCAGGATTGAAGAAGAATCTCATCTCAGTGGCGATGTTAGAAGACAAGGGGTATGATGTTGTTTTCAGCGAGGGAAAGGCCTTCCTGCGCAGTAAGACAACTGGTGAGACCCGGAAGATAGGGGTTCGAGTGAGGAACCTTTATCAGTTGCATGTAGATGGATGCGCAGCAATGGCAGGCAAGGCAGAAGGATTGGTGAGCCGGGATGATGGCGAGTTGTGGCACAGGAGATTGGGTCACCTTCACCATGGAGCCTTGAAGATACTGCAGCAGATCACTACAGGGCTTCCTAAAGGCACACTTGCGCAGTCAGATCAATGCAAGGGGTGTACTTTGGGGAAGTTTGTGAAAGCCACCTTTCACGAGAAGGATAGTCGCGCCACGACGATCCTTGAGAGAATTCACACAGACGTGTGTGGACCTTTCTCAGTTGCTTCGACAGCAAAACACAGGTATTATGTGATTTTTGTTGATGATTTCTCTCGTAAGTGCTGGATCTTCTTCATGGAGAAGAAGAGCGAGACATATTCAAAGTTCTGTGAATTCAAAGCACTGGTCGAGAAGGAGTCGGGGAAGAAGGTGAAGGCTCTTTGGAGCGATAATGGTGGTGAATACATCTCGGACGAGTTCAAGGATTTCTGCAAGGCAGAAGGGATTCGTAGAGAGCTCATAGCTCCCCATAACCCACAGCAGAACGGGGTAGCTGAGCGGAAGAACAGAACGATTGTGGGTGCTGCACGGGCAATGTTGCATGATCAGGGCCTACCCCTTCACTTGTGGGCGGAAGCATGCAATACAGCAGTTTATGTGCAGAACCGTTGTCCTCATAGGATACTTGGCATGAGTACACCCGAGGAGGCTTATTCTGGTAAGAAGCCTGATCTTTCTCATTTGAGGATTTTTGGTGCTAACGTTTACATGCATGTGACGAAGGATGCCAGAAAGAAGTTGGAACCAACTGCAGAGGTTGGGATATTTGTGGGGTACACTGATACGCCCCACAACTATCGTGTGTATTTTCCAGACAGTGGTAAAACTGTTGTGCGACGGGATATAAAATTTCAGGAGGAGAAAGCCATGAAGTGTTCGCTTGAGAGGGAGCTACACTTGCATGCAGATGAGGAGCTATTAGTTCCTAAGGATGAGCTTCAGGACGTGGATCAGCCACAGGACGAGGTTCATGGAGTGGAAGAGACCACTCATGCAGCGCCAACCATCAGAGGGCGAAAGCGCTTGACAGAAGCTGAGCGACTGGCTCAAGATGCAGAGAAAGTTGTAGGACCACCTACAGCCCAACGCAGGCAGAGACAGTCACCTGATCGGTACACTGGATACATGGCTCTTATGAGCAAGTGTGTTGTGACTGAGCCATCCTCTTTTGAGGAAGCTGTGGAGGATCCCGCATGGGTAGACGCCATGGTGGAAGAGTATGATTCTATTGTCAGAAACAGTGCATGGGAGATTGTTCCTAGACCGGAAGGGAAATCAGTGGTAGGTTCGAGATGGATCTACAAAGTTAAGCAGGCAGCTGACGGGAGTGTGGAGAAGTACAAGGCAAGATTTGTTGCCCGAGGCTTTTCACAGATTGAGGGGATCGATTATGAGGAGACCTTTGCACCTGTCGCAAGGTATTCTTCCATACGGACGATTCTTGCTCTCTCAGCGCAGATGGGATGGCACATTCATCAGATGGATGTGAAGACTGCGTTCCTCAACGGAGTCATTGAGGAGGAGGTGTACATTGAGCAACCCGAAGGCTTTGAAGTCTTCAGCAGCGAGTCGCATGTGTACAGGCTCAAGAGAGCGCTGTATGGGTTGAAGCAAGCACCACGTGCTTGGTACACACGGATAGACAGCTATTTCACAGGACTTGGATTCTCCAAGAGCGAGGCGGATCCGAACCTATACCAGATTGTGGTGGAGGGTAAGTTGCTTATCATTGTACTGTATGTTGATGATTTGATTCTAACGGGTGATGAGCTGTTGATACTGCCATGCAAGAAGGATCTTGCTACAGAGTTTGAGATGAAGGATTTGGGCCTCCTTCACTATTTCCTAGGATTGGAAATATGGCAGCGCAGTGGTGGACTGTTTGTTTCTCAGGGCAAGTATGCTCGGGAGATACTGGAGAAGTTCAACATGCATGGCTGCAAGCCTGTTGATACTCCTCTTCCTGGAGGTTGGAGGAAGGAGGATGCCACTTCGGGAGAAGAAGTGGATGCCACTGTTTATCGACAGTTGGTGGGGTCGCTGATGTATTTGGTCAATACACGACCTGATATATGCTATGCAGTTAACCAGCTTTCACAAGCTATGGTTAAGCCTACCAAGCTCTTCTGGAAGGCGGGCAAGCATGTATTGCGCTACTTGAGAGGCACATCGGGATATGGATCTTGGTACAGACAGGAGGATGAGGTGAAGCTATGTGGCTTCACGGATGCAGATTGGGCAGGGAGCCCAACGAACAGAAAGAGCACATCAGGAGGGGTCTTCAGTATCGGATCGACAGTAGTTTCTTGGTACAACAGGAAGCAGAGATCTGTGTGGATGAGGATGATCCTGGTCGGGTTTTTCGGGTCCAAGCACATCAGGTACCATCATATCAGAGATTGTGTGCAGCGGAGGATCATGTTACTTTCGTACATTCCAACGGAGGATCAGGATGCTGATATTCTGACGAAGGCTCTCACTAGGAGCAAATTCGAGTACCACCGAGGCAGGATAGGGGTTGTTGATAATCCATATCTTGTCGAGAGGGAGTGTTGAGATTGCAACAAGATGATGGAGCTTAGTGAAAAGAGTCGCCTTCACTAAGTGGGCCCGCAGGCTATTTTTGGCGCAAGTCTATTTTTAGACTATGTCTATTTTTAGACATATGGATCATGTCTATGTTTATGGATGATTGATCAAGTTGGGAAAAAATAGATGGACTTCTATTTTTGATGAAAGTGTGAGTGATCACAGTGTGAGTGATCAAGTCTATTTTTAGACTGGCTGTCAAAAATAGAAAAGTCAAATATTATTATCTCACAATAATATTTGGACTATAAACTTAATCTTATTCTCTTGGAGCACTTCAGTTTGAGCTACGGAAGTGGCACATGCAGCTGTCAGAAGGAAATTCGTTTTTCTTATGAGTCAGTTGAGTTGTTGCATGCATGACTTCAGTTAGAACTCAAGTGAGTTGAGTTTAGTGGACTGGAGGTACAGTTGATGGAGTTGTGTTCAGTTTAACTTAGTTAAACTGGTTGTAGTTAGTCTAACTGCAGATAGACTAATGATGAGTTGTTAAACTAATTATTAACTCATAATACAACTAAAGAATACATCGGTTAACTCAGTTGCATGTCAGTGCATGTTCAGTTCAACAGGGACAGGTGGTAGAGAATCAGATTGCTATCAGTTGTGACTATAGTTGTGCACCAGATCTTGCACAATCAAAGGATTGAGTATGCCAATGAGTTTGCTCACGTATTTGGCCCGCATTTTAGCCTTTGCTCACGTCCACAAAGTGTGAGTGACTATTTTGCAGGTGAAAATCGAGTTTGGGAAGCAATTCTCATCAGTTCTTGAGCAGGTATTGAGCAGTGGAGGCAGGCAAGCAGTGGAAGAGATTTGGAGATCAGATCTGAGCTGTATTGTGTGTAACAGAGGTGGAGATACTTGTGAGAAGTATTATGCTGTGTAATGTTACATGACTCAATCATTAATATACAGATAGTTGGGGTTTTTAGCGAGATGCTTTCCCCGGGATACATACTGTGTTAATGTGTGAATGCTCTTGATGTTTTATTGTTATTGATGCTGCTATATTGTTGATCAACGTAGAGGAGCTTATGTATTGTGTATGTTTTCCGCAATAGTACATGATCAGGATAATCTCCATTGAATATGTGTTAAATTATTCAAAATTTCTACAAAAAAGGCTCTCTTCGATATGGACCCGGATAAGGCCCCTGGACCGGATGGTTTCTCTGTTAGATTCCTCCAAGTTTGCTGGCCTATTATTGAAAAAGATCTTCTCAAAATGGTTCAAAAATCCCAAAATACTCAGAAAATCGGAGGCAGCACTAATTCTGCGTTTTTAGCGCTCATACCCAAGGAAAAAGGTGCCAATAACTTCAACAGATTTCGGTCGATCTCTCTATGTAATACAGGGTACAAACTGATCACCAAAGTAATTGCAAACAGATTAAAGTTTATCCTCCCCAAAATAATTCCAGAGAATCAAGGAGGCTTCATTCATGGAAGGCAGATTGTGGACAACTTTCTACTGGTCCAGGAGGCAATTCATTCGAGTCTACAGCGAAAAGAGCGAGGTATGGTGATCAAACTTGATTTAGCAAATGCTTTTGATCGAGTCAATCATAGCTTTCTTGTAAATGTTATGTGCAAATTTGGTTTTGGAGCAAGCTTCATCAATTGGATCCGGGCATGCATCTCAGAGCCATGGATAGCTCCTCTTGTCAATGGAAGAGCCACAAACTTCTTTAAAGCCTCGAGAGGACTCAGGCAGGGGTGCCCTCTATCCCCCCTGCTCTTTGTCATTCAGGCCTCAGCCCTCAGCTTCCTGCTAGATAAAAAGCTGCATGAACAAGAAATTAATGGTTTGCGCATTGCAAGAGGGACCAAAAATATTAATCATGCCTTGTTTGCGGATGACACTCTGCTGCTAGGTCCCGCCTCTATTCCCTCTGCCACAAAGTTCAAAGAAATCATGAATGAGTTTAGTGAAGCTTCAGTAAGTGTTGTTAACAAGAGCAAATGCCATATTTACAGTTGGAATACTTCGCCTAGGCTGTTATCTACCATCTCCATATGTTTGGGCTTTGAAGCTTCCTCCACCTAGTCTTCCTTCAAATACCTGGGCCTCCCATTATCTCAAAAGAGATCATCTAGCAAAGATTGGCTCCCACAGGTAGAAAAGTTCAAGGCAAAGATTCAAGCCTGGGGATACTCCTGGCTGAATGCTGCTGGCAAAACAGTCTTAATAAAATCTGTTCTCAACAGCTTGCCTCTATTCCAATTCTCAGTACTCCTCGCTCCGACAACCATCCTAAGCAAAATGGAGGAATACATAAGGAGATTCTTCTGGAAGGGAGGGAAACAAAATGAAAAAAAGATCCCTCTGGTCAGCTGGGATATCATCTCCAAGCCGCTGTGGGAAGGTGGCCTAAATTTCAAGAATCTTCGACAGCAGAACGTGGCAATGGCTGCAAAAATCGTTTGGAGGATCATCGCCCCCAATCCTGGCTGGGCCCAAAAGGCGCTCTGGAAAAAATATTTCAGAGGTCCAAGAGCCAGATGCTTAGACAATGTGATACGCCGGCCAAATTCGACATTCCTCAAAATATATGACAGAGCAGCAACACTAATCTCCGCCCACTCCTACTGGATACCAGGCAACGGGAAAAAAATTAATATATGGTCGGACAGAATAATGAACAAGGAGCCAATTGAAAGCAGAGCATCCACAAACTTACTGCGTTGTTGGATGGACAACGAAGGCATGCAAACCTTGTGGGATATTTCTTGCTGGAATGATGCGAATTGGGCAGGCTGGAAGCATTTACATGTGCCGGACAACCTGATCTCAGAGTGGACCACGCTCCTCGACGCCCTCCATGGTCTGGCACCAATGCATTCGCGGAAGAGAGATGAGATGGGCTGGGGGCCAAAAGGCAGCGGATATACAGTCGCACAGGGGTATGCTAAACTTATCGAGCGACCTCATGTTCCCATGAATCCAGCTCCTTGGAAAGGCGTCTGGCAACTGCCCTCTTGGCCCAAAGTCGATTTCTTCGCCTGGGTTTACTGCCATGGAAAAATTTTAACTTATGACAATTTGCAAAAGAAAAGGCTTCTACGGCCCTTCCATATGTCCTCTGTGCAATGACAACGCCGAGACAGCAGTCCATCTAATGCTAGATTGCAGCTTCTCCAGGCAGATTTGGGCCTATTTCACCCACGATCTGGATCCTAATTTCACTGTTCCTCGCTCCACATCTGAACTTTTCTCTGAATGGGCAAACAGATTTCCAGGTCCTCCACCTAAAAATCTGATTATCAAAGCATCATGGGCTGTCCTCCCAAAAATTATTTGTTGGCAGTTATGGATAGAGCGTAATAAAAGAATTTTCAGAAATACAAAACAGAGCCACAAAGTCCTAGAAACCAAAATTAAAAGTCACATAAAGGAGTGCTTGATTGATCTAAAAGACGACTCCAATCTCAGACAGCAGGACATAGCATGGGGATCAACGCTAGAACTTCAATTTCACCCAGCAATCAAAAAAGCCCCCACTATCAAAGAATGGCAAATAAGAAAGCCCGAGAATGACTTCCAAGAGTGGCTTAAATCGCAAGCAAGGCACTCTCTTTTCTTTGACGGAGCAGCAAAGGGAAATCCGGGCAAAGCTGGTGCAGGAGGTGTTGTTCTAAATCAAACCGGGGAAAAATTCATTCCTACGCTTGGGGTCTTGGTTACACTACCAGCATCCAAGCTGAGGCCTTAGCCCTCTTCCAAGGACTCAAGACCCTTAAAGATCTGGGCATTAATGAAGCAACTGTAATAGGCGACTCTCAAGTCATTATAAATGCAATGGTTTCCAGCAATCCAATACCGGACCTCAATCTAGCAAGGCTGATCACCAAGATCAAAGGCTTGGAAAGCAACTTTCAGGATTTGAAGTACTACCATGTGTTGAGAATACACAATAAAAAGGCGGACATCGAAGCTAATAAAGCTGCCCGACTCTCTGCAGGGACTAAGCTGAAAGAGGAAGAAGAATCATGGGAACCTATTCCATAATTAGACTGCTGCCATGTTCTACTGCTTATTACTAAAACAATTCGTTTGTATTTTCAAGTGGGGGAAAATCTCTGAAAATAACTTAGCAGGGGTCTATCCAAGGAAGAATCTTGTAAGTCTCAGCTACATTCTTAGCGAAGAAATGCATCAAGACAAAGTAGCACATAATGTAATCAGTTTTTGGCATTCTGCCCAAGATTAATATAAAGCTCCATAACCGTTCTTGTAAAAAAAAAAAAAATGTTAAGAAATCCAAATGTTTATTTGTTAAACACATGTTAACATAACCGACAACAAATGCATATAAGGGTTACAAAGCCAAACAATACAATATGGTAATGCAAGATTGACTTAAAGTTAATTGATAGAACAATCACATTGAATAAAGATTGATGTAACAAAATCATGTTCAAATAATTGCGTCGAGAGGTGTTCTATAGTCCAATATGAGAGAGATGTTGTCACATGTATATATATACACACACAATTAAAAAAAATAATAACAAAAAAATGTTAATGTTAGCCATATATAAAATAATTCAATATTTATATATTTTTTAATTATTTATTTTTGTAAATAAACTTCTTTCCATCAAATTAATACCAAATTACACAATATCAAAATCCTTTTGCAATGGTCTGCGAGATTGGAAACCAAACCAAGTGTAAAGGTTAATGTCTTGTCCCAATGTCCATATACTTAACAGAATACATACAAAAAGGTCTATTGAACAAGACTTCATTATGCAAGACATTATGTTACACTACTAGTAAATTCCAAGTGAAGTAGAAAAACCATAATTAAAACCACCAAGAGGACGGGGAATATTAATAGTGCATGGAATGGTTGAATTGATGGAGGTGTAGGATTTGGATTGTTGCAGAGCCACTCCTCAATGCAAGCCAATTCTTCATGTTCTTCCACCCTAGGGAGGTTTCTAATTTCATTTATAACTACTTTCTTCTTTATAACATAAGGGAGATGTATAATTCCTTCACTTCTAAATATGGAGTCTACAAATGGGATCTAAAATAATATTTTGTTGTTGTTTTTATTACAACCAAATATAAAGAAGATATGTGATTCCTTCTGTGCTTAACATAGAGTTGACATGTGATATTTAACATATATAGAAATATTTTAGTGTGACCATAAATAAAATATTTTAATGTTCATATTAAGTAGTACAATTTTATATCAACTTTATAAAGAAAGCATTTTTTGTTTTTGTTTTTTGTTTTATATGTTTGCACTTTCAAGATTGAGAGTGATGAGAAACTCCTTCGTACAAACATTAAGTAAACTATTTGAATACATATGTTAACTAAAATATTTATTTCATTTTTTTTGTTATTGATATTTTTTTATATGCTATATATCAACGCCATATTATGAATTGAATGAATCACACATTTCCCTCTCTCAAAATATGATTTCCTATTTTGAGAGAAGGAAATGTGTGATTCATTCAATTCCTAATATGGGGTTGTATATAACATTAAAAAATTATCAATAACATTTTTTTTCAATGTGAGACATAAATGCAATTTTTTAATACACATGTTAAGAGAGATATGTAATTCCTTCAATGCTTAATATATAAAGATATGCTTTCTACTTTTCAATGAGAGGGAAAGCATCGTGGGCCAAGACATGGACGATCAGTGGTATGTTAGACCCTCTGTGGAGAAAAGAGATCGATGACTTGTGTTGAATTGCCATTGAAACACTTGGTTACAAAGTATGGAAGGTAAAGAAAGGGGTTGGAGAGGGATCAAGGTGACATATTAGGAATAAGGTTCCAAAACTTGCAAGCTAGTTCATGAAATTCAAACAGAAACAAGGAAATTAAAGAGTGGTACCTGAAAAATAAAGATGTCGCAAAATTTTTCTTGGGTTTGATGAGGCTTTAATACACATTGAACACATTGGACACATTGGACAACACATGCACTTCATTATAAAGCTTATTCAAGATTGTGTTCTTGAAGTGCTCATTTCCTTTCAAATGATCAATTTGTAGACATTTTCACAAAGTCTCCTATAGAAACAAGGCTTTTTGAACTTTGACTTCTATTAGGAGTTTAAGAAATTATCATTAAGGGTGGATAAGTTCTAATGCCTCATTCATTCTACTATTATGTCATCTTTATAAATTCTTCAACCCTATCCCAAGTTTAAAAGGGAGATGTTAGGATACTTAGACACTTAGGAATTAGTTAAGATCATCTTGGTCTAATGCGTCTTCACGTAAAAGTATGTTTATTTAGTATGCATTTGTAGTTATGTAGTTTGATGGTCACAATATGTTATAGACATAAAGTAATTTAAGTGTTCATATTCTCCTCCATATTAATGATTATATTGATGTGTGGCTTAAGATTTAGTTGGTCCACGATCTATATTTATAGAGCATGGAAGGTCATTTGCTGAAGATTGATTGTGAGAAAATCTTATATAAAATATTTTTCCTTTGCATTAATACATTGCCTCGTGTGACTATATTAATTGGAGTCATGGATTATTTCCTTGTTTGAGAGTTTTAACCACATAAAACACTAGTGTACCGATCTTTGATCTCATTGTGTAAGTGGTTGTTTAAGGCATTCATTCTATAAGGAAATACTAAGGTTTGTAGAACAGACAATGATTTAACTCTCAAGCTTAAGAGTTGATTTTTCATATTTCGATCTTTTATGTATCAAAATTTACTACAATTCATGCTAGCAATGAATGTTAAGAAAGCCAAATGTTTATTTGTTAAACACATGTTAACATAACCGACCAACAAATGCATATAAGGGTTACAAAGCCAAACCATACAATACGGTAATGCAAGATTGACTTAAAGGTAATTGATAGAACAATCACATTGAATAAAGATTGATGTAACAAACTCATGTTTGAATAAAGATTGATGTAACAAACTCATGTTCAAATAATTGCGTCGAGAGGTGTTCTATAGTCCAATATGAGAGAGATGTTGTCCCGTGTATATATATACACACACACAATTAAAAATACTAATAACAAAAAAATGTTAATGTCAGCCATATATAAAATAATTCCACATTTATATATATTTTTAATTATTTATTTTTGTAAACAAGCTTCTTTCCATCAAATTAATACCAAATTACACAATATCAAAATCCTTTTGCAGTGGTCTGCAAAATTGGAAACCAAACCAAGTGTAAAGGTTAATGTCTTTTGTCCCAAATGTCCATATACTTAACAAAATACATACAAAAAGGTCTATTGACCAAGACTTCATTATGCAAGACATTATGCCACAGTACTAGTAAATTCCAAGTGAAGTAGAAAAACCATAATTGAAACCATCAAGAGGACGAGGGAATATCAATAGTGCGCGGAATGGTTGAATTGACGAGGATTTGGATTGTTGCATAGCCACTCCTCAATGCAAGCTAATTCTTCATGTTCTTCCATCCCAGGGAGGTTTCTAATTTCATTTATAACTACTTTCTTCTTTATAACATAAGGGAGATGTATAATTCCTTCACTTCTAAATATGGAGTTTACAAGTGAGATCTAAAACAATTTTTTTGTTATTGCTATTACAACCAAATATAAAGAAGATATGTGATTCCTTCCTTGCTCAACATAGAGTTGACATGTGATA
This sequence comes from Pinus tabuliformis, assembly GCA_031772625.1. Lineage (NCBI taxonomy): Eukaryota > Viridiplantae > Streptophyta > Pinopsida > Pinales > Pinaceae > Pinus > Pinus tabuliformis. Next base: position 620,726,094 of record CM062805.1, read on the forward strand.
TTTAAAATATATAAAAATATTTTAGTGTGACCATAAATAAAATATTTTAATGTTCATATTAAGTAGTACAATTTTATATCAACTTTATAAAGAAAGTATTTTTTGTTTTGTTTTTTTTATATGTTTTCACTTTCAAGATTGAGAGTGGTTGAGAGTGATGAGAAACTCCTCCATACAAACATTAAGTAAACTATTTCAATACATATGTTAACTAAAATATTTATTTCATTTTTTTTGTTATTGATATTTTTTTAAATGTTATATATCAACACCATATTATGAATTGAATGAATCACACATTTACCTCTCTCAAAATATGATTTCCTATTTTGACAGAAGGAAATGTGTGATTCATTCGATTCCTAATATGAGGTTGTAAATAACATTTAAAAAAATATCAATAACATTTTTTTTTCAATGTGAGACATAAATGCAATATTTTAATACACATGTTAAGAGAGATATGTAATTCCTTCAATGCTTAATGGTTGCAGATCGAGAGGGTGAGGATACCACTTGTTGTAGCTCTGATACCACTTGTTATAGATCTAACCCAGAAATATATGATAATGGAAATAAACCCAAAAATAATATGAAATGATTCACTTTATTATCAAACCCTTAAGGTAGGGCAACACCATACATTCACTCCTTAAGGAAGGAGAACACTCCACAAGCCATATGCCTGTTCATACAATAATCCTTGACTATTTCCATGTGGAGTCTCTAGCCTCTATATAGGCCTCATATATACAATACCATGGGTCATTACCATGGTTCCCTCATATCATCAACTAATACCATGGGCCCATTACATTATTATTAACTACATGTGGTCCCTTACATGATATGAATTAACCACCTTATTTATTACTATGGCCCATCTCATTATTACATTATTACCTTGGGTACCTCCCTTGGTACCCCATATTATCCCCCCTAGGTATATAACATTCCACCCCCCTAAGCATGTTTCGTCCCCGAAACATGGGAAGAACATAAATAATAAGATCTACTCAAAAGAGTAGTCCACTGATACCATGCACGTGCATCTAGCCATCCAAGAGAAAGGTGAACCCTCGATCTCGCTGGTGCCTCGCTCGCTTGAGATGGAAGTTGACCGTGGCAGCTCTTCTGTGTTGATGTGTAGTAGGTGGATCTTCTCTCCTCACTATCCATCATACGGGGGTTGTTGTCCTTGTGACTACTTGGTTTCCATCTTGATGGTTGTCTTGCGGGGTGATGTGGGTGATGATATGTTGAAGTTTTAACCCACGATGTCTTTTTCTTTAATTCACCCTGTTGTGGTGCCTGTTGTGGTGTCTTCTTTTCCAATATGACTTCAACCATTGAACCCTCATAAGATGTGTCAGCACCTGTTACTTTTTCGGATTCAACCTCTGTTTGTGTTTGATTGTCGACCATCAACTGCTCATCATCTGATATGTCAGTCCCTGGAACATCTTCTGCGTCAACCTCTGTGGACTCTACCTATTTATTGATGGAAATATCCTGTAATGTAATTTTCTTCTTTTTATACCAGAGCTTCAGGAATTTCTTCTGCACATTAATATTGATAGTACCCACAGATTCCATCCAAGGATATCCCAAAACAACATCCATATTATCTGTCTCTGAAGCATAAAAATCACCATGCAACACATACTTATCCATAGAAATCTTCAAATCCTTATACACTTGAACATCCTCATTATCAATCTGTGCAGTTTCAATGTGTTTTGCTGGAACTTGCAATCTTTTTTCCAAATTAATACTTATAAGATTTTGCTTGCAACTAGGATTTATAGACACAACGATTTTCTCCTTCTGAATCAATCCATGAACCTGCAATAAAGATATACCAGTAGGAAATAACCCCATATGTTTCTCCTTATCTTGTTTTCTAGTATGAGACCATCGGTCTAAAAGGAATTTTTCAAATTCTTCATGAGGCAGATTGTAACACTTCGTTTGGTTAAGTAATCCCCACCATGTGGCCGCCTCATCTCTAAAATCCTCCACTACCCACAATTTCCAATTGTTTTTCCATACCCACTTCTTTTGTTTTATGTATTCTTCAATAGTAGGACCACTATCTTTTCCTGTAAAATAAAGAACCTTGATAGAAGCCATGAAGAGAGTTTTGAAAAAAAACACTTACTTGGCGAAAATTTGAAATTGTCACAGTTTAGTCAATATTGCTCAGAATCCTTATTATGACCTGTTTTTAGAAATGGAACAACCATTCTGCATCTGCCCATGTGATAAAAATTTTGGTCCAGGCAATGAAATTTCAAATCTGCACTGCAACTCTCCCGCCGTCACCAAATTTTTTGCAAAAAATAGCTGATTTTAAATCAGCGATATCTCCCTCATCGGACTCCGATTCAACTGATTTTTTTTTTGAAATTGGGTAATTTTTCTCAAACAATTCAGATATACAATTAGATTTTATAGATATTTCACCAGGACGTCTAGATCTGCGCCGCAAACTCGCTGCCCCGAAAAATTGTCTACAACACCACTGATTTTTAGATCAGCGATATCTCCTTCATCCGGACTCCCCGATTCAACCGATTTTTTTTTTTGGAATCGGCTATTTTTTCACAAAGAATACAGATCTACAATTAGATTTTGCAGATCTTTCACCAAAACATACAGATCTGATCTGCAAACTCGCCGCCCCCAAAATCCTGCAAAAATAAAAAAAAATATTCTCCACTTGTTTGCCCAAGAAAGTGCTCCGATACCACTTGTTGTAGATCTAACCCAAGAATATTATAGATAATGCAAACAAACCCATAAACAATAAGAGAGAAATAGATAGAAATGCTTCTTTATTGATATCAAACCCTTAAGGTTTTGAAAATATTACCTTAACCCGGAAATATTACAAATCTGATATGAAAATATAAGATAATGCAAATAAACCCAAGAATAATATGAAATGATTCTTTATTGATCAAACCCTTAAGTATGGCAACACATATATTCACTCCTTAAGGAAGGAGAACACTCCACAAGCCATATGCCTGTTCATACAATAATCCTTCACTATATTCCTTGACTTGGAGTTTCTAGCCTCGATATAGGCCTCATACATACAATACCATGGGTCATTACCATGGTTCTCTCATACCATCAACTAATACCATGGGCCCATTACATTATTATTAACTACTTGTGGTCCCTTACATGATATGGGTTAACCACCTTATTTATTACTATGGCCCATCCCATTATTACATTATTACCTTGGGTACCTCCCTTGGTACCCCATATTATCCCCCCTAGGTATATAACACTCCACCCCCCTTAGCATGTTTCGTCCCCGAAACATGGGAAGAACACAAATAATAAGATCTACTCAAAAGAGTAGTCCACTGGTACCATGCACGTGCATCTAGCCATCCAAGAGAAAGGTGAACCCTCGATCTCGCTGGTGCCTCGCTCGCTTGAGATGGAAGTTGACCATGGCAGCTCTTTTGTGTTGATGTGTAGTAGGTGGATCTTCGCTCCTCGCTATCTGTCATACTGGGGTTGTTGTCCTTGTGGCTAATTGGTTGCCATCTTGTTGGTTGTTTTCTTGGGGGTGATGTGAGTGATGATATGTTGAAGTTTTAACCCACGGTGTCTTTTTCTTTAATTCACCCTGTTGTGGTGCCTATTGTGGTGTCTTCTTTTCCAATATGACTTCAACCATTGAGCCCTCCTCTGATGTATCAGCACCTGTAACCTTTTCTGCTTCAACCTCTGTTTGTGTTTGATTGTCTATCATCACTGGCTCATCATCTAATATGTCAGACCCTGGAACATCTTCTCCTTCTACCTGTTTATTAATGAAAATATCCTGTAATGTAATTTTCTTCTTTTTATACCAGAGCTTCAGGAATTTCTTCTGCACATTAATATTGATAGTACCCGCAGATTCCATCCAAGGATATCCCAAAACAACATCCATATTATCCATCTCTGAGGTATAAAAATCACCCTGCAACACATACTTATCCACAGAAAGCTTCAAATCCTTATAAATTTGAACAGCCTCATCATCAACCTGTGTATTTTCAATTTGTTTTGTTGGAACTTACAATTTTTTTGCCAAATTAACGTTGATAAAATTATGCTTGCAACTAGGATTTATAGAAACAATGATCTTCTCTTTTTGAATCAATCCATGAACCTGCAATAAGGAGACACCTGTAGCAAATAACCCCTTATGTGTATCATTCTCCTTTTTTCTAGCCCGAGACCATTTGTCCAAAAAGAGTTTTTCAAATTCTGCATCTGAAAGTTTGGTCCACTGCTTGTGGTCAAGTGAAAACCACCATTTTTCAGCCTCATCTCTCATATTAAGCTTCATTAGAATCTTCCAACGTGTCCCATGTATGTACTTGTATCTCTGTATGAATTCTTCAATAGTAGGACCATCATCTTTCCCTGTAAAATATAGCATCTCCATGAAGAGGGTTTGAGAAAAATTCACTTACTTGGCGAAAATTTGAAATTGTCACAGTTTCGTCAATATTGCTCAGAATCCCTATTATGACCTGTTTTCAGAAATGGAACAATCATTCTGCATCTACCCATGTGATAGAAATCTTGATCCCGGCACTAAAATTTCAGATCTGCGCTGCAACTCTTCCGTCGTCACCAAAATTTCTGCAAAAATAGCTGATTTTAAATCAGCGATATCTCCCTCATCCGGACTCCGATTCGACCGATTTTTTTTTGAAATCGGGTATTTTTTCACATAGAATCCAGATCTGCAATTATATTTTTCAGATCTTGTACCAGGACGTCTAGATCTGCGCCGCAAAATCGCTGCCCTGAAAATTGTCTACAACCCCACTGATTTTTAGATCAGCGATATCTCCTTCATCCGGACTCCGATTCAACCGATTTTTTTTTGAAATCGGCTATTTTTTCACAAATAATCCAGATCTGCAATTAGATTTAGCATATATTGCACCAAAACGTATAGATCTGATCTGCAAACTCGCTGCCCCTGAAATCCTGCAAAAAATTAAAAAAATTTCTCTTGTGCCCAAGAAAGTGCTCTGATTCCACTTGTTATAGCTCTGATACCACTTGTTGTAGCTCTGATACCACCTGTTATAGATCTAACCCAAAAATATATGATAATGGAAATAAACCCAAGAATAATATGAAATGATTCACTTTATTATCAAACCCTTAAGGTAGGGCAACACCATACATACATTCACTACTTAAGGAAGGAGAACACTCACAAGCCATATGCCTGTTGATACAATAATCCTTGACTATCTCCATGTGGAGTCTCTAGCCTCTATATAGGCCTCATATATACAATACCATGGGTCATTACCATGGTTCCATCCCTCATATCATCAACTAATACCATGGGCCCATTACATTATTATTAACTACATGTGGTCCCTTACATGATATGGGTTAACCACCTTATTTATTGTTATGGCTCATCTCATTATTACATTATTACCTTGGGTACCTCCCTTGGTACCCCATATTATCCCCCCTAGGTATATAACGGAGTTGTACCCTCACATGCTGAATAATTGATAGTATCTTTTGGGGTCCAAAAGGCTTCTAGTGGGGAGGAATGATCAGACGCTCAGTATTTAGCTCAAAAATCAAAGTTCTCAGAATGGCTCGAAACCTGAACGACCATGTCCATCTTGGAAAATGATCCTAACGCAACTCGTTTCACTGAAAACCGAGTTCGTATGAGGAAGTTATTGAGTTTTGTTCGCTTTGCTAAACAGGTGAAATTTGCAAAAAAATTCCCAGTCACTGCATAGTTAGCAGTCCATACTATTGACATGGCAAGTGACTAGGCAGGGTCAATTTGGTCAACATTCAATCATAGTTTTACAAGTGGCATATTTTCATTGGGTTTTAGGGGTGATGTGGCGTAGTTCTATTGGTTAACATTTGGGCCAATGAGAGAATGCCACGTGGCAAGCCCAGAGGCCGCCACGTGGCACCTCCCAACAGCCTAGGCAGACTCAACGGTGGAGCAAAATTTTATTGGAGGTGTCGGGGTTCGACCCCGCGACCTCCCCTCTGCAATCCAAGCCTTCTACCATCTCCGCCATCATGTTGCTTAACCTCTATGGAGCACAATGCATATTTAAACTTTAATGGATTCAAGTTTGGCGGTTATGGGAGGGCCAACCCACAGGCTAGCCCTCCCATGTGAACGCCAAATACATAACTGCAAAATAGTTAAGCGTCACGGTCTATCCAACGGCGGCTCCACAAACCCATAACCCCGACCGATTAGGCAGATGCCATGTGAATAGGCTACGATAACGGTGGAGATCAGATAACCTGACAGATAATATGATGGTAACCACGACATGTGATCCCACCTAAACCGCCAACAGTTTCGGGTTACGGTTAGCCTAATCCGCGTGATTAGCGCTAATCCTCCCGTTAAACTCAACTTAATATTTAATTAAACTCTGAGTTAAACTGGCAGACTTTTAGCGGACTCCGACAATTTTGGCACCATCCCAAATTTAGCAGCCCTAACTGGAGTTTTCAGATTTGGAGGAGCTTTTCAAGGGAAAAACTGTCAGAGGCATAACTGGAGCAATTTTCGACCAAATTGAGCTTAGGAAAAGGTGTTCCTAGCTAATTTCGACATTCTGAACACATTGGTGCAGGTATCAGGAGTAGTAGAGCTTTGTAAACAACATTTTTTCCATATTGAGCTAATATAAAGGCCCAAGCCATGGAAGCTGGACCAAGGAGATGTAGCCCAGGAGGGGTGAACTCCTTCATCAAAACACTGTGTTAAAGTGTCTCTTTGATGGTTTGTTGTACTTTGAATGTCTGTTGTTCAGTACTTGTTTTTGAAGCTATTTTGTTCATGTCTGTCACATAAAACTTGATGAAATTTACCTGTTTCAATCACCAAACAACCTAAGAAATCTATGCACAGGAAGAAATGAAAAAGCGCATGTTTATAAATCTGTAATTGAAATTAGCACAACAAAACTAACATTCAATAACAGATCTTTATGCCACCTGTTGGGGACACATGTCAACATGATAATGGGTTGGAAGTCGAGGCATTATGACAAAAGAGTGTGCTTGATA